>JAIEZT010000009.1:19633696-20136196 GCA_019594935.1 Periophthalmus modestus | reverse complement strand
AGTCACCCCTCTCTCTGTAACTGCTGTCAGGCTTGTCGTTTTGGTCTTAAAACGTTCATATTAATCCGCGCTACATGATCATGGTGTTTTTATTTGGTCTATTTGGTTTATTTTGTCCATAACTCAAGATATAAACATTACTAACAGACAAATCAGGCACCTTCTTTCCCAGAGGTCGCTCCTGCTAGCATTAGCAACAGGTTTGATTGACAGCGTTGCTAAGTGCCCGCTCCCTGCTAAACCAACGGTGCGGGAAGGGGCGTTACCTTCAGCAGCCTCACTCCGGATTGGCTCTTTGGTTGCTATGATACTCACGGTCAGAATTCCTAATATGCAACTCGGCTCCAAATTTGGCCCTGTAACTGCTAGCTTTGATGAGCTTTATTTGACTAGACCCGAATGCTATAGTTGATGTCACATTCCTTTGGTCCACTTTTTGATACAGTTTATGCTCTGCACTAAAGGCCTATTCATTGTAGAACAACCAAGGTTTTTGCTACAACACGAGATTTTTTTTTTCCCCAGTCCCACATTGTCCCCTCATCATAAAACATACTTGGAATTGTTATTTTCTTTCTTTATCTTCATTGATGCATTACCCAGAATCATCCTCTCTCAGCAATGGAAAATCCTCCATTTGCATTTTGCCCAGATTGCTGCGTCATAGGTAAAAGTCCAGACTTGCCCTGCGCAGTTTTTAAAGCAGATCTATGTCAAATCTTTACCGTAATAAACCATAATACTACTCATTCTGCATTTCCCATTGCTCACAGCAGAGGGAGCTCTAATGCTAAACTAATTGGTAGGATGAGTAGTTTAAGTGTTGTTTCCAAATGTAGACACCCATTTAAGTTAGAAAATATTAAATATTTATCCCAAGGTGGTAAAAGCATTTTATTTAAAGCCAAAAGAGACTATAATATTTGTTCTTTAGAATTGACTATAAAAGTCTTAGATCCAACCATATTCTGTTTTTTTACTGTCACTATGACTACTTGTACTCCACTAAAACATCCGTCCAACTGTTGAATCAGAATTTTAATTTTTTTTTAATTTTACAATACCCAACTGTGACATTTTAACACAAACTAGCCCTGTGGCAGGTCTGTGCACCGAGCCAGCAGAGTTCAAATTTGTCATCAGAACAAAGTGCCTTCCGTGTGTGTGGATTATTAGAGCGTGCTGACACGGCATTATCAGCTCACCACAGCCCGTCTCTGAACCCGCACAACTGGTTCTACCGTCCCTTCAACGCTGCGCAGTCAAACATCTTGTAACTATGCATTTCTCTACAATTACACGTCTGACCCGGCGACAAAGTACGGCACCGTCCATTTTTCAGCAATCACTTCGAATGAGTGCATCGTACCTGAGTTGAACTGTTTTTGGTCCAGGGTAAAAGGCATTCCTCCACTCGATTGGAGGAGAGGGCGGAGTGGAGGATCTCTGTAAAAGAGTTAGGGACGGCGGTGAAGGAGTCCTCTTCCTCTTCATTGGTTCTACAAGTAAAAGAGTAGATGGGGTTAGAATAAAATGGAATTTTGACTTGGTGTGATGTCATAATGTCAGATATTGTATTGTGACCTTTCTGGCAAGCACTGTAATTACTATCACATTTGCAACTTATGTTTTAATAGTAGGATTCAATTTAAAGTTGACATTTTTCACATATCCAGGAGCATTAATGTTTGATAGAAGACTGAAATATTAACTGCTAAAATAAGAGAATCACATGCATTTTGCAGAGCATGTTTATAGGGGTCTAAAATAGCAGCGTTAGCAGGTTTAATACATAACAAGATATTTTGCATAGGAAATCATACTAAAAGAGGTGAAGTTGAGCAAAATTTGTTCCAGTAAATGTAAATACAGCTCTTAAGGTAGAAATTAGACCACTGTGTGCTGTCTGCATCTAATTATAATGTGTTTTATCCTTTGAGAATCAGGAAGTGCACTGTTGTTAGAATTACTATTTGTTAGCATTACATTAACAGAAAAGCACTTATAAACCCATCGTGGTGAATAATTAGAATGCTCAGAATGTATAAGGTAAGTGAGGAATGGACCTATGCATACAGAAGTAAACTAGCTCTGTTTTTCACACTTTAAAGACAGCGATTTTAAGTGCATCCACCCATTTTGTTCCGCTTATCCAGGGTCGGATCGCAGGGGCAACAATGTCAATGATGGTACATGTGTGCACTGCTTAACACGCTGCACCACTCTCAATAGAAAATATGCAACGCACGAGTGGGTCATAAGAACTTTTATGATGAAGTTATCAACAGTTACACCTACAGCCTGATAACATCTATGTATAATGTTACTTCACACTTGTACGCGCACAGACAATGACTCCCCTGTCTTGTCAAACAGCAGTAAAACCTGTAACAGTTTTATGAGCTATAATTAGTTGTTCTTAGGTGCAGGAATGACTAGTAAAATATATGAAGATGGTGATAAAGACAGAACATGGAGCCCTCCTGCTTTGGAGCACCAGACGACACACCCCATTCTGAAGATAAGACTTTGACTGCAACACAAGCACTGGAATATACTGGCTTTAGAAAGTTTATATACCCCCTTAAATGCCTTAAATTTTATTATGTCTAGATACCAAATGTGATCAAGTTCATTATTATACAGAATATTCAACACTTTTCACCATATAATACAAAATGTATAGCACTGTTTTAGAATGTTTTGCAAAGACGCAACATTTTAAACAAGGGCTGCACAAAATATTTCATCTGAATCAAAACTGCAGCTTGATTTATTATCAAATTGCAAATATCCACTTTTTACAGAACAATCTTGCTGTACCTGTAGTTTAGACCTCTACAAACAAGTTCTGAAATGCATGGGATTCTTGGATTATTTTATCAGTTCATATTTCAATCTCGCAAATGTTAATGTTTCTGGAGCTGTTTGCAGTGTGCACTCTGAAGAGAATCTACATTTTAAACATACATTGCAAATCTAATCACAATCGCAATTTATGTAAAAAAAAAATAAAAAAATGCAATTTGATTTTTTGTGCAGCCCTTTTTTAAACCATCTACTAGACATTCTGAGCATTAAGACACTGCATGCTATCTCATTACATACAGTTTCCATTTTTAGATTTTAGAGTGAATTAGAGAGTAAATTATTTATTTTACAATAAAATTTAAGCTGTGAAAGGTTGAATTAATAACTCCTATGACTCATTACAGATGCAAACTGTGCTGAAGTGTTTTTATTTATTGCAGCTCATGATTTTTTAACAATATTGCACATTTAGAATAGTTTTTGTGATTTAAATCTGCTCTTGGGTTTTTGTGTCAGTAGCATAAATTTGTCTCTATATTATAGTTTATTTCTATATTTACTACAGCAAAATATCGCACTTCGAAATTTGTTATCATGACAGGTCTAAGAGCAATCATTATAGAATTTTAGAAATACAAAAATTAGATATTCTGTCTACACCATAACAAAACTGGATGATTTTAAAGGAGGTCTGGCATCTTTATAAAGCCAATGTTAATGGTTAATCATTGAATTACACATAAAGCCAAAACTGTAAAATGCATGAGGAAATGTGTTGCGCAAAAAGTGGCTGGTACTTTTTACTGCTGGGTAAACACAGCGGTTACTCAGTTACTCAGTCTAACAGGTGCTTGGTCCAATTCCAGCACTTTAACTGCCCTGGTGAAATAATACATTGCATCGCATTGACAGCTATGCATGGGTCGGGCCAATTGTATTTGCAGGTACAAAGTCTACAGTGCGGCTCAGACACAGACTGCACTGTCTGACTCCCAAATACAATAAGTACATTATTCTTGAGCAGGCGGTGGGCAGGGACGCAAACAGTGAGACATGCACTTTTAGGCTGAGGGGGAGCTGCGTCATTCAGTGATTCAACAATATGCATAGACACAGGGTGAGACTAGTTAGAAGGGCTGTGCAATATAGTGTGGTCAGTAGTTTTGAAAATCTGTTACTAAAACTATTATCGAAATAGTTACTTATTTGAACAAGTATTGATACTAAAAAGGTCACATTCATAGGACAGAAATGAACCTTTCCTGAATAGCTTGATCTGTAGCAGAAAAAGTGTAAGACATACACACACAGAATACGTTGCTGTTGTTATGTGTGTTTTTATTATCAATATTATTATTGTGGTATTGGAATCAGTATTAAGTATCAAGTCTATTCCTTAGTTTGAAATTTTTGTATTGTGACAACACTTACACAATAGATCATGAAAATATCAACATTTCCTGCGGGCTGAAGCTAACAGGAGGCTATGCTCTGTCTGGAGCTCTGTTACTCAAGTAACAACAAATGTGTGGTTTAAATGTGTTTTTGTTCAGTTTTCAGACCATCTAAAAACATATTAGGCTGTGTTTGCTAATCTGTGCATTACGTCACCAGGGTAACTGCTGAATATTCCACCATAGACATACATGCAGTACCCCAGTGTGATGTCCCTGTATATTATCAATTGGCTAAAGCAATAATTAATATCACGAGAAAATAAATATATCACAACAACACAACATTTTACAAAAGTGTAATGTGTTTAAGTAAAATGGACAAAAAGATATTAAGTTCTACAATGGACATGGGTCTTAGTTAATTTTCATCCAGTTTTACTAGTAAATATCTTTTGCTTTAAATTAACAAAAATTATTGTGGGAAAAAGTATTAAGTATTAAAATATCGCAATAATATTGTTATCGCAATACATAACAGAGTTATCAAACATACTCATCTCTTTTACTCATTTTGTGCAGCCCTACTAGTTACTTACAGTGAATAAGAGAATAAGATGTGATATTTGATAACTGTTATGACAGCAATATTATTGCAATATATGTACTTTTTGGCACAATAAGTTCAGTTAAACAAATTTAAAAAATCTGTATACCTTCAAACTGTGTCAAAATAAAAACAAAATAAAAATCTGCCTTTTTGAGCATTTTGCATGAAAAAAAAAAAAAAAAAAAAAGAACTGTAAAATTTTGAATTTTGTGATGTTGATATATTTATTTTCTAGTGATTGCAGCTAATTTTACGACATTGATATTTTTGCGATATATTGTGCAGCCCTACATTACATATTCATAATAATCTTACTAGATATCCCGCAATATTGATCTGATTTTTGGTGCGTTTATGTGCACAAAAGAAATCCGTCCATCAAGAACATCTTTTGACATGTTGTTTTTTTGTTTTTTTTTAATTTAATCTTTATTTAACCAGGAAAGTTGAGATTAAAAACCTGTTTTTCAAGGGAGTCCTGGCCAAGCGGCAGCAGCAAATAAAAAATTCAGTTGCATAATTACAAAGGACGAGATAACAAGATGTGTGTACTTTTAGAGTAACTCTTTGTTTTGAAAGACAAAGCAGAGTTACTTTTAAAATCATTCTTTCAATCTTTAATACTTCCTCTTTTTTTATTTTTGTCTGTGCTGCATTAGTTAACCCTTTTTTGTACAATATTCCTTGTCAAACCTGCACAGGTGTGGAAAATCAAAAAGAAACACTCACATCAGATGTGTTTCAATAATCTGATAACTCCAGAAATCAGATAATGTTAAGATTTTTGATGTGTATTGAAACATAGCCAGTGTCATAGTTGCAAAGCACAAAAATATATGTCACTATGGCAATCAATGTCTATTTACTTATTTATTTATTTTTTAATTATTACTTATTTATTTTATTGTGATATTAGCAATCAATGATACATTACCTACTATGGCTATTATCGGCAAATCCCAAAGTTTACAGTGTCTGAGCTACATGGGGTGTTATTAATGCATAAAAACTGCTAACTCTTTAGTTTATACCTCCACAAAGTTGTTCTGATATGCTTACACTTGCTTTTTCACAACTCATCTCTCAAATTTTGAAGCTCCTGGATGCAAAATCTGCATTGAGACAAAATTATGCTTTTAAATAATACATCTCAGAGCATCTATCAACTTGAAAGCATTATAATTTTCCAAATAAATTAGCAAATGTTTGAAGATGAAACGCTCTTTGTGTGTCCTGTACTATAGCATGAAATAATCACAAATAGTGGTATTGTGTAACATGAAACTTGCATAGGGTTAGAAGTAGAACCATTATAGAGCCATTATGTTCTCCACACACTCACAGCACACACAAGGTCAGACTTTAACCATTTACTGCACGTCGCCATGTTAATGCAAATACTTGAGGTAAAGCTTTAAATCACAAGTTAGTAACTATTCATAAGGCATTAACAAGCACTAGAAGCACTTATATGTTGGCTTTAATATGAAGCACTTTGGTCAGCTGGAGTTGGGCCTGTCATAATAAAATTTTGAAGTTTGATATATTGCTGTAGTAAATATAGACAATAAGCAATAAGATGGAAACCCATTTATGTCACTGACACAATAACACCTAGAGCAGATTTAAACCACAAAAACTATTATAAATCTACAATATTGTTAAAAAGTCATAAGCGGCAGTAGTAGATAAATAAATAAATAAACAGCAGAATGAAACACTTTAGTAGTTCATTTGCGTTTGTAATGAGTCATAGAAGTTATTAATTCAACCTTTCACGACTTAAATCTTACTGTAGAGCCAAAAGACAATAAAAAATGTGCCATAGTGCAAAGCTTTCATATACTGAACAAAAAGTCGATACAGTAATTATTGTGATAGACCTAGATGGGGTTGTTTTAAATGCGCTATATAAATAAACTTGAATTTAATCTAAATATATTTTTAAAAAAATTAAATATGTAAATGACTTATAACTGTTGATAAGCCATGTGGGATAGGTATTTCATAGGAGAATTGATAAGCTGCTAATACTAATTTATATACGTAATATGGACAACAGCAGAAAGGAGAATGCATGAAGTGAGTTATCATGAGTTTTGGGAGTGATGTATGAGTATGCAGTTAACGAGAACTGCTCTGTATATATAGTTGCACAAAATCCTAATGATTTTCAAAGCTTGGTAGTGCCACGCCCTTTTTTTAGTCGATGAATTAATACACAGGGCATGTCTTTAGTTTTAGGTTTCTTTCTCTCTTTTTTTTGTCCAGTACAGCCCTAAAAATACATTGCAATCATACAAACGACTAAAAATGCATGCAAAACAAATGTGACTGTATGCCTGTTAATCCCTCAGTCATCCAGATAGTGTTCACAGCAAAAGATTTCTGTCAACTGGACAAATCTCCCTGTATGCTTTCATTAAGAGGTCTGGGAAGATAAAAGAGTAGATCTTCTTTATATATAATCAAAGATACAGCAGATTCATGCATAGTTTTGCAAAAATATGAATATACTTGGTATCAGAAAACTTTTAAAAGGGAGGTAATCCAGACTAGGGCTGCAAGATTTAATCGTAATCAAATCGAAATTGCAAATTAGCAAATCACAAAGACTGCATTTTTTGAAGAACCTCCATAAACAACAATATAACAACGTATCCTGTCTCATTCTGCAAAAAAACTTTGAACCCTGTAGTTTAGATCTGTACAAACATGTTCTTAAATGTTTGCAAGTTCGCCTTTCAGTCTTCTGTTCAAGGCTCACATTTTAAACGCATCTAGAAGAATGAACGAGAATAGCAATGCTTATCAGAAAAATCACAATTAGATATTTTTTCTCAAATCATTCAGCCCTAATCCTGACCTACATACATTTTTATACATCAATATCACTGCTTTATACTGAACTTTTATGACAACTTTACACTTAGACTTACCTCATTGACATCAACTCTTGTGTCATACATTCTCCACATTCTAAACAAGTAAAAGATGCTCCGTTCATACCTCTTGCCCGCGGTCCTGTTCCTGGTTGCTAGCAGGGGGATGATGGCCGGGCTGCTCAGATTACCTCTCCCAAAGCTCTCTTCGCTCTCCACTTTCAGGCCTCTGGAAGTGCAGTGCAGTCCAGCCAGCGTGTCGCTCATATCAGTCATGTGGGCCAGCTAGCACCCAGGCATCATCTGCACTAGCGGCGCAGGCAGAGGAGAGGAGAAGGGAGCTGAGGACGGAAAGAGAGAGAGAGAGAAAGAGAGAGAGTGAGAGAGAGGGAGGAAGGGCGGGTGGGGTGGTAAGGGGGTAGGCTGGTGGGGGTTGTGGTGGGGCCAAATGCTAACAGCTAACATTAAGATAATCCCTCCTACTCTCCTACTCATACTCCACACCCGTAATGATGAAGATATTTATAGGTCAGTCAAACATTAGTGGATCTTATTTGTAAACTATTCTGTATTCTCTTTGCAAATGTATTACATTTCTGAAACTGCAAATTGTATCACTGAAGTTAGGAATACTGTTCCAACTAATGTTTAAGTGGAAGTAGTGAAGAAAGTGGATTTAAAACGTGTATATGGTGTTTTAATAGCACTGTCCAATGTGCCTAGTCCTTTTTGGCAATTTTAGTGCAAACTAAGTAAATTTGCAGCTAAACTGAGCACTGTCTCCAGCTGCCACTGAAATTTCAAGTACTATGTCACATCACACAGGACTGACCTGATTTATAGCCAGATGTTTTGGATTACAAACACCTAGCTGTAGGGGTGGAGTCTGAAATGTGGTTAGGCCAATCACACTGTTCCTTATATCAACAGAACCCACCCCTCCTTCCTCCTCACTCTTCCTTTTAGTCCTCCATGTTCTGCCCAAATTAGCTATTTAAAATGTGGTTGTGGGCGGAGTTTAAGTGTTTAGTCCCACTTTAAATTAAAGCCTAAATTCTACTAGAAAGCTGTTATTTCCCATTTTTCAAATAATGTATGACACAATTGTTCCTAATGTGTTCTGTAATTCATCCTTAAAGTAATTAAAGAACAGTTTTCCAAAAAGCTGCAGTGATATCCATGAACCGACAGACCCGATACTCGATACTAGTATTGTATTGGTGCATCCCAACCCTAAACCAGTCACATTTCAAGACATAAATACTAGGAATGTACTGTTATTTATGGTACTTGCAGCAATCCTCCTTTGACCCATCTTCACCACAGCAGTAGAACCATCAGCCTCCTCAGCCTTTCCATCTCCTCCTCTTCCATCATTGAATCAATCCTTTTCAAGCTTTATTGCATCATTTACATTTTAAATTGCATCTTGTGCCAAAGTTTATCCACTCAGAAATCTATTAATGTCATCTCACTCGTCTGAAGTATGTCTGCTTAGGTCAACGCTGTGTCGCTGCCATCAAATTCAAAACATGCTATAAACTAACGTCTCTACTCATTCACTGACACCGCACGCACATATTTTACTTGACTAAACACAAATTAAACTTGTCAGTAGTGGTTAATATGTAATAGTAAGTAATACGTACTACGTGGGCTGAGTTTTTCTTTGGGTAAAGATACTACAATGACAACATCTTTCTCAAAAGGTACCGTGTAATAGAGTTTGACCACAAGAGAACAGAAGAACACGAAAAATAAAAGGCAATCTCTTTTCCCAAGGGTCAATAGATAGAGTAAGGGAGTTATGAAAGATGAGGTCACAGGGCTGAACCAAAACAATGCAAAGTCATCAGAGCAATAACTATGTCTTTGCATGTGTTGTGTTATTATTAGATGTATGAGTGGCCTTTTACTGGAGTTAAATTTGCAGGGCTAAACCAAGTCAAAGACCAAATTAGAACTAAAACCAGTGCAAGTAAATATTTTCTGCAACATCCACCTGTTATAGCATAAAGTAAACTAAACCTGGACTTAAACTTCATTGTTTCTGCCTCACAGCAACTAGTTTATCATAGTTGAATAGATGCTGTATGCAAATAATGTGGTTAAAACACAGAAACGGCAAACTAGCTGTAAATAACACAATCTTTGTCTTTCATGATTTGCATATCTAGCACCTATGCACAATTCAAGAACAGCACCAACTACAATAGCCTATAGTGACTGGTTAGACTTGTACAAGGACATTAACAATAAACACAATCATTATAGGATTATTATTTTAAGACATGCATGGCGTGCACAAAACTGGCCCAGGATTAACTTGGCTGTTTCATAAATGTCATGTCCTCTCTGTCCTGCTTTGCCTCCCCAGCCCTATTCTAATGTAATTATAAGGTTAGCTTACCATACATTAGCACAGAGTTAGCCGAGAATAGCAGCTGTTGGGGGTTAGTGGGGATATTGTGTTGCTCTAGCATACAAAGGTAGCCCATACGGATAAGAAATAGGTCATCTTGCTTCTCTAAACTGCACAGAGGAGGTGTATCATGTGTAAAGAAAGTTAGGCTATAACTCCATCAGAATGCTGACGCTGCAAAATACGCTCTACATTTGTTGACAAGTTGACTAAAGATTGTATACTGTGTACGCTTTCAATACGTGAAAAGTTGAAGAGCGCGCTCCAAAAGCCTTACGTAATACATTGTGCTCAACCTACAGATTCATGCATGGATCTGAGCAAAGTAATACATGTGGAGCCATCGTTTATTATGTTCCTCGTTCAATCTCCTGGACATACACGTCACGCAGATCATTTCGCACAGGTCAGTCCAGTCTGATCCAGTCCTGTGGAGTAGACTATAGAGCCTTACCTGTGTGTGTCTCCTGTCAGAGTACCTCATGCTGCAGACCTCGCGCGCTCCTCTGGCTGTGCGCGGCTGCACGTGGAGCACAGGTGTCCTACTGGAGCGTCGTGACGTCATAGCGCTGGGAGGCGTGAGTGAGTGAGTGACAGCCGCGTTCAACATGCGCCGTCTGGAGCCATTTATGCAATGGAATAGTGCATAGACTTTATGTAACAAACACGCACACTGCACAATGATGAAGGTTTTATTCACGGCAGTACAGTCAGACACACATGCACTGCTCACATCAGTGTTTTATCTGTAACTCAACTTCTCCATTTATTTACATTTAGCATTTAAGGCATAAAGTATAGATGTCCCTGTAGGCAAACCAGGAAGGCACTGAACAGAAAAGTACATTTTCAGAATTAAATTAAAAATAATTACAACTCTGTAAATCAAATGAATAATTTAAACAACTGTTTAGGGGTTACAGTTTAACAATACATGGAAATTTGAATGCATTAAATGCAAATAATCTAAAATACAATCAATAATAATTATAAAGATGCAGTTCAAATTAAGGTCACTTTATAAAGTGTGAGAAATACAGTAATTATACGCTATATACAGTGCATAATAGTACAGAAAAACAAACGTGTAGACAATATAATTATATTTTATAATACATTTTTCATATTTTGTCTCTTGTCTTACAGTAGCTGGCATACTGTCCGAAGATAAGGCATCTCTATAAATTGGTGTCTCCTTCCACTTCAACAATGCCACTGATCAAAGGGGCATGCTGTGCCTGATCTAATGTGGAGACCTTTTCTGTCTGCTCCTCAATTTCATCCACCTGTAATCACAAAGAAACGCACTCATTGCTGCATGTACTTTAGTATGAAGTTATAATTATTACGTTATGATCTCCGAAAATGCAACTTCTAGCAGGCATCACCTATTACATTGTATTACATAATGAAACACAACCAAGCTTAACATTTCTATGAAACCTCACCTTTTCCTTTGAGCTGAGGAGCGGAGACTGACTCTTGACCGGTGAAAACGGCGGGGTGCGGGTCGGGGAGTAGGATGGAGAGAGGGTGGGCGACCTGGGGGAGCGTGGTGTAATGGACAGGGAGTGGCTCCTCTTCACCGCCGAGGTCACTGCTTGCGCAAACCTGGATGGTGTGGACGGAGAGTATGGCCTTGGTGCCGCGAAACTCCTCAACTTCTCTAAACTCAACCCCAAACTTGGCTGGACACTGCTTTGCCTTACAATTGGTGGTTCCTTATGCTCTTGTTTGGGACTTGTTGTGACGTTGCCTCCCTCTGCTGGCTTCACTGGGGACTGCAAGGGAGAAAGAGGAGGGGATGGCAATGCTTCTCTCTCTTTATTTCCTTGCTTTTGGTTGGTAGTGCTCGCATTGAGTTGACTCTTCTCTGCAGCAGATGTTACGTAATAGCCAGGTGTTTTTTTGTGCTGTTGTAAGCGGAAAGATCCTGGTTTTGGCTTGGTGGCGGGTGGAATTTTGATTTCTTTGACCTCTATGGGTGAACCTACTTGCAAATCTGTAGTAGTAGAAGTAGTAGTTGTAGGTGGCGCATGGTTTGTTGCTACTGACTCCTGGATAATTCCATTTACAGTGTTTGGGGTAGCGCTAGTAGTATTGGCTTTCTCATTATCTACCTTATCTGATTGTACAGTTTGTTGCGCAGTTTGAGAAGTAACATTTTCTTGTGAATTTGGAGGTGGGGCTTCCAGTGTTAAGGCTACTTCAAAATATCTCAACTTTTCGAGTGATTTTTGAGGCACTATAGTATAAGTTGTCATCCCTACTTTTGGAATGTAGTCTCGTGTGAGTTCGTTAGATGGTTTGGGTTTCGATTCAAGTTCAGATGAAGGTACCTTGGCTGGAGAAGGTGTTGCGGCTGGGTTTAAAGTCACTTCTAAGTCATCCGTCAATGTGGCCATGTCTTTTTTCCCTGATTCGGACAGACTTGGAGAAGATGGGATATTTGATGGGACGTTATCTGGATGTTGTTGTAGAGGAACAGGATGTGAAGTCAAGTCTGTTTGAACTTGTGCATCCTCTCCAGTCTTTTGCGTCTCGGTGCTGGGGGTCGGCTGGCTGGCTGCCTCGGTGACAGCGAGCTCTCCCAGGGATGCAGAGTCCTCGCAGGGTGGAGGAGGAGGAGGAGGAGGAAGAGAAGAAGAAGAAGAAGAAGAAAGAGGAGGAGACGAAGAAGGAGGAGGAGGAGAAGGGAAGGAGGCCTGGGTCTCTGCATCCTGGAGCAGAGGAGGAGGAGGAGGAGGCAGTAGACGGGCAGGGCTGGGGAGAGTGTCGCTGTTGACCTGGATGCTCTCACAAGATGGCTCACCTACAGAACAACAGAAAAGATAAATTACATTTAGATAATAATATTTACAACTATGGATGAGAGGAGGAAAAAAACAAAACTTTTCAACATTGGCCTTAACATATTTCTTGAATTATTTTCTGTAAAACTGTAACACATGTTTTTTATATAAGGTTGTGCAATAATTTTTAATCAAATCATGACTTGATTGTTCCAAATTGTCAATGGTATGCTTGGGTCTTTTTAATCAAGAGTCAGTCCTCTCTCTCAGTAAAACCAAGTGTTTCAGTAATATGTCTATTTTTGGGTTAAATGGCAATTATTAGTTAACAGTCTGTCTTGTTATGTTAATATTCAAAGCCATATTTTGCTTGTTTGCAATAAGAAAAAAATATGACTTATGAATATGAACTTTTTGTCTTGTCCCATCCATATTTAAAACTTTGTGGGTTGGACTGAATGATCACTGAAAATAATAGCATTTATTTGGACTGATATTATAAAAAAAAATTCAAATTCTAATAACAGTACTATTATATGAACAGTATTTGCTATTCCTAGCTGAAGTAATGTTATAATGTTGTTAATAGATATTATTAAACTATCACAATTAATTCTATCATACTTGAATTATTATTATAGCTTACTTGTATCCGCCAGTTCAGTCAAATCTTCAGCGTTCACTTTTTCCAGCTCTATAGCACTGGCAGAATAGTTCATCTCCTTGTGCGGTTGGCTGTTACTGCGACAAATAAAAAAAAGTATTTTAAGTGTTGATAAAGCTTTTTACAAACTTTTGAAGAGAAAGTTGAACGCATCTTGACCATAGTTCGTACTTGCCATCTGAGGATAGGTCTCCCCCATTCTCTTCTATAGACGTCTCGATTGCAGTCTCGGTGGGCGGGGTTTGCAGTGCAATGTCTGGAGTTGCATTCTGGGTAGTTTCATCCTGGACAGTGCTGGTGGTTGTAGACATGGCGGAAGAATTTGTCTCCTCTTGCTCCTTTATTTCCTCCAGGGTGGTAGCAGGGACTCCAGCTGTAAAAATATGGACACAAATAGAAAATATTAAGAGAGCAAGGGATTTTTGGTTTATTTTGATGCACAGATGCTAAATGCTAACACAATTATATTATAAAAAACAACATGCTGGTTTATTTGATTATACTTTTCAATTTAAATCTTGACTTTCTTTTATTTGAGGCATTTTATTTTCACCTCTCCTGATACAGCATAAAGCAGGTAAGATGCTATATGAATGAAATTAAGTTAAATGAATGAATAAATTAAATTAAAGTTAAAGTGTCTTGCCCAAGGACACAATGGAAGTATGCAGGGTCAGTGGCAGGTATTCAACTGCCAAACTTTGTCTTTGTGGGCAGCCATCTTTACAAAGACAGATGTTTAATAATTCCACACGAGTGAGCTATTGAGGCCAGAAATTCGTATATCGATTAATTCATTCATGTTTGAGTAATCCTGTATTGTTCTGCATTCAAGTTTTGAATGCTTGGAAAATTTCTGTTTTCACCTAACCCTATCCCCACCCACGTTCATTTGCAATTATTCATAAAATTCAGACTCATATATACAGGGTTATGCTATTTCTCCAACTATAGAAAAGGTATTTTAAGCATTGTGAATACTTGCATGTATAGAACTTATATATTAATTATAATATACAAACAAAGTGAACACCCTTTTCATTTTATTTTGTTAACAATTTAGCTACGGTGGTTTTATAAATTAGTGTGAAAACTACATTCCTTCATTTTCCACTTCAAAGATGGATTACAAGCGAGTAGGAAGCCAGACCAAGTTTCAAGGCTACTGAAACTAAACTATGCATTCCTTACAGTCTGTGCCCTGAGAAAACACAGGAAGAGGATTCTTACTGTAGGCCTTCCCAGAAATACTGACTAATAACAGCAGTGGGTACAATTTAGCGTCCAACTTTGCATGGGTCTTTCAATTGTCCTGAGGAGGTAACCAGGATATTATACAGATACTAAATTATTTCCTTACTTTGAGAACCACAACAATGTTCTTTTAAGCCAACAGTGCAAACTTAATTATCTCAATAAGCCAAATGTTCCAATATGAATCAAATTACATCACTTTAATCGCTACAAATCTAGGCTGTTGCGTTATTATTTCCAGAAAGTATTGGTTTATTTAAATACTTTTGTGCACAGAAGCAGGTGGAGTTTTCCTCTTAGGACAATACCATTAGAGGTGTTATGTATATTAGGACAAAGGCAGGAAAGTGTGTCAAAGGGAGATTTAAACTACAGAAAGAAAAGAAAAGGAAAGGAAGGTGTAAGTAGATTTGTGACTGAATAGCTCAAAGCATTTGAACTTGGAGGCCACTATAATCGAGTGGGTCACTGCAGGGAGTGGAAATAGCCAAATAGAACAGAACAAATTTTAAATTAAAAACGTCTGAAGGATGGAGTCAGACTGAAGTGAACAATGTCGATTCAATGATTCAAAATATACAATTGTTTAGATAAATACAATGAATACCTCAGAACACCAATTATTCTGATTTATGTCAATTGGGACAAAAATATTTTAAAATGTACCTAGTTGGTTGGTTATATACATTTTAATATATATATTATAACACACTTCCCATCTTGTACTGACAGTCGTCATCAAAAATAGAAGATTTCAATAATGGCCACTAGATGGCAATAAATTATAGTCTTTGCTGCCTCTAAGTGAATATGCAAGTAAGCAACTTGACATGAATAAATAAATATGAACATTCATATCACTAAATGAGGTAAGACTCCATACCTTGCAGATCTTCTGGAGAGAAAGTTTCAGATGCTACTACTCCGGGGGAGGAGGGGGGTGGAGGAGCTTTCCTCTTGGTTCTTTTCAGTGAAGAATCTGTCGAGGATCCACGACTTAGAACAGGAGTCTGCCCAACAGAGTAAGTAAGTAATAACATTATTACACATGCCATTCAAAATATAATTACACCTAAGAATGGGGCATATGAGGTAATTATTTATAGCAGTGGACAGTTATAGTGTTCAAACAATGCACAGGAATATGTATAATAACACCATTATAAATCAGAATCTCAGTGTTGTTCATGTTGACTGGAATGTTTACAAGTACAAGTACTTTTTCACTAATTACTGTTCAGAAGGAGCAAGGCCTGTCACAATAATCACTATATCAACTTACTGTTCAATAACAGATAGAACAATACTATTTGGGACTCAGTATATATTGTCTTTACCTTTTCATTGTACTGATGGGTAATATTTTTATATTTTGTAATACAATTGAGCTGTAAAGGGTTGAAAAAAAAAAGCTCCATTACATATATATTGGTGTGTACACTATATTAAACTGCTATAGTGTACACTTTATCTGCTTTAATGGCCTTTTCAGTATTATTATTTATAGTGTAGCAACATTGTAGCAATAAATGGCACTTGAAAATGTTTTAAAGCAACAGAACTTGCATACAAGTACAAATGGTACACGTTCTATAAAATGCCTTTAATGCAATCAGTTTCATCATATCTCAAGCTGTATTTCACTAAGAAAAAACAGCAAATGCTTACACTGAAACACTAAGTAAGTAAACAGTAAGTTTCCTTGCTTTTTACCACCATCAGCCAGTTGCCTTCCATTCAAAATAAAACAACAATATGGTTAAACTTTTGATATTACACATATAAATATTACACATCCTTAAAATAGTTAATTAGTAAGCTATGTCCACTCGCCTGATCAGTGCTCTCCAACCTGACACAAGGTTCAGAGTAGAGCCTGTGTCTGGGGCTGAAGTCGGAAGGGCAGCTCTGTTGGGACACCAGGATGGGGGGCTGGGGGGCGCGTCTCTTCTTGGGCACGTCGGATCCAAACGGAGAGGAGTTAGTGCTGGGTAAGGCCATGCTGAGAGGACGCGGTCGGCTCTGGGGCAGCACTGGGGAGGACGGGGCACTGGCAGTAGTAGCCTTTGGAGAACAAGAACAAACATCCACCAAAGGGACGGTGATAAGAGCTGGATTTCCAAATAGCACAGGCGACCAATGGTAACAGTAAGTACACAGACCTCCCTCTGCGGTATTCAATAGGTCACGTTTTAGAATGGGATCATGTCTAAATCTCAGATACAGAGCAAGGGTCACTATTGTTAAAGGGCCCATTCTGCTTAACTTTGTTCATCTTTTAGCAACTGTTTCCTTGTGCAACATTGCATATATAGGCCTTATGGTATGTGGCTGTCCCCTTTTTCTACAAATAAATATGTATCAACTAATACTCTTAAGATTTGCATGTATACAGAGAATGCTGCCTTATTCTATCTAACAGTGCTTCACCTCAGCCTGTGAGCGTTCAAATGAAGACAGGCAGTACACTTAATATCCATCTTTACCTTCCCTGGTTTGCTCTTCTTGCTCCTCCTGAACATGCTGAAGAGGCCTTTATTTTCCTCTTCTTTTTGATTTTTATCTTTGCCTGGCGTGACAGATCCTGAAAAACAAAAACATTGAAAGATAATATCGGTGGGAATTATGGGATCATCTTGTCACATCATCTGTCATCATCAAACACAAGTACCTGAATGAGCGGGTGAGGCGGGACACACAGGAGAGGCAGGCACTGAAACAACACAATATTGCCAAAAATAATTAGCAAAGACAGGTGGAAACAAGTAGTATATTAACTTCATGTAACATTGTATACTTTCTGTGCATTTGTAAAATGTCAAGTTATTGGGAAGCTGCAAATAGCAGAAATATAAAGAGTTTTTTTATGTTGTTTTTGAAGTGAAAATGTGACAAGCTCATTATAAAGTTATTTCTCCATTTTTGTAGTTAAGCATCGTCTGATAAATATTATTGGGAAAAAGAACTTTTTTTTACCTTGTTTCCCAAGGTACATTAAAGTCCAATGTTTATTTAATCCTCAGTAACACAGTGATGATAATCTGCTTCTTTAGGCAGATGCCGTAGGACAGACTGGCATGGTAAAAGGCAGCCTCTCTGACCACCACAAAACTGACACATTCATATAAGAAACTGATGTCTTTTCCCATGGACACAACCACCATAGCCAAGCTGTACATTTAGCAGAACTGTAAGGAAAGAAAAGATAATGAAGGTGTATGAAACTTGAAGTTAACAGCGTCCATGTAAGTATAATTGGAGGACACTGCATGAGCCTGAAAAGTCAAGTAAAAAGGAAAAGGTAGAAAACAAATTTTAGTATATAGTTTTAGTATTAAATAGTAAATCACCACTGCCAAAATACTCTGCAGCTTTGGCAGACCATGCTTTTGGCTTCCCCATGGATAGCTGCAGAATACACTAGCGAGCTTGTATCACCGATTCAGAAAATAAAATTGGAGCACACAGTAAGTAAAAAGCAGTGGCCGTGTACCGGTGGCACTGAAAATGGGTAGGTCGGAGCAATGACGTCTTGAATGCAGGAGAATAATGACTACTCAAAAAAGCACAAATCACTCTAAATACAACTTTGAGTGGGTAAATGAGAAGTGAAAAAAATAGCATATATAATAAGGTTAAGAGATCTAAAAAGTCAATGTGGCACAACAAGTTTCCTTTAAACCAAAAAAAGCACATAATAGATGATCGGAAACTATTAGGGCTGTGTAATTAGCTGAATTTTAATTGAATCGAGCTCTAATTGTACAGAGTGCATCATTAAATAATCAACACCAAATCCAGCCTCTAGTCTCAAAACCCTTCCATAGACCTGCTGTATCTCTCACCTCGAGTGTCTCTTGCATAGACCTCTCTTATTGCATAATCATTAAGAGACGCAGACAGGTCCAGAGGGGCCAGTGATTTGACATCTTTCAGCAGAACGGTGCTCTCCACTTCAAATTCACATTTTTCACAGATGGCCGGTAGGAGCTGAGCCAGCGGGATGCGCGGGTTCACTCTCAGTATGGTCTTCTGTGTCTGCTTATAGTTTATCACCATGCGAACAGTTGCCTAAAAGAGAAATGTGCTGCTATTAAAATCTATGTAGCTGTATGAAGAGTAGCATCAGTACTGAAAATGTATACTCAAGTAAAAGTACCCATTTATACGTAGGCTACTGCTGCCAAAATTGTATTTAAAAGTGCATATGACAGATTTTTATGTTTTTCTATCTTTTTTTTTTTCTTTTTTGGTGGGATAGAACCTGTGGTAAATATTTATCACTGTTTTACATCAGTTAAGAGGCAGTTTATGGAAAAAAGTTGGTAGAACAGTACAAAAATGCGGTGAGCTGTAAAACTGAATACCAAATACAAAAACAATTTACGCACAAGGAAGACATTTTTCTGGCAGTTAAACCTTCCTTTAATAAATAAAGGTGTTGTCATTTATTTGTATTAGTCTAATCATAACTATTGTGTAATTTAGACAAGTTTTTGCCCTTGTTTACAGTGTCGTTGCTAGATAACAGTTATGAAATTACCTCTATGCATCTGCTGCCCACATCCAAAGTTACCAAGGAGGTAAAATGATAACAGCTAATTTAAAAAAAAAATTGAAAAAACTGGGCAAAATGTTTGGAATATCATAAATATAATGATGTTAATGATATTTTAGTGAAATAAGTAGTCTACCTGTCATGGGCACTTTAGGTAAAAGTAAAAAATGTGCATGAACAATACTAGTTGTTACTTTTTAACACAGTTTTAGAAGCTTTTTAGATCTCGCTTTATACAAAACTTGAGCCATCAAAAAAGTGTAAAACTGAATTCAATTTGCATATTCTAAGTTCTGGCCTATCACAGTAGGCAATGCAGCGTTATTATGTGTGTTGGTGGGTACAGAAAGGGGGCAGAGGCAGCAGTGGATTTGTACAGTACTCTGCAATTTGTAACATTTTAAATAATAAAAGTTACTACATGGCTAGAATTATACACAAAAAAGCACAATTACCCCAAAAATTTACTTAGTTACAGTAACATGAATGTTTGAAATTAGTTATTTTCCACCCCTGAATACCATAGTATAAAATATTGTGTACCTCGGGCATCTGGGGGGCTGTCTTCTTGTTTTTGTCCTCTCCTTTGGGTTTGATGATAACCTTTTCAGCGTCCAAAGTCCCTATAAGTGCGCTGGGCTTCAGTTTGATATTGTTCCGATTGGTGGTGACTAGTTCCAGGGTATGGCCTGATGGATTCAGGTGGTATTTTGCACAAAGGGTCACTAATAGGTCCATAAGGGGTTTGCTGTGAAGGAAGAAAGAATATGTTATAGACATGTTATTCAAATTCATCTCGAAATATGATATTGTTAATGGAACTTCAAGGCTACAGAGTTCCTACGCTCGGAAATAAATAATTTTGCAGTGAATTTCCAGATATTTCATTCAACAATTCATGATCGCATTTTCACATGGACTCATGGAGATAAAAGTTATGGTGCACACTACAGGAATTTTATTCATCTATATTTGAGTGTCCTCAATAATAAATACCTGTAGCTAGAATCATAAAAACTTTATGATTTCAATATTACTTTAGTACATCGAACTCAAATGCACTAATGAAAAATGCAGAGGTAACAATACCTACAATTCACAAAATATTACAACTACCTCAAAGGATTTATTCTTGATCTTGCACATGCAGAGGTCACATATAGGGCCATATCTTGCCACCGGGCTTAAAGGAGCAGTAGCATTGACGAGGGGGCGCGTCCAGGTCGGACTTCTGCTACCTACACGATGTTACTGCAGGCATAAAGAGACTGTACTTGATGGCTGGTGGCTGGAGTGGGACGGTACAAGTACATATATGGTGATAGTATCTGAACCAATCTGTAACCGCTGTGGCATTTAAAATCACTGCCAGCGTGGGTAATGTCTGCCATCTTTGCCTCATTACCAGGCAGCAAAGAGGTGTGAGTGCTTTACAGCTGAGGAGATGATGGTCCGCCTCTGTAAATATATTATATACATATATTTATACAAAATCTTATATGGACTGCAATAAAACAGCCTCGAAGCCTCACGATGTAAATACGCGGCAGTAGTGCCGCTAGGATTAGAATTTTGGACATCTCCGTTTGGAGCCTCTCACTGTCATTAGTAGCGCTGCCAGCAGATTATCTCTCCAACGCTACTGCTGCGTTAACACCGGGGGCAAGATACAGCCCATAATTTGTAAATCTCAGTCAGTCGTGAGCTTCAGATAAATAAATGTGATAACAAAAGGTTGTTTTGGTCTTAGTATATGCTGTTAGGCCCCTGGGTGTATTTGAAAAATACATAGCAAAAAATAATTAATCACAAATGGTATAGTGTATTTTGTGTGTTATATATGAAGCCTACCTGTTCTTTTTGTAACCATTCTCTAAAGCCTAGAGACAGAATGATAAATTAAATAATAATCATAAATTATAATTTCATTTATTATTCAATCATTATTAAATTTAATAATAAATTGAATTGAATGATGATTATTTGGGGAAAAAATTATCCATGGGTTTCTGGATTATGAGAAATTAGGACTGTTGGCATAGCGATTAACAATTTAAGTCAAACTATTATCTTTTCAATGGAGAAAAGTCCAAAACAGGAAGCCCAAACCTAGGAATACTTCATCAAAAATTTGTAGATACAATGCATAGTCACCACCAACAGGGCACTCCCATGAGCCATCAGGCATCAAAACTAGTTCAACTTGTTTAGTTTCCCCTTTTCAGATCTAGACCATTTCAACAGATTGAAACTTACTCTTTATAATGATGTCAATGTGAAAAGGAAAATTAGAGATCTACAAATAGATTGAAAGATGGAAATTTTTTTTGACTATTATATTTTCAGGAATGTGTGAACACAGCTAAAAAATTATGCACACACTTTTGGAATGATTTAGGGAGAATTTGCTGCCTAATCTGCTCTTACGGGATTTTTGTCTATTGTTTCTCAAGAGACCAAAGTACATAAGAAAGCCAAGAAAGGGAGTGTAAACTGTACGCACTGTGAGAAAGATAATGATATCTTAGGTAAACTCTGCAAGGAAAACCTAAGCCATCTGAGTAAGTCCTTGTTTGCAAAATGTGGACACACTGATTTAGAGGAGCTCAAGTCAAGCAGTTTTGATTGAATTCTTATGGGCAATATAACTACCAGATTTACATATATTTACAATTTCCTCACTTCCAATTTCTTATAAACCCTTTTGTGATTTTGAATTTTTTTATTTTGTTTCGTAGCAAAGCGGTCACACAATGATTTGGCAGATGTTGGCCAGATCAGTAATACATATGGATCCTATTAGTATTAAAATAGAGTTTGAAATTTTATTATCATGAAAACACGAACATAAAGTCATAAGTATAATGAGACTGACATGCAAAAACACCAGTCAGGAATATTTTTAAACGTAAGGCTTCCATCTATGTAGAATAATGAAAAAAAAAGTCTACTCCTATTGCATCAACCTTGATTTTTACTCCGACAGTCTGCTGCTGGCCACATAACTGCTCTTCATGACTCAATCCCATTACAATCCCATGACCCAGTGTTAAAACATGCCCTTAATGAGCTATATCACTATAAACGTATAAAGCCTAGTCATGGCTATATAATTCTATACCATTTTCTTTTACGTACCTGCTGTGAACTGTCGTCATCTTTTCCACTCCTCCGGGCAGTACCACAGTGAGGGAGAGTTCTTGGTCCATCCGGTTTTCCTTGTGGTCCATGGTAGGGTAGAGGGGGTTCCCGGGAACCACTGGGACAGCTCTGAGGAATTCAGGTTGTCCAGGCCAGGGGGAGATGGGGCCTTGCTTTTAGTGGACACCCTGCAAAGGAAGAATAAAGATGGAGAGTCAATCATGTTTATGTTTGCTACAGAGAAGGTTGAATGAGTGGGTATAAGGGTGCATTCAGTTAGTCCCGGTTTAGTCCCGGTTTAGTCCCGGTTTAGTCCCGGTTTAGTCCCGGTTTAGTCCCGGTTTAGCCCCGGTTTAGCCCCGGTCTAGCCCCCGTTTAGCCCCGGTTTAGCCCCCGTTTAGCCCCCGTTTAGCTCTGGGGTAGTCCCTGGTCTAGTCCTCGTCTAGTCTGGTCTAGTCCTCGTCTAGTGGTTTAGTCTTGGTTTAGCCCTTGGTTTTAGCCTTGGTTTAGCCCTGGTCTAGCCTGGTTAGCCCTGGTTCAGCCTGGTCTAGTCCTGGTCTAGTCCTGGTCTAGTCCTGGTCTAGTCCTGGTCTAGTCCTGGTCTAGTCCCTGGTTTAGTCCTAGTTTAGTCCTGGTCTAGCCCTGGTCTAGCCCGGTCTTAGCCCTGGTTTAGTCCTGGTTTAGTCCTGGCTTAGTCCTGGCTTAGTCCTGGCTTAGTCCTGGCTTAGTCCTGGCTTAGTCCTGGCTTAGTCCTGGCTTAGTCCTGGTGTAATCTGGTTTTGATGTAGACTTAGTTTGGCACAGTTTTAGTCCCGGTTCAGTACTAATTTTGATGTGTTTGTGTGAAGTTTGAAAGCGATCTAATCATTTCAAATAAGTGGTTTAAAAGGACAGTAAGATTTTGATGGCAAGTTTCAAAAACATGTCTCCCCATGAGGTAAACTTTCACTGGTAACAATTGTATTGCGGTTTCATTCTTAATTACAAAACACTGGACATGATGAGCATGTTTATGTTATAATTAGGTATTTTGGTTCTCAAGACTATAAACAGAAGCAGAATGAGAGATTTCCAAGTTGGCTGAAATTCCGGGCGGATATGTACACTTTCGCCGTATCAGCTATCAGCCTTCAATCTCCAGTCTAGGCCAATTATTTGTTTGGGTCCATTGTGTGATTTAAAAAAAAAAGACATAAAAATGAATTTGAACACTAGCTCAAAAAAGGCATTGCACAACTTGTGTCTTACAGGTTTCAAGTTAAAAATGCCTGTGTGGATATCATCTGTGGGTATACATTTATTTTTTAGTATAATAGTATAATAGTAGACAGTAATTGGATTTGTAGCAATTTCAAATCATATATTTTTGGGAAAATCTAAATCAACCCCACATATTGGTCCAAAAATATCGCAGAGCTTATCGTCCTCATCAGCTGCTCTAGATTCTTAAACAAACGTATAGGCATTGGCTGTGAAAAAACACGCATCGGGTTGCCAGTTTTATTGCTGAAATCCAGTTTTGACTCTTTAATCTGAATCGTCACTACCTAAACACCAGCACATACAGCCGATTATTATCAGTGCTAGTGCAGCCTTTGCAGCTCAGTGAGTGAATTCTGGAGGTTCTGAGTTTTCACATGAGTTTATCCCATACCTACTTATTTAATTGCAAGACATTATTGCAGTTTCACATCATTATTGACATCCATTAACATTAATACCCACAGTAACAAAAATAAATTTAAGTTAAATATCCAAATGTGATAGTTACAGCAAAAATCTAATTTATAACAAATACCCTTTCCTCCACTCCACTTGTATGTGAATAGCTCAGAGGCTATTAGATCAAAGCACTCAAGTCCATTTGCAACCCAGTCACAAGACAGGCTAGTGGTTCATTAGCCCCGAGCCGGCTGTGAATGGGTCCACATGTGAGAGACAGGGGAACACTGAAGACGACATAGAACAGGACTACTGCCTTTATAGCCAAATCCAGCACTCACAGTTGACCTGAGTTTGTGTGTAGGCCTATGCAGCACTAATCTGAATGTTTTATTGCTTCCTGTGATGTAAGCAAATTTATTTCATATTTGAAAAGCAGTGAAAGAGTTTAAGTGTGTCAATAAACAACATCTGACCGCATCATATGACTTCTATGAATGCCAACAAACAAACAGCAATATTGTGATGATTTGATTAGATGCAGGCTTACAGTCTACACGACACATTCAAATAAAAGACATAAGTTTACATTACTCACATTTAAGCATTATGTGTTTTGTTATATTAAAGCTGCACTGTGTAACCTTCGTGGCGGGTCTGTCACCTGCTTCTCTCCATAATGCTTTGAAACGGAAATGCCCAAAATGTTACACAATATAGCATATATCTCCTTAGAAACAGGGTGACAACACACATCAGGTCTGTGGAGAGAAGACCCAGCTCGCAGTTTTACAAAGATTTTTTAGCAATCAAAACTGTAATTGAATAAGCAAAACAGAGAAGTTCACATTAACATTTTAAGCAAGAAAATCATTTCTTCATGGAGACCAGCCGGGTTTGAACTCTCCTTTACAAAAGTTACATAGTGCACCTTTATTGCGCAGTGCAGTTAGGCTGACTCTGCATTTCAAATTCAATATTACCAAATAATAAAGGCTAAAAGTAATATATTGTTTCTACCCTGATATTGTACATAAGGCCAGATTTTGAAGTTAGTGAAGACACTACCCAGACAAGTTGCCAGATTGAAGTAAACATAACCAAAAAAGGAAAATGTTTGGATACCACAAATTTTGCTGCAAAAAATTAAGATTTAAAAAAATTGCAATAACACCAATAGTGTATCCTAAAAAAAGAGAGAAAAAAAAAATCATTATCGAATAGATGGCAAAAACAGGACAGACTTTATGATGAAATTTAAAAATGAATGCTTGACCAACTTGACTCTTGACTAATCTGAAATCATCTTATTTACACAACTTTCTGAAATATTGATTGCACACATATTTGCTACAATATAAATTATTCACCTGTAAGCTCACACAGTCAAATGCACTTTTATATGCATCATTATACATTGCCATACTACAATGTCATGACAAATCTAATTATGCAATATCTCTGTAAATCCCATGTCAATTCTTCACCTTTCAGATTGTGGTTGGCTCATGTTACATTGGAGTGTCCTTTTGCGGCAGTGTTGGCCTTAAGTTTAACTCGTAAAGTCTCACGTGGGGCCGAGCTTATTCAAACAGAGGAATCTGAGCTATGCAAGGTCACAGTGTCTGCTCTGAGCGCGGCCAGCATCAGGTTATTAGCCCTGCGTGCTCTGGAGGCAGCTGTCCTCAGGCTCCACACATCAGACACAAACATTAAGTCCGCATACCACACACTCGCATCTATGCAATTTAATAAGATTTGTGTTAATGGGAAGGTAAGTGATTTTTTTTCATGTAATCAAGTAAAGTTTGTCTTCTCCCAGTAAAGATTAGAGTTGTGAAAAGTATCAAAACTAGACACTCATTTGAGCAAGTATCGATACTAAAAAAAAAAAGTCACAGAGCAGAAATGAACCTGAATAGTTTTAGAATTATTTTGAGCTGTATCAGAAGTACAAAACTACATAGACTAATATACAGCCATGGACCACTATGGAGCATATCTGAACAACTGAGGGATTACACAGATATAACACCATAATATAATATAAAAGAAAGTACTATGATTTAATGCTGAAAGTCACATTCTATTGTCTAGAGAGTGTTTTTCATCATCGTTGTGGTATCAAAATCAGTATCGAATATCGAGATGAGTTTATTCCTTGGTATCGAAATCAAATTTGAAAATGTTGTATCTTGAGATTCGTGACAACACTCACCATGGAGTTCTTAGGACCAAATGAAAGCACTGTGTTCTGTCTGCATGTAATTATAACGTTTTTTTTATTGTCCATAAATAATAATAAGGAAGTAAGGTTGGTGCATTGTTAGCATGCTAGTTGTTGTTACCGTCACAGAAAAAAAACAGGGTATTGCATTCATGATTGACTCACCTTCTAATATATTAAACTATACAATGTTGTACATTACTACAAGTGGATGATATACACAGTGATAGCAATGTTTGTTTGTGCAGTCTAATAAATATTTTGTAGCGTTATCATAGGATTGTCAAAAGTAGAAAAAATCAGATACTATTCCATACTTAAACTAGTATCAAAACTAGATACTCAATTGAACAAATATCGATGCTTGTTTTTTACGGAAGACCGCTGGGAATTCCAGGTTCCACAGTGAGGTGTCAGTGGCGAACACTGTTGTTGTGTCCTCAGGCAAGGCAGCTCACCTTCACTGGTTAATATGAATGTGGCATGTGTGCGTGTGTTGGTCTGAGGGGCCAATTGCACAGATTGGCAGCCCCGCTTCTGTCCGTCTGCCCCAGGGCAGCTGTGGCTACTATAGTAGTTTACCACCACAGAGTGTGGATTGAATGAATAATCCCCCAAAACTGTACAGCACATTTGAGCATCTGGAAAAGAGCTATATAAAACAAATTTTATTATTATTTATCATCATCATCATAGTTAAAAAAAAAAAAAAATCTTTGTTGGCAGTGGTACAGTCCATTAATAAATACTAGATTAATCATTCATTTCCATCCGTTGTCTGGTTTACACTCACAAGCGCTCACAAATGCACACAGAACTGGAGTGAAGCAGTTAGGTGTGTTGCCTAAAGACTGAAAAAGGAAGGGTCCTGGAATAAAAAAGGCTTTTGATTTTATCGCAATTTTAGGATATACATAGGCTCCACGTACCATTTTAAACTGTATTATTATTAAGTAATTTCTTAACAGATTCCAATATGCTTAGCCAAAAGCATAGTGATCTTGTATTTGCGTGTGACTAATTGAAGAATTAAACACAGAATTCCCAGCTGTATTACATGATTGTACTGATAAACAAAAAGCAATAAGATAAAGTACGCATCACTGCAAATCACTTGATAATGAAATGTGATTTAAAACTCACCGCAGACTGACGATAATTGGATTAGATGTGGCAGATTAGATCTGTAAGAGACGCACGCAACAGGAAGGAACACAAACAAACATGGATTTTGGCAAGAAGACACAGGACAATAAAACAATATAGAATAATGAACAAAATGGGTTATGGGTTACTAAACAAGTTTTTCAGCCCATAATAAATATATAGGTCTAATAAAAATATAACAATAAAGTACTGTCACTTGATAATGGGCATTTATTGTATAATACATAATGATTTAAACTCTCCATACTTAAATCTATGCCACAAATATAAGGCTAGGAACATTTGGGTACATCTCATATCCTATTGTGTCCTCTGGTCTAACTTCAAACAGAGCCTCTCAAAGTGTTTAGCTCATTCATATTGAGCAATGCAGAAGATTACATCATGTTAGTGGGGGTCTGGTATTCTGCTAAAGAAGATTTATTAGAATTTCTCACAAATTAATAAAAAGATGATGTCATGGTGTCTTACAGAATTTTGCAACTTTGGGCCAACCCTGTCACGCACGTTTAAAGAACATATTTATCACATTTAGGGTAAAAAAGACTGAAAAAAAAAAAAAAAACCAAATACAAAGTCCAGTAATACCACTATAAACTTGAATAATAACAAACAAAAAGTCCTGATATTATTTTCAAGCTTTAGATATCAATAGTAGAGTTACATATACCATACTATACACAAGGTTAGACTCTCAACTTTACAACAAGAAGTCAACCCAAAAAACATGAACAATAGGCCAGAATCCTCCAGCTTCAGTAGACCTGACCAAGCCGGGGCTAAAGATTTAGAGTTAGGCCCCCAAACTGTTGACAGGTTGACCCAGCAGTATTGAAGGAGGAGTCAAATGCAGATGACAAATTTCCCTACAGGGACAATAAAGTGAACTATAATTAATAAAGGACATCTAACAAGCTAACTCCCAGTGCACATACTCCTACTCCTCCTCGCCTGACAAGCCCGTCCCTCCTACTCTCTGCCGGAATGGAGTGCATCAGACAACCGTCCCATTTTGTAGCATGTGTCTCACAAATGCAGAACTAAATATTATAGGTCCTATATTATGCAACATTTACTCTTGTGAGCTTTGAGCCATGTTAGAATGTTATCTCCTCAAAAACATGTTTTTGTTCTGTATTATTTGTCTGTGTACATCTTTTAAATACAGTTGTTTCACTTGTAGATTCTGCAGAAATTTCTCAGTTATTTATTTATTTCATACAGTTTTTTTTTTACTTGCAAGCCACCATGTCTATTTTGACAGGTACATGCGTTTCTCCAATTGGTTAATCCACCTGTCAATCATGCCCATTGGAAATTGGAGACATAGGACATTGGAAACATAGTCTCAGAATCAAATATCTTTATAAAGTTTTGTAAAAGCATGGTTTTGGCTGGCCAGTCAAACTTGGTCCTAGTTCAAAATCTATGAAGTCTTTGACCTAGAAGAATTTGTATGTTTTTCCAAATTCAAAGTCCAAGTTTCATGCAGTGAGCTGATTATTTGTCAATCTCAAAAATTAAACTCATTTCCCCTATCACAAATCTATTATGTAAACACGCACTATGTATTGTCTGTTATACATCAATGGAAAAAGACATCCACCCCCAAGTCCCCCCACCCTCCCTCCCCTCTCTCTGTCTCTTTGCCCAGCTGTGCCATCTTTCATGCAGGTGACAGATCTGTACTGTCTGGGCCCCCAAGCCTGTTCCACTGGGAGGAGATGGAGACATGCCCCTGCTTGACTGTAGTTCCCTGGTTCACAAACACGTCCGCCCACTGATCCGGCATGTAGGAGCTGACAGACACGCTCACATGCTAGTGGGCCAGAGCAAGCCTACTGTCATTCTGTCATGTAAAGGAAACAGGAGGATGAGACGTGGGGGGTGTGGGCAGTGAGGAAAGATGGTGGTAAATCCCAGGGTGGAGGGGATGGGGTTTGTCAGTGTTGTAAAGTGATGATATTTTGCTGTCTGGTAAAATTAGCTACTGGATAAAAAAAAAAAAAGAACAAAATTAAAAAGGTGAAATATGTACCTTTTCTGGAGGGGGGTCCACATCTGCTTGTCTCCATGGAGATGTCATTGTTTTTCTTGGAAGGTTACACAGTATTTTCTCAGTGACACATCTTTATTGCTCAAAATGCATTGAAAGACGTCACCTGTTGTCTCCATGAAGACAGATAAGTGTAATGCCACACTGGGGAACATTCCAGGCCATACAATGACATCTACATGGAAGAGAGGCAGATGCTGGACCTTTAATCAAACAAGTTACATACTATACCTTTAGATAAAATGTGATACCGATAACTCAGGTCTTCATTACCAGCTCCATATTATATTTTCTATTTTATTACAATACCGTTTCAATAATTTCACCCTGTGGTCAAACTACTGTCCATTATCCTGATACCTGCCCAAATGAGAATATCTGGATATTAGTTTAGATTGCACACAAAAATGTATTAAAAATATACACATAATGTTACTATTAAAGAGCTTAAAGAGCACTGACGGACTTATGGTTAGTAACTGTACAAAAAATTGCAAGTAACAAATCGACAGCATACTGTAATAACGATATAAAAATAAGATTAGTTCATGAATTCTATTGGTGCTCTGCATGTGCCAAAAAGATACAAAGCTGAAATCAAGATACAGCTGCAGTTTGATATTTGTTTTTCCCAGCCTTCATGACCATATCAATCATTGGTGGTAGAGGAGTGGCGAGTCCTGCACTATATTCTTTATGCATTACAATAAATGTAATTAAGTCTATTAATACCATGACATTTTCAACTAACTAATAGCCCCATAATGAACAGTCATGATTTTTAGTTAAATTCAGTCTTAAAATGTCTTTCAATATAAATTTCCTGAAGATAAAACAAAAAAAATCATTGGCATTTACAATAAAAAAATCTACTTTCTACTTTCTTCCTCCAAAAGTCTGAGGTCTGCACCATTCCAACCTCTTGTACTGAAATAAATTTGGCTGATCTCTTCATTAAAATACCCCAGCTGATCACTGACAATTAATCTCTATCTCTATTAAAATGTGATTAATTGCAGAGCCCTAATAACTATGTTTATATACGGCAATTTTGCTAGACTTCTTATCAGGGTCTAGCCAAGGCTTGTCCTTATAATACACTTACTTTTAATACCATACCATAATTTAGTCATATTTTCACAACTACTGCAAAATCGCATAGGACCAAACATTCAATCTGATAATGTTATGTTATTACACTGCAGTCAGTCAGTAATAATTCTGCCTTTACACAAGTTTCCAAACCTACAAACACTATCTGCAACGGCAACTAAATCAAAAACACATTCAAAAATCTGCACTTGTAAAAAGCAAGTGGACTTCATAATTTCTGTAGAGCAAGTCAAAAATGACATATACTATACACAGGGCCGTCACATACAGTATAATGTCCAGATGGTATCTTTCAGGGAGAATACCACACATGCTTTAGTGCTGAAGACATGAATAAGGAGACAGGGAGATGGAGGGAGAGGGGAGAGGGGAGAGGGGGGGGGGGAGAAAGAGAGCGAGAGCTAGAGAGAGAGAGAGGAGGGGGGCTGGGGGAGTGGAAAGATAGAGCCATTCCAATCAGTCATACAAAATATGAGTTATGTCACATGGATACGGAGAATATCCAAATTCCCTGCATTCCATGATTCCTCACTCCAGCTGGCATGACCTGACGACGCGCTGTAATATCACTTAGCAGGATTTTAACAGTATTTTAAATTAAAGGTAAGTTAGCTGGCAGAAGTACATTTATTTATTTACCAAAAATAATATTAGCGAAGTACTGATTATGATCTAAATAATAGTACGAGTATATGGTAAAGGTGGCAGTTTGTGCAAAGTTAATCAAAGAAGACGTTTTAGCCATGTGCCAATCATTTGATCACTTGCTGCATGAATGACTTTGTGGTTTTGGGTTGAACTGAAACTTTGCTTTGTTAAACCACGCCTGGAAACTTAAAAAAAGATATAACATATTTTGGTAACACTAATTGGAATTTCTTGCTGTCACTTTTATTTGAAGTCAAAATACATATTGTGTAATGGTTCTGGTTCTTTGTGTATCTACAGTGATGGGACAGCCAATGTTGACAAATGGTGTCACAGTCAACCTTTCACTGGCAGCTTACTGAGAAATGATGTCTGTTTGAATTAACAGACAACTCCCAACTTATAACTAAACATTAGTGTTGTCACAATACTAAAATATCAAACTCGATTTCCATACTAAAGAATAGACTAGATACTGATTTTGACTAAACGAAGATAATAAAATACATTTCATTTTCAACATTAACTCATATGACTTTCTTTTATAATACCATCTGGACTTTTATCTGTGCAATCCAACAGTCCAGGTATGTTCCATGGTGGAAAAATGCCATTCTTGCAACATCCAATTATTACAATCACCAAACCACATACAACCACTGTACACCACTGTCCTCTGCAACTACACAGGCTCTGACATGCCACTGTGAAGCAACACACACTCTCCCGAGCTCAAGTCAAAACATACTACCCACCCAAATCCAATCTGCAGACAGGAGTATCCCAAGGTTTCCTCCCATACTACATTTAACACCATTCAACCAAACTGCCATGGTCCAAAACGCTATGAAACTAATGTAAACACAGGTGTGGCAGACTGGCTTTTCTGCTTTTAATGCCAGACTTCTTAGCTCCTACCTTTTAGCCGTAGGGAACTCTCAAATGATTTCCATATTGAAGTCCATGAGTAGTAGGCACCTAGACTGAACTTGCTCCGGTTTGACTTGGAAGAGTGCACCTTGAGGCCCCGCCCTTCCTAGTGATGTCACAGGTCTGGGGTCGGAGTACCCAGGATTCAGTCTGGTAGGGGTGAACACACAGTTATAGCTACTGTGGGACGAAAGGTGCAGCTCTGCCCCTGTGCGGACATGAAGAGGGAGGGGCGAGGGAGGCAGTGTGTGAACAAGCAGAGGTGGAGAGGGAGGGACTGAATTTTACTAGAAAATTTAAAACTTGTCTAACCTTGTAGATGCAATGAAGTAAAGAAAATTGTAAGATGATATAAGCAGGATTTTTTTAAAGATAGGGCTTACCATAGTGATATGTTGATTGTAAGCCAAAGAATAGATCTGAAATGTTAAATATATTGTCATTTATGACCAAAAAATCCTTCAAAATATTTTGATTAACTTTGGTAAACTAGTTTGGTTTATGAGAAAAACACATAGCCACCAATACTACAACTGACATTTAGTAATAAAAGTATTAATAAAAATCTAATTAATAATACATTTCTTTTCTAATCCCTAACATTAATTAATAAAACTGGTTCTTGTGAATGTATTAAAAAGTGATTATAGTTGCCCTATTATGGCTCTGTGAATTTCATCTGGGTGTGAAGTATCCTCATGCTCTTTGATCATGGAACAATACCGGTTTGTCAAAGTTTGAGCTTGTCAGATCCAACTAAGCAGAGTTGGACCGGATTAGTACTTGGATGGGAGACCGTTGAGAATACCAGGTGCCACAGAGGCCAGTGGCAAAAACTGTTGCTGTGTCCTTTGGCAAGTCACTTCACCCAGAATGTTTAGTATGAATGTGGCGTATGCCTGAGTGTTGGTGGTGATCAGAGGGACTGATGGTGCAGATTAGCAGCCTCTCTTCCATTAGACTATAATCGTAGCCAACCACCACCGAGTCTGGAGTGAATGAGTAATGCACCGTAAAGCGCTTTGGGTACCTTGAAAGGCGCTATATAAATCCAAAAATTATTTATTTTTTTTATTAAGGAAAATATAACCTGCACAACATGCAAAATATATACATATTTTTTGTCTGCTGACTGCCTTCATTATAAAACCTTTAACTTGTCTCAACTCTGCCTCGCCCCCAGGATGAGTTCATGCCCTGCTCATGCTGACACTGCGCCTTTAGGATGAGATCAGGGAGACATGCCTATACCGCAATGAGCAACCTGCTGTATTATGGTAGGATAAATAACTACCAGTGACCATTTCATATTAGTTAAATACTTTGTTTAATATGTTTTTGCACGCCACATTTACACAATAATATTTTTTTCAAGATTACTGCTGCCAAAGACAAAACATTGTCTTCTTATTAGAATTTCTACACTGGACAGTAAAGCTGCAAGATTCATCATAATGAAATCGAAATCACAATTTGAAAGGACACAATTAGTAAATCTCAAAGGCTACACTTTTTGAAGTACAATCATTTACTCCGCAAACTGCTGAATGTTTTGAATTGTGATTCTTGTATTCATTTGTCAGTTCATATTTTAGTATTTCTGTCAATTCTTCATTTAACTGCAGATCTAATCACAATTGCAATTGTTATCAGAAATATCGCCAATTCCATATTTTCCTAAATCATTCAGCCCTAAACAGATCCACTTTAGACAGAACATTTTTCAATGAATTTATGAAAGTATCACAAAGGTCTGCATGTTTACATGTCAGTGGCATAGTGCATTCCACTGATTCCACATATCAAGAGGGTCAGGGGTTCAATTTCTGGTCTAGTGCAAAACCACTGTTGCCAAAACATATGGTGGTAATAGTAGTAGTATTTGTAGAAGTAGTCATTTCTCAGGCTGCCACATATGCCCTGTATTCGTTAGCCTCTTTAGCCCACTCCTTCTCACTGTTACTTCTTCCATTGTTTGTTTAGTATCTGAGAGCACACTGCCAGCTCTTACAACCACACCTTAAGAACCCCTGCAAAACTGACTCACTGCTAAATCATGTTAGAAAACTCGTCGGTTAAGCACCACATGTGGAAATGACAAGGTTTTCTGGCAAACAATGGGGTTGGGGAACTATATGGCATGTCATTATGCACAAATGGACTAAGACTAAGGTAATTTGACTGTGAAATGTAGCCACAAGCTAACATTAGGAGGGTATAGTTAAATGTTGAAATGGTTATAAAATGCATGCCTTTTACTGCATGTGATATTTAACTCATCGTTGTTCCTCTTCTGTCCTTGCTTCATCAGAGGTATAATACTCCCTACTACGGAAGCATGATAGTGTTGTCCAAGCCAGACAGTACTACCCAGTCTGGCTTGGACAACACTATCATAATGTCTTAAAGGTTCGTGTCTCTGGGTGCTGGTTCCCATACTTCTCCAGCATCATGCCTCTTCTCTTCTCAACTCACAGGTTCAACAGTGATTTTCCTAAGGTTTCTTAGGCCATCAGCAATAACCCGATCTGCCAAATTAATAAAGTTATTTTCAAACATTAAAACAGGACGTTGCAAGAAAAAACACTGTATGTCATATGTCAGGGGACAGCACTTCGACTCCTGGGTGGGGAGTAACTATTCTGTGTGGATTGGAGTTTGCATATTCTGATGGGTTTCCTCTGAGCACACTAGTTTACCCATTCAATTTTAAACATGCACAATAGTACAATAGAGTTACCTAATCCCCCAGCTAGGCCTAGGCACAGATTGAGAGATGGGTTCCTTGCTTCTGACAGGTTGAAGAATGGGTCAAATGCAGAAGATGAACAAAAAAGGAAAAATAGTGTATCCTATTACAAAATATTGGGACCTTACAGAAGTAGGCAAAGTATCATAGCTTGGGATGTACAGTCATGTATAGCAAACTGTGGCAGAATGACTATATATAGTGCATAGGTCTGTCAGGATAATTACTACAGAGACTTATCATACAACAAATGACAGCTGGAACCACATATTTTCGGGCTCAATATTTATCTTGTGTACATTTCTTTTGCCGTACTGGGGAAACTTTGCCATTTTTATCCAATCACGGAAGATTTGAGCTGTAGAGGGTAGAATTACTTATCGGTTACTTACTTACTTAAATATATCGGTTACTGATAGGGTGAGGAGCTCGGTCACATGACAGGAGCTTGGAGTAGAAGCACTGCTCCTACAAGTCGAGAGGAGTCAGCTGAGGTGGCTAAGGCAACCGCTCAGGATGCCTCCTGGACGCCACCCTAGAGAGGTGTTCCGAGCATGTCCCACCGGGAGGAGGCCCCGGGGAAGACCCAGGACACGCGGGAGGGACTGTATTTCTCGGCTGGCCTGGGGTCGCACTGGAGGAGCTGAAGGACGTGTCTGGGGTGTGGGAAGTCTGGGAGTCCCTGCATAAACTGCTGCCCCAGATAAGTGGAAGAAAATGAATGGATAGATGGATGGGTTACTGATTCATTCTACCATTACCATGTATTTGCTGCAGCTCAAGCCTTTAAATGATGCAGTATATTTAAAAATAGGTTTACTGGGATTATCTTGCATTATTGTTATTGTGTCGGTGGCATAAAGTAGTTTCAACATTACTGTTTATCGCAGTATTTCTCTGTAGCGATATATCACGCCTCAAAATATGTTACCGTGAGATTCCTAATACTGCACTTAAAGTACTTAATGCTATACCTACCTAAAGCTTAAGAAATGTAATAGTAAGATGTTGAGCCCTCAAAGGTAAGCTTAGGTCCGTGATATAGAGCATGTGCGGGCAAATTCTCTACCCTTTCTTCTTCTTTCAAAGTTCACATTTAAAGTTCATTCAAAAGGCCACTCGAGTCAATGTTGCAGTAAATATCAGTAGCTACTAACTGCCCGCATGATTCTGGCTGGGCCTATAAGCCTGTACAATCCATCAGGGAGCAGTAACCCTGAGAATGAGCTGGATCATGTCAAATGCACATTACACAGTGCATTAAAAAGCTAATAAAGGATTACATTTGAAACAGTCAGGCTAATGGCACTTGCGGTGTTAAGTCCACGCCTGCTTCTGCTAGAATGAGAAAAAACTGTTGTTTTCTAGCAATAATAAAAGCAAAAGAAGTTGTCATGGGCTCCTTTTGTCCCTAATCTCTTTCCATCCCGCACAGTTTATGTAGTAATGGCCTTTCCAGATTGCGCTTGTGTTTACTACTGCCGACCCCTCTCACCAAATTGCCAGCTGTGGCTCGGGTCTTGTTTTATGTTTCCACAGGGACTACCTCCCTTCCCTTTTCTCAATCCGTAACCCCGCCCACTTAAACTTCATAACTCCGCCCACTCCGGCCCAGCGTCGTCATTCAGCACCTTATCACGGTATTTGAGCTAGTGCATGCTTAAGTGAGAGTGGACTGATAAAAAAACGAGAACGGTCCAATCATTTCAGCATGGGAATTTGACAGCTCGTCTTTCCCACCAATAGTGTGCGTAAAATAACACAAAAATTCCTATGTCGGTGTTCCAAAAGGCTGTACCATATTTAGGTAAGCATAATGTTCAAATCTAAAGCGATTCTGAGAACGATTCATTACAACAACATGTGGGCGTTGCTGGCAGGATACCAGGGATTTGCTACATGATGTGTGTTTACAATTATCACATGACTTCGGGGAGATGGAGCGGTGCAGAGGTAAATATGGCAGTATGAAGACTAAGCAAAGGCCTTATCTCCTTCATCGCGCTGTTTGCAAAGGGACAGAGATGGCAGTAGGCAGGAAATGAAGAGGAGAGGGTTAATGACACAAGAGGAAATGGGCCAGAACGGATTTTTGAACCAATAAGAGTGCTGAGAAGTCCCCGAGATAAAAATAGATGCTGAATATCACAGCGCTGATGTACACTATTGTTACGCTTCTCCACAAAATACTTAGAACATGTAGCTTTAACCCAAGCAATGTATTTTCACAAAACTTTCCTGGCTAGCAAAGCAGTTTAGAATGAATAAAATAAGAAAATGTAGGGCATATTTAACTATGTAATAATATATAATGGAAATAAAACTCAGGTGTCTCAACAGACTTATTTTCCATACATACATCAATACTTTTCCCCCCTACTTTTCAATACTGGAGTCTCAGGAACAAGGGAAGACAGCAGAAACATTCTGTGTTGCAACAAAATTTCAAAATTTGTTTAACCATGTTTTTGCAATCTATTCAATCAACATGAGCTTCCTCCATTTGAAAACAAGCACGCAGTTATGAGGTCATTTCAACTTTCTAAAACAAAGGCACTTCTCATTTCAACCAGGGTGCATTGTTTTTCTTTAATGATTCTGATTACATACAGTTCTTTATGGCTCATATGCTATAAAAACATGAAGGAACTTAAAGTTGTTTGTAGTTTTTGTGTAGTTGGGCAAAAAATGTTTTACCCTGGTACAGATATATTGGATAAACAGCTCTTAAGAAATGAGACCACTGTGTACATATAATTAGAAAGCATTTTATCTTCAAATGATCAGGAAGTGCACAGTTAGCATGCTAGTTTTTGTTAGCATTATTGTGAAGGCAAAACTCCAATCTGGTAAGTTGTGAATAAACTCATCATGGTGAATATTTAGGATGCTCAGAATGCATAAGGTAAAAGAAGATAAACTTTGAACCACTGCGAACTGTTTAACCTAGTTGTGTTTTTCAAGTTTTGAAGTCAGTAAAAATCAGGTGCAGAACTTTTTGATGCTACAAGTTACATTTTTGTTACTGAAAAATCCCTATAACAAGCTTGTTTCTTATGTTCCTAAATCCACTTTGCAGACTGCAGTTCATGTGACCGAACGGCTGCCCTGTGTGTCTCTGAGAGGTGGCCTGGTGCAGACAACGCCGCATTGTTTGTGAATGAAGAGACGCCGTGTGATGGCTATAATTATATGAGTCCGAGGCAGCGTACTCATTCTCACCAGGTCGTTTTATCCAAATGTTGCTTCAGAAAGTATGTGTTGGGAGACTGATAATTCCCATGGAGCAGACAAACATGTTTTGGGGAATGTGAGATAAGAGGGAGTAATGTACTGTGGAGGGCCTTGGATCACTGATCTAACCAAACCACAGCTTTTTACAAAGCGCAGAGATCAGGGATGATAGGATTACCTAACCACTCACTATGTACAGACCTGCAGCAGAAATTTACTCAAGTAAAAGTACTGACATATACTTTACTACACTGGTTGGAGTTTGTCCTAGCAACCATGGGCCTCACTTTGGATTGTATTAATCATTTCAGAGAGACTGAAGTAAGGGTGGCAGAGCAGGCCGAGCGTTCACCCATCAACCAGAGTGTGGCTAGTTCAGTACTTATACATTGTGTCTTTGGTTAAGATACTTTACCTACAATGCCTAGTACGCCAGTCGGGTTGTTAAAAGTATTGAAATTCAGATATTGATACTAAAACTAGTATGAAAACTGTTGAACAAGTATTGATACTTAAAGAAAGGTCATATTTTGTATTATTTATGGAATTTTTTAAAACAGTTTTGGAATTATCATGAGCATTTTCAGAATGAGTATGCCTATAAGATGGCATAACACTAATATTGGGCCTATTTGTTAGGATCTAAATTAAGTCTGAAATTTTTGTTTTGTGCCAACACTGAACTCCGTTATGTCCGTGTAGAGTTATACAAAATTCTGCCTCATTAAACAGTAGGGGATATTACTAATGCCTATTGACATCTGTGTGGCGTTCAAATATGCCTTGAGCACTGTTAGCTAAACTCGCCACATTGTAATATTAAAAGTCCTTTATTTTTATGGAGTGTAATGCAGTCATAAAGACAATGGGAGGATTATGGACATGTGGTCAAATTTGAACCCTAACCAAAATTGTTATAGGGTTACTGTGTGTCTGTGTGTATGTCATTCCCAGTTTATTCTCAGTAGAGATCGAGCAACAGTTTTTTTTTTTAAGCTTGATGCAGATACCAATTGCATAGAATACAGAGCATCCAATGGCCGATAAGCTCTGACGATATTTTTGGGTCTATATTCAAGGCTGACTTTGATTATTTCCCCAAATGATGTAATTTAAATTTACTACAAACTCCCCCCAAGCCCTTTTTAACCACAAACCTTTAGGAGAGCAGTGTAATCAAATTTTATCTCTTCGTATTAAAATATATATTAAAAATGTTAATGTAAAGCAACAGACTGATCAAAACAAAATATTGGCCAATGCTGGAGATTTAAGGCAACTAGCTGATACGCTAAAAAGTCCAGATATCGGCCCAATATATCGGTTATCGGTCTGTCTCTAGTCCTCTGTGCATCAGATGTGTCTTTTTAAACACACTTGAGGTGTGTGATGTTACTGCATAGCCTGAAATCTTTCACTTTATGGCATTAAAAGCATCTCCATGTAAAAACAACCAGGAGGTGCCTGGAAGACAAGTTTCAGGTCATATTGCCATACTGTGGAACATTCCAAACGAAACAACATCTCCATGGAGACACCTGATGACACACCCAACCAGAAAAGTGCAGATTGTGCACTTTTAATATGCCTGACCTTTAAATTGTAGTACTTAACTTCACCAAGGCCCGAACTATGTATTGATTTTTCCAATATTACTGGCCGACATGGGCAATATTTGCTGTTGGCCAAAATGTAGCCAATATGGTCAATATTCCATGTGGGTTTGTTGTAAAGCTTAGACTCTCTAGAATACAACCATTTAATCCGATTTACAGACATAAATGCCCCAGTATGTGGCGCCACATCAATATTTATCTGCAGAGTAGTTTATCTGTGTCTGACGCCGTAGTGCACCTGAATATAGCCCCAGAGTCACGTGTTCCTGTTTACAGTGGTGCACTCTACTGCTCTGACCACTGCTGGAGGAAGTGCTGGGTTTAAATGTTCTCAACGAGCAACCAACTCTAAATAACTTTAGTGCACATCACGCCAGCAATAAAATAAGGCTTTTTGTTTAAACAGTAAATAAAGCCAAACAGGCCCCAAAAAGTCCACATAGGTCTGGCCCTAGCTTTTACCATTCAAGTATGTCCTTGATTTTTCTCCAAAACCAGGTGTATCCTAAGTACAGGATTTGCACTTTTGCATAAACAATTTCTTGCAAAGCTATTTGTCCGCATTAACCTCTCTAAATACCTATCAAGTGTTTTGCCAAAGCATATTCCCAGCCAGTTACATAACAGCAGACGTAAACATATGGCTCTTGGCCACACTCACAACCAGCTACTGTAATATCTAATCTGACCCAGACAAACACAGATTATCAGGGTCAGATACAAGGAGAAATAGTGTGACATCAAACGTCGGAACACTGCAAAAGATAAGTGGGACATTCCTATTGGCCGCGGAACAAAGGCTGATTCATGTGAGGTGGCTGTGAATGCAGCGGAGGCCGGGTGTGGGAGGCATGCAACTGTTATGGCCTGGAAGAGCGCACCGCAGAGACAAAGAGAGGCCGCAACAAGAGCAGGGGAGGAGGGCTACTGTATCAACGCGACAGGCAGGCCACCATGCATCATTGAGGAGAGAGAGAGTGAAGAAATGTAAGCAATGTGAAGATATGCAATGACTGTAGTGAGAGTAAAAGATAAGTGGTTTTAAGCACAGTAAAATAAGTCAAGCAAAAGCCAGTCATCAAATAATGTTACTCCAATATAGGTTTGTCAAAAGTATCAAAAGTTAGATACTATTAGATGCTAATATTGAAAGTAGTAGTATTAAAAGTAGATACTCATTTCAGCAAGTATTAATATTTAAAATGTCACATTACCAGGACAGAAATGAACCTTTCCTGAATAGCTTTAGAATAATCTTGAGCTGTATCAGAACAGGTATAAGACACATAGTATAGGCCCATGGACCAGTGTGAGGAGTGACACAGATAAGACCACATGGTAATATAACAGAAAGTACTACAATTTAAAGTAGAAAATCACATTCTGTTGTCTTATTATCATTGTGGTGTCAGAAATGGTATTGAGTATCGAGTCTATTCCTTAGTATCGAAATAAAGTTTAGTTTGAAATTTTAGTATGGTGACAACATTACTTGTACAGATAAGTGTAAAATACAGTGATGAATTTACAATTACAAATATTCTTACTACTGAAATATCTGTACTACAACTGGCACATCAGGTATAACCCATTACTTGGTTATGCTATATGAGATATCAGTGAAATAGTGTAGTAAGTAAGTAAATAAACCTTATCTGTATTTTCTTATCAGCATAAAGCTCTATCTAAATGAACAGATAAAAAAAAACATGAATAATCTTTTCCAGGTCAGACTGCCAAACCATCTTGCACACTTTAGATGTAGTCCTCAGAGGATAAAAGCAATTTTTGACCAACTGTTTAGATTGGGCTTCCAATGACGTAGCCTGGTGAGTTAACTAGTGAAGTGAGCGCTCCACCACAAAGCCTCATCTGAGTACAAACTGCTGTTGTGTCTCAGGACAAAAGACTACGCACTTAGTCATGTGACAGAAAGGGCACTTAGCATAAAAACATGCCCAACCTTAAGAGGCAGACTGGTTCAGCTGTGACATATTTTCAACTGTACATTTGCCATAAAAGAAAGAGCTCAGATTATCTCTCCTAAAACTTAATATGGATTGAATGTTTTCTTATATGCTTAGTGCATTATATACATGTCATGTGAACATAAAACAAGACACAACAAGGTATAAAAGCGTTTACCTTGAGGGCCTTTCCACAGCTTAAAGGGCCCCACCTGCTCCATGTGGCAGACAGGCAAGTGCAGGCCCCGACTTAATATGCCTTCCTCATATTTTGTGACAATAGTGAATGTTATTAATTTAATATATGTGTCTGAAATTGTTTGCTTGAACAGTTTAAATGATCATGTACTTTGGTGGATTGTACCTCACCTGAACCCAAACTGCTGTTGTGTCCAGAGTAGCAACTCCAACAATACTACATTCACTGACATGCACCAATTTAAATTCAGAAATGCATTTTATCTACCTAAAATGTGTGCTTTGACTTAACTTAAAATATTTACATAATTAGATAAGAGATAACGATATATAAATGCATTATTTCTTATCTTATCTAAGTCAACATCTAATTTTTGCCTGAAGAAAAGAAGCCAAATGAGTCTAACACAGTGTCTGAAAGTTGAATAATGTGACCTTTTTGTTGCTACAGTTGATGATTTGACTAAAATATGAACAAAATGTCCTGTCCTGTTGTGTCTTTGCTTGGTATTTACGGTCAGTGCGTTGGCTCCTCCGGTCACAAAGGCTGCCCATTCTCCCTGTCCTCTGGATCATAGCCACTGTCTCTGTTTGCACCCTGCTCCTCACACAAGCAGTTTAGACACAGGGCACTGCGGACTAGACTCACTGCTTAATGCAACTTAACTTTACTGCATCTTGTGGGTGTGTGGATATGAATGGATGCCTTTATCTGTCAAAGCAGAGAGAATCTCGGTAGGCTTTCTGAGGGCAGAGGATTTAAAATATGTCATCTTGTAAGGCAATAAAAATGCAATATTGAAAGGACAGCAAAATTAAAACATATAAGAAATATAACTTAAAGAACTGCAAGATTCTGATTTAACGTGCCCCCAGAAACAAAGCAGACATGTTCAAATCAAACATAGCTTTTACTGATTTATTCTTAACTAACTAACTTAAAAACATTGGACATGATGGACAAGTTCTTTATGTTGCAATTTGATGTTTTGGTTCTAAAGACAATTATTAGAAAACAAAAAGAGCCTCACATGAGTCTCTCATTCGGGTTACCAGTTTTATTGCTGAAATGCAGTTTGTTTAAATCTAAAAAAGGACTCTCTCTGATATGAATCTAAACTACCTAAACCCCAGCACCTCCAGCCAAGGCATGGTATTTCCACATACTGAAAATGTGTTCTCTATATGCAGGCAACCCTGAGTTGTGAACAGTAAGTGCAAGGGCTTCATGCAGTTCCTTAAAAAGATTACACTGAAAGGTTCTGTGATTTTCTCAATTTCCACATTAGACGATATATAAAATGTTTTAAATTTGCACACTGCACAGATATTTTTATTGTTGTTACTGCATGTAGAGGTGGGAAATAAATGTTCTTTTTTGCTCTGTGGATATTGCTTTTGCGTTAATTATTGCTATGTATTGTAGAACCCTTGTGTAAAACTCTCTTCTCCATAAGGAATAACGTGTTGTGTCTTGGAAAAGGAAGAAAAACTGCTTGTAATGCCTTGGAGCTCGGGTCACGTGTGGTACAGTCACTTAAAAAACATGCAGCTGTCAGTGTGTTTCGACTCACCACTTAGCTAAAGCACTGGTATCAAAGTAAAGGGGCCTGTAATTCTTTCTTACCCATAATTCTCTGCGTTGGATTTGGAGGAGCAGCTGTACCCTTGGACTGGCTGCATGGGGGGAAACAGCTGTGGGGATCCTCAATACCTTTAACCAATTCCACATTGAGTTAGAGCAGAGCCAGCCGCTGAGATCATGGTTTAAGGTGTGTCTAATTAGCCCGGGCCAGACCCGAGAGAGCACAGCCAAGAGAGCTTATCCACTTTGAAAGGAGTATAGGAAAATTACAACTATTGATATCAGGTTGATACAGCATAGGCATGTCCTAATATATTTTCAAAGCAAAGAGCAAAATATTTGAATATGGATTTTCGTAGATTATCAAGGTAAGACAGAACTCCTCTTCATCCAGAAAAAGTTACAAAATAAGGACTTGGGAGGTAATGAGTCGACCGATCGGCCATTGAGTAGTTGGTTCCAAACCTACCCAGTGCCCCAAACAAACACTAGTTATAGGGAAGACATTTATCCCTTATTATCCATGCCAGTGCATCTTTAGTTGCAACATGAAAAACATCTGCTGTATAAATCTGACAATTAGTGCCAACTTTACCTTGTTGTGAAGAATGTTTTTGAAAGACCCTGTACCTGATTTTTTTTGTTCCTTTGTCCCAGCACAGATATATTTTATAAGCAGTTCTTGAGGTCAAAATAAATCATCTGTGTACTACCTGCATCTAACCAAACAGTGCTGTATTTGACAGATAATCAGGACGTGCACTGTTAGCATGCTTTTTTTTATAATCATAATTGCTTGAGCCTCTGAAAGTTGTGAAAACCGTTTATAACCTCACCGTCGTGAAAAATTAGGATACTCAGAATGCAGAAGGTAAGTGAGGATTCACTTTGGACCACTATAAACTTGTTCTGTTTTTCTCATTTTCAAGACAAGAAAAATCTGGTACTGTTTAATTAAATAGTGCAGTTTCACTGTTGGAATATACACTGATTCAACTGTGTGGCTTTTGTACTATCACAACATCAAATTAATAAAGAGAGAGAGAAAGAAGATGGCATTTTCAAGAATACCAGTAGTAGCCCTTATATAACTCATTGCCACTAGATTTGCTCTTAGTAGTCTATATACTGTTACTACCATTGCCACCGCTACTATACAATTATCTACTATAGTCATTGTAATGTAATAATACTGTACTTATTTCTGTTTTCAGTGTATCTTATATTATGCACCAATATTAGTTTTGTCAGTAATGGCAATCTTCCAAGTTGTGAGAGATGAAATTGGAAAACAACCCTATTGGTCGGTATTGGGGTCACGTTGCACTGTCACATCCATGTGACAGCAAGTGAAAAGATCTTTACCAGAAGTGCTTTGTTGGCCCCCGAATTTAAAAGCCACAAGAAGGGCCAAAAACATGTGCACTGCCCCCACATCCTAGCAGCTTATGAAGGGTGGCGGTTTGACTTTTCCAAATAATAGTGCGACCACAGAAACATTTAGGTAGACGTCTAGTCACACCAAAAGAGTGTTGTAATTCTATATGATGTTAGAAAGTATGCTATTTTTGTAAAGGGGGGAAAATACAAATGGAAATTTTGCACGGGTTTTATGGAACACTTTGCTGGAAAGTGCTGGATACAGTTGGAAGTCCAAGATCACAGACTCAGTTCTAATTTATGTCACTAAACTTGTATAAAAGTAAGAGTTGGAGCAGATTTTTCCCTTTGCAGTTTTGACAAGTGCAATAGAATGAGCTGACATCATCATCTCTGCCTGAAGCAAAGCTGGTGGGAAAGTCCATACAGTCATGCAGTCTGTTCAAGTGTGGGTCCCTTAAGGCTTACATACAAAAAAACTTATGGAAGGCCACCGATGGTAAATGGACACACTTTTATATAAGGCTTTTCCACCTTCAAAGCTCTCAAAAGCGCTTTACATCAAGAAATGAGTCACCCATTTATGCACCAATGTACGCAGACAATGGGGGCAAGTGTCTTGCCCAAGGACACAACAACAACAGTCATTTGTGGGAGCTGGAATCGCACCTCCAACCTGTGGGTGAGTGGATCTGACCGCTCAACTAATGACGTTTATATCGAGAGCGGGATTCAAACTGCCAATAGTTTTTTCATGGTCGCTGACGATTTCTAGAAACCTGAGCAGCCAATAGCCATAAAATTTGGCTGATATTTTGAGGCTAAATAGAAGGTTTCACATGCGTCACTGAATATATCTGATTGCATGAACATGTTTGGTTCTGGTTCGAATAGTGATAGAGAGGTGACCAGACTTATCCTGTATCCACAACTACGCCAATACAAACCTAAAAACAAAAGAAAAAAACCTTTGCAGTTCATAATTTATGTCAACCAAATACATAATTAAAGAGCTTTTTGTAGAGAAGATTGTTTATGCAATCATGATAAAGATTCCCGGAATCCGACCCTGGCCGGCCTGTGACTTGTATGTGTGGGAGGAAGGCAAGTTAATCTGCATATGGACTGCAACCTAACCCTTAAGTCATCTGGTGTTTCAGATACAGTATGTTTAACACAAGTATACATATATTTTTTATGCATTTCAATTTCTAATGCAGTAATGCAAAGAAACTGTTTCCTCAGACATTTCCTGTATCCATATCTAATCTAAAAATGCAACTTTGCAACATACTGAAGTGAAAAAAAACACATCAAGTAGGCCATGTGCTGCCAGCCTTGAGAACATAAAACAGAACTGATAACACAAACCATATTAGAAACTGGTACCTACACTAGTTTGTCCATTTGCCAAGTCAAACCAACTTATCTCTGAACACACTTTCTGCACTGCTATACATTTTATCCTTGGGTGTTGTACGGCTAATTTCTGCATTTCTAGCCCATCTGCCTGCACTGCCACTGCCTTGAGAGAAGCGGACATGACAAATTAACATTTTACACAGAGCTGCCCTCAGATACAGTGAGTCAATGGCTTCCACGAGGTCCACCAATCAGCAGCCCATCGCAGAAACACAGAGGAGGCCCAAATGTTTGCCTTACAAAATACTTCCCATGACCCCAACATGTGGTCAAGGCAATTTCTCAGTGTAAGCCCCGTGAGCAGGAAATGAGTGCAGTTCAGAGGTCGGAGCGTCCTCAACAAGTGGCAAGGACGTAATGAGTGAATGGAATTTGCTTTGAGGGTTTAATATAGAGACAATGAAAAGACAGGCTCAAACAAATTGGTCTAGGATTGAACTTAAAAAGGTGCACAATGTAACTTTTCTGGTGGAAGGGTTCAGTGCCTGCTTGTTTTCATGGAGATGCTATTGCTTTGCTGGTATTTTCTACATAATGATTTTAAATTAATCTATCTTCATGGAGTCAAGAAGTTGATGCAACCACGACAAGTTACAGGTCAGATCTGTGGAGGCGTGACCTGTTACAGTAAGAATGTACATCTGTATGGATCAATGCTATACAGAGAAATCAAATGCCATACTGTGGAACATTCCAGGCAAAACAATAGCATTCCCATGGAAGCAGGAAGGGGCTGAAAAGTTACATCATCCACCTTTAAGCTATAGCGCTGCATTTTATAGAAATTGACAGGAGTTGTGAAGGGTCATAATTCTTGCAAGTACTGGGAACTCAAAGCACGTTATATATTAAGACAATCATTTATTCACAAGGCAAAAATGGTGAAGTGTTTTGCCAAAATACACAGTAGCAGCATGCAATGTCTAGAGCAGGGATCGTACCATAAATCTTTAGCATAATAGCAAATGTGTCCATTTAGTGGCTCTCAAACTTTTCACACCAAGTAACCAGATGTAATCCAGGTCTAAAAGTGAAAAGATCACATAATTGCAACAGTAGTTCTAACAAAATTGCAAGGAGGACAAAAATGTAGATAAAATTGACTCCACCAGTACCACACAATTTCATAGAACTATAGTGTATTTGTTAATTAATCTAAAAAATATTATTCTTCAACAAATCGTCAAAGCAAGAGGTAACAATATGGAAACATTAACATCTGTGAACTGCAAAAAAACCCAAACTATAATCCATAACTTGTTTTGCAGAGCTTGTCTTGTTTTAACTAATGAGCTGTCAACTACATTAGGGATGGTCATAAAGGCTATCCTCAAGTAACTAACATACTTGCTGTTAAAATCTGTTATTTGGAGCACTCTTGCATGATTTGGCTTTTGAAATATGGTTCTTTAGAGCTCAAAAACTTACAGTAGCCCAGTGAATCTTCCTTATGTCATGCGTTGCGAATCTGCAGAGTACTTGAACTTCCATTTGACAGCTCGTGGCACATCTTACCTCGTAGTAGACTGCCTGGGATGCGTCTGGGATCCATGCTCGTCCATGACAAAACTCATCTGCTTGACAAAATCCCTCGGACTGGTTAAAAACACACAAAAATTACAATTCATTTTCCTCTTATGCGCAAGTCTTTCTGTCAAACTACCAGCTCTGCAAAGAAACCGGCAAATAAATAGTGCAAATCTGGGCGAATCCCACATGAGGTCATCCAAAATATTCGGGAATCTGATCATATTTTCCGATTTTTTTATACCAGAACTGTGCGCTGGGTCCAAACTTACCATGCGTGCACGTTTCCAGAGCTGTCGTCAACTTCAACTTCCATCAGATTTCCAAAAGTCCAGTACTACATTTATATTAAAGTTAAACCGCTGACTAACAATGCGCGTTTCCTATCCCAAACCGTTCCAGTGTGGCATGTTCACGCTTGTTCCTCCGGTTTTGTCGCTACATATCTGGCTGAATCGCTCCCCTCTTGACACCGTGGACAACTCTGCCAACTTTTGACTGCATCTCCAGAGCCAGGGCCACGGCGCGTTGGAAGAAGTGGGGCGTCTCTCCTATTTACTCGCACAATGGTGAGGAGTTTGGCACAGGCGCACAATTTCCAAGCGTGCGTAATGGCAAAAGTGACTGAAAAGCGACATAAGTATGAATGCTCTGTTAGAAATTATTGAGCTACATTATTAGGAAATGGATTTGTGTGTAATAAAATGTAGCAGCAAGGCGTGTTTGCAAGTCGTTGTACTTCCTTTTGCTTTGCTTGTCTACAGTGACATCTTGTGGTTGTTTTCAATAACAAGGGGAGACTGCAGTACATCAGAAAAACAAAAAACAAAACACAAATCACTCTGAAACTTGTGCATATTATTATTAGACAGTATATTTGTGCAGCGGATCACATTTCACATCAAATTTTGCATTGCAACTGCATTAACAGTTTTATCTGAAGTGAACATCACGTCAATACAGTAAATGTAGGGTTTTGGTTAAAAGTGCACTATTTAACTTGCGGAGAGCTACACCAGAAAATCTGTCGTTCTGAGGATTGTATTGCTTCACCTGAATTGTCCTACACTATGGCAGTAAACATGTCTATCTCCATGGACACAAAATGCATTTTTGAGCAATAAAAACACCCCTAATTGAATGAATGCAGGCTGGATCAGGTCAATATCATACTGTGGAACATTCCAGGAAAAACAATCTCTGCGTTAGCTCATCCCCCACTAGAAAAGTTACATAGTACACCTTTAAAGATAGTCAGTAGTTACCTGTAATATATTTGGAACTTTTACAAAATGTTTATTTTCTGATTGTTGTTCAGTTTGTTTCAAAAGCTCAATGTGGCAGTATTTCTTTACATAGTGACAATGTAATTAATAATATGTAATTTTAATAATATAATTTGTGCATGGCTTTTTTCTTCTTAAAATTTTAAAAATCTACACACAATTTACCATTAAAAACATCACTTTGTCTGTGTATACACTTAAACCTTATGGAGCCAGAGTGCTGGAGACATTGGCATCTGTGCAGTAAAACATCTCCACTCCATGTGAACAGTCCTGCTGGAAGACCCCCGTCAGGGTGACTCCGGTGATCATGAAGAACAGCCCCAGTCCTATCAGAACACATGGCACCAGGTTGTGGAAATGGAACCAGCGCCCGGGTGACAGCTTGAGATAGCAGGCAGAGGGGAGGATGAACATCAGCGGGATGGCGCTCAGAGCACCCTGGGAGTATAGAGGATATGTTTTAAATGTTTTGTATTGGTGGTTTTATAAAGTGAAGATTCTCAAATGGGGACAAGAGCCACTTTTTTTCCTATCGATTACATTGTATTGTAAATTGTGCCATAAAAGGTAAATGCACAAATGTTTAACCTGATCATTTCTATTAATCACTAGTCCAATTAACTTCTTGTGTTACAACAAAAAATGTGTTTTAACAATATTCATTTTAGTCCAAAATTGTACCCACAAAATTCTAATGTAGAGGTTATAAAATGACTAGAGTATAAAATGCAATGTAAATGTATCTTAATGAGCCTATATATAATGAACAGAAATATCAGATGGAAAAAAAAAAGTTTTGTTTCGAATACAGTTAGTTTCGGGAAGCATAAAGCCATTGACTAAAATAGCATTATAAAAGCATCAAAGAGCACTGATTCCATGCTGTAGATTGGTACAATTTTGTGGTAGAAGTATTATCATATTTTAAGAGCTCTATGACTGCAACACTGACAAAATAAAATGACAAGAAGATTTGACTTACATTTAACTCCAAAACCAATCCAAGACAGTCAAGGGATACAGAAATGGCTGTGCAAACTGCTACAATGAGAAGCGTTATGGCCCCATGCTTGAGTCTGGACAGCTCCCTGTTACACATTACATTGGAGAGCACCTGTAAACAACATACACACAAAGCTGAGATAGTATAGATAGATAGATAGTGAGAGTATTGGTTTTGCATGGCTCTTTTCTGGTCATGTGACAATTTCGTGCATTATTCATTCAATCTGTACTCGATGGTGGTAAACTACTACTATAGTGGCCACAGCTGCCTTGGGATAGACAGCTGGAGGCGAGCCTGCCAATCTGCACCATCTGCTACTCCGAACACCATCACTCACTCACACACCACATTCGTACAAGCCAAGCTGGGTGAAGTTTCTTGCCTGAGGACACAACGACAGTATGTACTAGAGCCACTGCTGCCTCACTGTGGCACCTGGTCTCCCATCTTGGTCTCTGAACTAACCAGGCAAGAAATGGCATAGCTTCCAAAATTAGAAGAAATTTGATATTCTCAAGGTGATATGGCCATCATTTAGCTATTCACTAAACATTCTTTTTAATTTTCTTCTTACGTCACGGGTGACGAAACACTCCAGTGGAAAAGTGGTGATAATGCTGAGGCCAAAGCAGAAGCGGCCGAATGTGGCCAGATTATCATCCCTGCAGTAGTTCTCAAATATGTCTCCTGAAAGTGAACAGAGGTGCAATATAATAACAATATTATAACTAGAAATATCAATGGCAACTTGTGCAGGCCTATATATTATCAATGCATGGGGTTTCTGATAATACAATTCTAAACCAAATATTGTATGCACCTACCTTGAGTATAGCCTGTAAAGGTGGCATACCCAGCCACAGCAAAAACAGCACTGATGACAAGAGCAGAGCCCACAGACACATGAGTGACTGTGGTCCAGCGAGACAGAGTAGGATCCTGCAGAGAGCCGTAGATGAGGAAGCTGTTGTGATGGCATATGAACGCTGTAAAAAACAAAATATGTCAAATTTACATTACTTATGTACAGTCTGCAGAATAATAATATCTCCTTTATTGTGTTGTAAATAATCAGAAGAAAAGAAAACATTTCTATTCCAAGAAATATTCGTATTAATGGAAAATCTCACCAAAAGACATGACGCCAACTGCCTGAATGGCATTCATTTTTGCAAATGCCCAGGCACTGTCAGTAGGAGGGCTAAGGAGGACAATAGTAAAGATTTTGATAGCCAGATTTATGTCAAATTGTACCAACAAATATTCGATGTTTGAGGAAAATTACATTTCTGGTCCCAAAGTGGCTGATCGAATGATGATAATGATGACCACAGTTAAAGTCAGGACCATTGACAAGAATGAAACCTAAAGGAAGTTTTTATTGGTGTCAATAAATATCAAGTAAAACAAATAAACTGTTCTATGACACTTACCTTTCCCAATCGCTCTATATTGCGATAAAGTGAAAGAGGCAAAGTGAATATGACAGTTATCACTAAAATGACAAAGTGACGATTGGCGAGTATGTGACTAGGACCCACTGCAAACAAGACAGTATCAAATGCACAAAACCATTTGAGAGTTCTGTTATGCTTATAACACTGAATCTTATCATACCTCCTGGTATCCGTAGGAATACTTTGGTGAGTGTATCTCCTGTTGTGATATTGTAACTAATCATAGCTAAGAGAGAAAAGAGAAAAGTTTAAAGTATAATTTAATTAAGTACAAAGGGAGCTATCAGTTAATAGCATGTTGCCAATAGAGTAGCATGGGTGACAATATTATTAATTCTCAAAGTGTCAATAAAACATACCTATAAAAGGATAGAGAAACTGCAACACAGAGAGAATCAGAAACCCAGGGAACCCAAAAGTGCTCTGGACCAGTGCCTGGTAACTGTTTGTCCCTGACAGATTGCCTCCCTTGATCAATAGAATAATGGTGTAGTCTAAAATAAAATGAAAAACAACTATAAGGCAAATGGTCTACATAATTTACATTTAAATTGAATAGTTACAAGATCTCACCTGTGATAAAACCAACCACTATCAATAGCAGAAGACCAAATGGGAGCCCGGCTTGGTTCAATGCATATGGCAGACCTACCAAAAGAGAGTATAAAATATACATCGTGCATTTATTACATAGTAAATGCTGTATGTCCATGTCAGTGCTTTCTTAATGCATATGAGCTTGGAATCAATTACATTAAGTGCATACAATGATTCCTAATGATTCTTCAAACATTCATTGCATATTGTAAACTGTAAAGAAGTAATTAAGGATCTAAAACTGTATTCTGTTAATAGCATTCAAAACAACCAAGGAAAATTTACTTAAGAGAAAATATTATGCAATGTAGTATCAATGTAGCCATGATACAGTCTTGTTATTTAGCCTATGGATATATGCACATGGGACTTTTACTCTAATGTTTCTAAGATAATAATCAATGAGTTCAGCAGCAGAAAAAGTGTGGAGTCATTTAACCAGCCCTACATACTCTCTAATCCCTCTATAACCCTTTGTGCCCCAGAGCCATCCAAACGCTCCACTGCCCAGGGTACTCTTGAGAAGATGAAAGGGTTAAAGGGGAGAGAGGGCTCAACAGGCGCTGGTCATATGACAAGAAGCATTGACCCCTCGAGCGTTCCTGTGTATAAGATGTTTTTTTCCCAATGCGGCCAAGAAGAATGTCCCAAAACAATAACTTTGCAGCCTGAATAAACAAATGCGCAAATGGCCAATATGAAGATTATAGTATAGTGTGATGTACTTAACCCTTTACATTGGTAAGGAGACAAGGTAAATACATTATAAGCATTTCAATACCTATTATTCCAGATCCAATAATAGAGTTGATGAAGTTAAAAGACGAAGAAATCATGGAACTTCTCAACTCTCCCTCTGTGGATCTCTGCGCTTTGCTGGACTGCAATAAAGTCCCATCTTCACTGCTTATCTGCAATAATAATACAAATACAAATGCTAAAATGTAGCTGGGACCTCCACATAGCAAGAGTAACAGATCAATATGTTTAGAGTTCCTTTGTATCTACGTAAGATCCGTGCGTAAAACTCACCTGCTCCTGCGCCATCCTGAGCAGCCCGTGTTATCCTCCTCTCCTCACTCAACCTGTCACATCTCAGTCAGAGTTTAATGAGAACTTTAGGAGACCGCTTTCAATTTATGTCCTGCTCAAATTGAACCACAGCGCCCCTGAGTCCAGACTGGGGAGGACGGAATTAGGTTGATGAGTGCAGAGAGCCACGAGCCGTCTGTTATAGTTTTAAAAAGCTAGCTTGAGCACGTGGAGGCTGTTCACGCGCTCAGATAGAATATTGAAAAAGTTTTTATCTGAGATTTTTTTAATTCTTCAGAGTTCAGCTTAAGTTTATCTTATACATATAAATATATATTTTTAATAAGCTAGAGTTTTGTGGGTTGTTTTGTTTTTTTTTTTGCTTTGTTTTTTTTGAGACAACTGGTGACGGTAAGTAGCATGAATTCTTTTAACAGCTAGGCTAACTTTCTATATTTAAAAGTGACTGAACATAAACTTGAAGTATTTCATACTAAAATGTTCAGTGCCAAATGTATCCATGCGTTTCTTTTGTTCACTAGAGGGCGCCAATGTTCAGATATTTTTAATAAACTATCTCGAGCACGTGGAGGCTGTTCACGCGCATAGAAAGTAAAAAGTTGTATTTTTTAAGATTTGGATTTTTTAAATTCTCAGAATTCAAACTTTGTATAAACTAGATTTTTTTTAAGACAAGTGGTGACAGTAAGTAGCATATATTCTCTTGACAGCTAGACTTTTTGTCAGAGATTTTTTAATTCTCGGAGTTCAAAGCAATTTTCAACTTTCAATTTTTTTTTTTTTTTTACAAGTGGTGAGTAGCATATACTCTCTTAACAGCTAGGCTTACTTTCTATCTTTAAAAGTAAATAAAACTTGACATAAACTTGAAGTAACTCATACTATATAGGCAACTAAAAAGCTGGTCAGTTCCAAATGTATTCATGCGGTTTTTTTTATCCACTAGAGGGCGCCAAAGTTCAGCTATGATAGGTTGGGTAAAAAGGCCTTCAATTTTGTTTCGCTGCGCCACAATCATGGAATAGTGCATATTGAACTTTGACTGAACGATTTGGTCTCGCTAAATATGTATACGAGACTTCTACATGTTTTTGAGGTACAACCGTGTGGTTGTAGTTGTTTTATATGAGGTGTGAGGTGATTTTTGTGTCAAGGTTTCTGTCTGTCTGTGATTGCGCCACCTCTTGGCCAGGGCACTCTTGGAAAATTAAGAACCTCGTTAAATAAAGATTAAAGAAAATGTAAGACATGTTCAGGACAGGCTTATTGTAAATCAGTTTCATTAGTCAGTGTGCTTCTTGTGCAGTGTGCAGTGGTTTGTAAAGTACTGGTGATTTGTTCTACTGAGAAACCATTTTGTGTGTATAATTGTTTTGTTTTTTTATGAAGTTTATAAAGCCATATTTGCTAATTATTTCCCGCTATGCTCTCTCTCAGTTCAGTTATTAGCATGCATTAATCCAGAACGTAATTCACATTTGTGGTTAAAGCTTTTAGTTTCGACTACTGTGCAACTTTACGTGTTTTTCCTGACAATTACGCACAGGGCATGTCCAGCAGCACCACCGCACAGCCGCTCCATCCATCCACCCTGCCCTCATTGGTACCTCGGAGCATCCGGAAGCTCTGGCTCAGTGCTTTCACTGGCGCACACGAACACCACGGGCGGATCAAACTGTTGAAGTGCTGGGAAATACCGGACAGACACAAAATACTGCCTGGGGACGCTACTTTTTTGTTTTTTGAAGTATTTGTATCCAACTTTAAAATACTTTGAGACGTTTTGGCTGTGAGGCTGTGCATGGCAAAGATGGCAAACTAATGGTAAGTTACATAATACCAAGTAGTCTACTATGTAACCTACTGCAAATGTGAAAAAATATATAGTTGCTTTTGGGTATTTAAAGTAAAGTTTTTGAGTATATGTAGTAAAAAAAAACCTAAAAAGAACATGATTTTCTTTATTTATCTTTTATTTATTAGTATTATTTTGTTTTTTATTCCTTCAGGATTTATTGCGGGTAGGTATTTTTATAAAGTCTGTACATAAGAGAGTACAAATGTAGTAAACAATAGACAATATTCAACTATATTCCTGTGGTTAATTGACATGTCTGTAATTATTAGCCCACACCAGTTCAGATGACTTCCTGCCTACATGACTGTCAACAGCACTATTAGATTGTTGTCAATTAGACTTTACTGTGCTCTGTTTGCTCTCAGCACTCAGCCAGCCTGGCATGTGTACCCTTGTCATTTTGTGCATTCCCATCATAAATCTTCCTTTATGGAGACCTGTTTTAGTGGTACCACGTACTCTGCTATTTTGCCAACGCCCAAATGAGGCAGATGCCAGCGTTTAGTGAACATTTAGAGCACAAGAGGCGGCCGTAAGTTACATGTGCACTTAAGAGCTGTGAGTGAGCTGGTCCCTAAGGAGGCACGAGGTAATGACTGGCACATCACTCTTTGCTGTCATGTCAAATGCACACTGGAACATGACAGTGTTCATGTGGGATTTTGAGAAATACAAATTTTATTACAATTTTAGACATTTTTGATTAGTCACTTGCAAATAAAATAAGTACGTCTAGACTGACATGCAGAAGACCTAAAATGAAATATCTCAGTATACTTTTGGATTATCCCAGTGACAATATTCAGATGATATCGCTCATTCAAATGCACAATTATATATTTACATAATTATATGACATATACTTAAACAACTAAAATAATGGGGCCTTTCTCACTGCCTGAGGCTCTGAGTTTCAGTGATGTGAGGCTGTGAAGGAGAACAGTCTAATATAATCAATATTCTTTTTTTTCCAAAACAGCCATTGCCATATTATTAATTTTTCATCAGATCGCGCACCTATACCATGCCGTCACATTCACTTACTGAGGACCTCTTACAAGATTGGTCAAAGTATTCTTGTTCACAAATTTCTTAGAAACATTAGAGACATCAGTTGTCTTCCATCACCTGATCAGGATTGTATGTATTATTCTTTTATAGAGTCAGATCATTTGCGAAAATTGTTTCCAAACTAATTCAGTTTCAACAAGCTAAAAAAAAAATACACTGACTGTGAATCAGTGATCCAGACTAATTTTATTACTGCGGAACACTTACATCTGCCACTAGAGCATCTGGTCTACTCAGTGACGTCTGAAAGCAATAAGGCAATTCTGAAATCAATACAATTTGGTTTTTAAATGACTAACTCTCATTAAATATTGACATAGCCCTCATATTTGACAAGCTGTAAGTGAGATTATACTTATAGGTGATACAGGTGGCATGACTCCAAGGCTTGTCCTCATTCAGGGCCGTAGATGGACGTGTACTCAGATACTTGATGATGATGAATGGCAAATATTAAACTGCTCAGTCCAACTCGGAGCAGGGGAAATGTATTTGCTCCATGGGTAGATGGGGTCATGATGTAGAGAGGTTGGAGATACGGTCAAGTGGATCTGTTTGAAGCTTCTAAGGCGGCTCATATCAGGAGTTGTTTGTCCTGAGTGGGTGAGGGTGGATGGATGGGGCATAGCTTTGTGAAGGAGGAGGAGGTTTCATCTAGAGTAAGTCTGCGCTGATGATTGTGATGTTAATGACAGCTGACAGGAGAGTCTGGCTCTGTTTTCAATATCTGAGTCTGACAATATTATATTTTGTGACAAATGTGTTTTTAATACATGCAGTTTCCACTACTACAGCCACTACTGATGGTGTGGTATTATGTTATGCCTAAACTCACTGAAGTATGATTAGGTATTGTGCAGAAAACTGGTAACAAAATGTATTACTTGTACTACTACTCAATAAAACTACTACTTATAATATTCAAACTTATTTAAATAATTAAAAAATACAGATTTTCCTCATGAACAAATCTTTTGCAAGAAATAAAAAGCATTAGACACAGTAATTATATCAAAATGATACAGGAAATTTGCAAATTTTGTGTTTTGGATTTTTTAAATATATAGTAAATATTGTTTATCATGATTACCTTTTCAAGAGGAATTACTTTAGCTTAATCTGCGTTCAGTTCTGTAAAAATGTAACAGTATATATATATTTGAAGTATCTATTATTATCAACTAACTGTTTGGTCAATTTCTTCATTCTGTCACACTGATCACAGTTAATGCTACATCATAATTCCTATAACTATATTAATTGTCCTACACTTGATTATAAAACAGCACTTGTAAGAGCACTTTAGACATATCTTTCTAATAATAATTTCAGGACACACATCTATTTAAAGAAAGACCACCCCATTGTATGATTGTATGATGACATTACCCCCTTTCATAGTGTTATACCAGGCTCTGTGAATGCCAGTGCCACGGGGTGTTGACAAGCATGTTCCCAATTGATTTCTTATACGTCACCACTCACGATGTGGAAGTCCAGTCACAGTATTCCGCTGTTATAGTTTGTGCATATTAGTCTTGTTTCAATACTAAAATTTCAAACTCGATTCTGATACTAAGGAATAGACCCAATACTCAATACCAATTATGAAACCTTAATGATAAAAAGCACTCTTTCTTTAGACAATAGATTGTGATTTTCAACATTAAACCATAGTGCTTTCTTTTATATTACCATGTGGCCTTATATCTGTGTAATACCTCAGTTGTCCAGGGATGTCCCATAGTGGTCTATGGGCATATACTAGTCTATGTGGTTTTATACTTGTTCTGATACAGCTCAAGCTCATTCTAAAGCTATTCAGGAAAGGTTCATTTCTGTCCTGTGAATGTGACGTTTTTTAGTATTGGTATCTGCTCAAATTAGTATGTTTCAATACTACTTTTAGTATTGATTAGTATCTGATTGTCGATACTTTTGACAACCCTAGTGCGTATCCAAAGAGAGCGCAGTGCAGTCTGTAGTCCATTCATATTTAATAGGCCATAGTTCAGCCTAACACATCATCATAGCAGTCAGGCCTATTAGCAGGATAGATCTGTTCCACCCACTACGGCTCTGGCTCCAAGGGAAAAATCACCCCTGGGTTTTGAAAGATGAACCAATTGGAAGAGGATTTTTACCTGGAATACATCATTGTCACGTCAGTTTTTAATTTTATCTAAAGAAAGGGACCGTAATTGGATCTAATTTTACCATAGCTGTCTGAAATTTATGTGCAGGGCAGTCATGGAAGCTGGTTTCATTATCGCACGCCACTTCCGGAGGCTTCACCACACCCTCCTCTGGCCTCTCTGTTTGAATTAGCTCATTTGACAGTGAACAAGTCTTCTCACGTTACAATGCTCTGGGTTTGATAATAGAGAATGGAATGTATAGATTCATGGAAATTGGAAATAATCCTAGAAAAGTCCTCCAATTATTACTCAATAGGGAACAAATATTTTATTTATTTATTTAGGTATGTTTGCTGTATCCATTATAGTGTTTTTTATGAGAAGTAACTAAAGGAAAATCCAGAAAATATTAAATGTATGAGATAATTTTGGTTATTATTAGGTTTATAGTTTTCTATACCACTCAGAGGTGTTGTATGTTGTCATGTCTTCTCAAACTCAGCAAAGCAATGCTGAGGTGTGACTGAAATAGGTTAGATAGGTTAATTATAGTCAAAACAAAATTGAGTTTGAATTATTGTAATTAGCAAATGACAGACTGATTTATTTAGGTGTTCTGATACCACTAAACATATCTAACAATATCTTGTCTTTTTACAAATCCAGATATTTTACTGTCCCTTTTGTGATATTGCTCTTCCACAGGGGTTTCTCCTGCTGAAGGTCAGCTGTCCACTCTGAAGGTGCAGGATGAAAAAATGGAGCAGCTGCTTGTGCCACCAGGACCAGATAGCCTCCGCCCATTCACCCGGGAGTCTCTCAAAGCCATCGAGAGTCGGATCGCTGAGGAGAAAGCAAAGAGGCCTAAGGGTGAGAAGAAGAAGGACAATGACGAGAACCGCCTGGAGCCCAGCAGTGACCTGGAGGCAGGGAAGCCCCTGCCTCTGCTGTACGGGGACACGCCTAAGGGCTTGGTGTCCACACCGCTGGAGGACCTGGACCCATATTACAGCAATCAGAAAGTATGCTTACTCTAGATTCTAGGTTTCAAACTCAAATTCACAGAGGGCCAAAATTAAAAACTGGGACTAAGTTGTGGGCCAAACTAAATATTTATTGAAAAATTTCAACAATATCTGCGTGTTTTTCAGAAGAGGTGGATTAAATTTGAGTGAGGTGACAGGCAGCAGATGCTAATGATTGTCAATAGAAGTACTGGGGGCAAAGCATTCAGGGATCTGTAGTATTAGCGGTGCATGTGCTATACTGGTGCGGCAGCTGGCGGGCCAGCTCTAATATATTTTTGATATGATCTTGCAGGCCAAATATAATTATATCAAGGGTCAAATTTGGCCCGCGGGCCTGAGTTTGACATGTCTGTTGTAGAAGAACCTATTACCTTAGGAAAGGTAATACCCTACCCTAGGAAAACAAAACACGATTTGAAGAAATGCAACATTAGACTATTGAGTATACTTTATATAATAAAAAAAAAAAATCAAATAATAAGGAAAAAGAGTAATATATAAATATAGCCACAAGCGACAGTGATTGGTGCTCACCCGCAGCTACGCCTTCTCTTCCTCTTTGCTACAGAAAAGGAGGCATTACACACAAAGACCATAGTACCTGTATAAAAAAACTCACTCCTCTAGATCATTTTCACCAAATTTGAGCAAACGTCTAAGGAAGAGTTTGTAATTGTGTGTTAAAAACCTGACTGAATTTGTGAGAATTAGTGATTTTACCATTGGAATAACATATGAAATTTTTGTCATCACTACAGCAGAACTATAAGAGCAGACAGCACACTGCGTAAATAATTTTGATACGAAAATCAAGCTTTTACAATACTATACTAAGTACTGGGGAACAAGATAAGAAATGGTTACAGCTCCTTTTAAATTTTATCTACATAAGATGTAACTACTACATTTTGCACTGTTCAGTATTACACCATTCTTCTTTTGTGTGTCTTTTGCCTGTTGTCTATCTAACAGTGATTCTAAACACTAACATTGTAATTTCCTGTCTTTCAGACCTTTATGGTGTTAAACAAAGGAAAGGTCATTTTCCGCTTCAATGCCACTCCTGCCTTGTACCTGCTGAGCCCCTTTAACCTCCTCAGAAGAATATCAATCTGGATTTTAGTTCATTCATATCCTTTTTACAAGATGAATACATTATTTTGGGGTATAAATATTTTGCTGAACAGTGCTCTGCTATGTGTTTTGCTTCCTTAACACAAACTGCAAATTGTTCAGCATTGTAATCATGTGCACTATTATCACCAACTGTGTATTCATGACCTTCAGTAATACACCGGACTGGGCCAAAAATGTAGAGTAAGTATTGAATTAATATGAAAAAAAAAAAAAACTTCACAAAAAAAAAGCATATGGTGACTTCAAAGGTTCACTATGTATTTTCTTTGTCAGGAATGTTCCTCAGTATGGAATTATTGTATTTTCTGTTCTATAACAGGTGCTTTTATTGCTCTAAAAATACCTTGATAAACCTGCGTTCTTATTGTGAACGGGGTCACCTGTCTACAGACCTGACCTGTAATTTGGCCTCCTGGTGTCATCCGCTTGTCCCATGACAGATCAAGTCAATGCCATACCGTGAAACATGTCAGGCAAAGCAATAATGGAGACAAGCATTATGTGCACCTTTAAATAACTGTATGATGTCACATGTTTCTATCCAAGTATTTCATGTTGCGTGAAAGGAAAAGAATAACTTTTTTTTCATAATCAGCTTAAAATATGCACCTTTATGTAACCTAAAATATTTAAGCAGAAAAAGCTTATATAATATCTTTATTTAAAGTCAGCCTATATTTTGTACATTTCAGTTTTGGTATTAGTGTACTTTTTCATTGTAAGTGACTAATGCCCCTTGTGTTAACAGGTATACATTTACTGCAATCTACACTTTTGAATCTCTGGTGAAGATTCTAGCACGAGGATTCTGTATAGGGAAGTTTACATTCCTACGAGATCCGTGGAACTGGCTGGACTTCTGTGTTATTGTCATGGCGTAAGTAGAATTTTACAATGACTTTTGTGCTTTCTTGTAAAACAGCTTTTAAAATATTTTCAGAAACCTTAAAAGAATGACTTATTACATTAAAATATGTTTCAATGAACTCTAAATCAAGTGGTGTGATCTCAAAATCCCCATTAGATTAATAATAGTTTCTAACCCAGCTCTCGACAGATTGATATGTGTAGCTCTATGAAATGAGTTCTACACGTCTGGGATGGCTCTCACTTAAAACGATCAGAATCGATGAGCAGAATGTTCAAATAAAGACTTCACGTTGATTGGTGGAAACATGACAACAGTGGAACAAGGCGAAAAATCTAACTACTTAAATCCACCCATCCACAAATACACAAAGCACTTCCCTCTACATGTTTTTCACAAACAAAACTGTCTATTTCTGTCCCTTCTTGCTGGCAAGATAAGGTTATTTCAGCATTAGTGACAACACAATCCTGATCTCCATAACAAACAATTTGTTGTGTTTTGTTTGCATAGTGAATGTAATAAAACTTTTTTTTTTTTTTTCAGTTATGTTACAGAGTTCGCAAATTTAGGGAATTTGTCAGCACTTCGCACATTCAGGGTGTTAAGAGCTTTCAAAGCAATTTCAGTCATTCCAGGTAAACTTTTTTTATTTATATATATATATATTTTTGTACAACTATTCTTTTTTTTAATTAAATGTTTTATTTCTGATGCCCAGGACTAAAAACCATCGTAGGTGCCTTGTTCCAGTCCGTAAAGCGGCTGTCAGATGTGATGATCCTCACTGTCTTCTGCCTCAGTGTCTTTGCATTGATCGGCTTACAGCTGTTTAGAGGACACCTAAGGCAGAAGTGTATCATCACTCCACCCAATGGAAGTTTCACCAACCCAAATTTCAACTGGGCCGAGTACTCAAGTAACAAAAGTGAGTTGGACTCCAGGGAAAAATATCTAATTGCAATTTTTTTCTGACAAGCACTGCATTGTGATTAGATTCATGATTTATGTTTTGATAATAGGATTCTGTTCAAAGTGTAAATGATACAAAATTGACAATAAAGAATGAAATATGAACTGACTAATACAAGAATCACAATTCAGAACATGTTTGTGCAGATCTAAACTACCGGTACAGGATTAGGAGTTTTTATACAGAATAAATTATGGTACATCTAAAATTTCAGTCTTTGTGATTTGCTAATTGTATCAATTCCAATTCAGATTTTAAATGCGATGAATCTTGCAACCGTACTTACTGTATTTACACTTCCTGATTTGGTGCTTGTTTGATACCGGTTTAATCCTTATGTACATTTGGTTTGGTCCTGGTTTTTAATCCCAATTTGCATGTGTTGTGTGGGTGCTAGAGTTTGACTTAAGTGATTCAGTGGGTAAAGAAGCTCAAAAAAGCAATACTGACCTAACCTTAAATAGCATAATTATTAGTAAAAATGTGGTAGTGAATCTTACAGACTCCTACATGCTCAAGTACAATGTGCAAATACAAAAATGTGGCAAGAAGATACAGTGCCAATGTTTAAAAAAATAAAATGATAATGTCCTATCTCCTCCAGGTTATTATTACTATTATGCCCCAGATAAGCCATTGCTTTGCGGAAATAGCAGTGATGCGGGGTAAGTAATAGCTACATTATAGGCAGGTTTAATGTTACCAGATTGAATGTCTTCTCTGTATGATGCAGGCAATGTCCAGAGGGCTACTCCTGCCACCAGGCGGGCACCAACCCTGACTATGGCTACACAAGCTTTGATTCCTTTGGATGGGCCTTCCTTGCCCTGTTCAGGCTCATGACACAAGATTGCTGGGAGGTCCTTTACCAGCAGGTAGGGAGCTGAAGTTATTTAGTCAATATGACTTTTATTTACTTATCATTTAGTTTCTTAAGGATGGGCAAAAATGGCAACCTTATCTTGTTTTTAAGAGCTTTTTTTTAGATTTTTATTCTGTCACAATTTTAATATATTTAGCAGCTTTATGTTGAATTTAAGAAGTAACTAATGCTATCTGCCTCTTCTGAGAGTCAACTCCTGTCAGTCATTCCCTCTGAACATAACAAAGGATGAAAGAACTGGTAGGCATGGAAAAGTAAACACTGTGTGAGTAATATAGAGCTGCTTAAACAGAAAAACTCAGTATCACATAACTGTCTCTCCATACTGGCAGCCACTCACAGGGTCAGACCATAATTTGCTGTAATAATGATATAATACCCACCATTACTTACTCAATGGACAACATATTGTTTTAACCTTTTCATGCTGTTCTTTGAAGACTTATAATCGCAGCGATGCATCTTGAAGTTGTTGCTCTAGAAGCTGTTGAATTTCTACTGTTTCTTTGCTGGTCTGGGTTTATAATGTTATGGCAATACTGGCTGGTTGTGGTTTGACCAGTAGGTGTATGTGAATGAATATCCTGTGATTCAGGGCAGCCTAGTGTCCACTTTGATGAGATTTATGGATCTCACACTACTAGAAATAAGCATGAACACTGTGTGATGGTTCACATGATCAGTTAGGATGGGAAAGTTACCATAGTTGTAATGGTTAGCTGAGGCTAGAGCTACGTGCTATGTTTTTGTGTTTGTAAAATCAATCAATGAAAGGGAAATAAGGAGATGGTTCAGGTTCAAGCTCTTTTGCTGTTACTTTGACAGAGCGCTTATGTTTACAAGTGGTCACATGTTTAACAGAGATAGATTGTGGATGCAGTAACAGGGTGGCTCACTCTGTGATCAAGATTTCAAAATATTAGACACATTTGACATTTGAGCAACCACAGTATGTCGTCTTTTCCCCATCAAGTAATCTTCTATTGCGGTTGGTCAAAATCGTGCAGTGGACACCTGGCCCTATAGGCAAATTGTAGGTAAACACACTGTCCTCTTGCTGTAATTGGTCGGCAAGAGAGCACTTTACTGCAGTATACTTTGTCTACTATATTATAGAGCTAATCCTAAATATAGGTGTAATTTTTTGTTGAAAATAACCGCATACAATTGTCACTTAGAACTGTTAGCAAATTAAAAGCTAATCAAACTTTTATTGTTGCTGCATCAGATGACAGCTTGCCATTTATCAAATTTCATTAATTGCTCCTTATGATAAAGTGACACTTTTGTTTGTCAGTTCAAAAAAATGTATTTATGAACGATATTTCCTGGGTTGGTCATGGAGCAGAACGTATTCTTGCTTGAATAAATAAAGAGGCTATGATGGCTGCTACAGGGTGGGGTTGCGTCAAGCCATCCTCCCTCACAGGAGAGAGAGCAACAATGAAAAGTTAGGACATCGTGTTCAAACAGGCCTGTGCGCAAACAACAGATCCTATATTTCCACGTGGGACAAAGATGATATGAGTAAACACTATATGAATAGGCCTACAGGTCTGTGAATGAGTGTCTAATAAAAAGAGCAGCCTGGATCATTATATGTTGAGCAAACAAGGCAACACTGAGGTAAAGAACAGGAATTAAAAATCTCATTGTTGATGACATTTAAACAGATTGATGACTGATTAATGCAGTCCTACTTTTTTCACTTTTTATTAGAGAAAGTATAAACAATTATTATTTAATTTAAATTAGCTTATTGGCATTGACATTAGTATTTGAGTTCAGCTTATTACAAAAAATACATACAGACTTGAAATAACTCTAATAAACAACTGATCTATTTGCTATGTGTTGTGTTGGGTTGGGGGGTTAAATAAGCAAAGAATTTTATATTATTTTATAATTGTAATTTTAATTAGTTTTTTATTATCATAAACCTCTTGGCTCTCATAATTTCCCCTACATTCATTTATTAGATTACTTTATAGTCCGCCATATTGCAACATAGTCCACAATGGAATTATCTGTGACTGGGAATGGGACAATAAACTCGGGATGGTGCAAATAATGATCTAATTTATTACTGCGATAAAAAAACAACAATAATTGCTTGTGGTACATTTTGTGAAATCGTGAAAATTGCCAACAAAACCAATCGCCATTTTGTCGCCAGAAAAATGTTATCTTGTAGATCATTGTTCTTTTCACTTTTAACAAAGTACATTTCCGTATTAGTTGTTCAAGCACGGGAATTATTGATAATATTAAAAAAAAAATATTAAGATCCATAATGTCAATATTAAACATTGAAGTATTTTAATACTTGCCTAATACATGCCAGTCTGTGACATTACTGTTTGTAGTGCCAAATGGTGTACAGAAAATTAAAACAGAAAAAAATTAAAATGACGTTTATGTATTTGTCTTTTTGCAGACATTAAGAGCTTCAGGGAAAACCTACATGATATTCTTTGTGCTGGTCATCTTCCTGGGCTCTTTCTATTTGATCAACCTGATTCTGGCTGTAGTAGCCATGGCCTACGAGGAGCAGAGCCAGGCCACCATAAACGAGGCCAAGGAAAAAGAGGAGAAGTTCCAGGCCATGCTGGAGCAGGTGAAAAAACAACAGGAAGACAGTCAGGTATCAAATGTTTGAACATTTATAAATATACTCACATGCAATGTATCTAGGAAACATATTATTCACTTTCACCCGGTTATAATGGTTATAATGGTTTTCATACTCAGTGTTTGTTCTTCATTCAAGATTATTTTTGTTTGCGACTTTCCTGTTCTTCAAAATTTTGACTCAGGTTCATATCTGAAGAGTTAAAAAATATTGTAGAGGCATTTTACAAAAACTAGATAAATCCATTCTTTTTTTCTTGTAAGCTGCCATGTTTGTTGCACAGCCCAATTGAATTCTATACAGTGCAATGCAATGAACATCACTGTTTGTGAATGCATGTCCTAGGCAGCAGCAGCCGCAGCAGAGAATGGAGAGAGCAGTGAGAAGTTCAGTGGCATAGAGAGCTCCTCCGATGCCTCTAAACTCAGCTCCAAAAGTGCCAAAGAGCGACGCAACAGGAGGTGGAAGAGGAGGGAGGAGGAGGGCAAAGGGACAGATGAGAAGATTCCCAAGTCTGAGTCCCAGAACAGTCTGAGGAAGATGTGCTGTCACTTCTCTGAGGGAGACAACCTACTCAGCTATGAGCGCAAGTGCTCCTCTGCTCACCAGGTATGACACTGGTCAACTCAGCAATGTGTTTCCTAAAGTTTATCTTTGTCAATCCATGTTTTTTGGAAGAAAAAAAAACACTTATTGTTGAGTAAATGCAAGATAGATACAGTTAATGCCATGATGTGGAACATTTCAGGCAAACCAATAACATCCCCATAGTGGAAAGTATGTGGTAGGCCATCCAACCACAAAAGTTACATAGTGCACTTTTAACCACTCTAACTATCACTGTCACGCTTTCTTCCCTAATGTCCATCTTTCTCTGTGGTCTTGTGTCTATGTGTATATCTGTTTGTCTACCCACTCAAGCCTATCTCTCTCTCTCAGTCTTTTCTGAGTTTTCGCGGACCGCTCTTCTCATCGCGTCATAACAGCAGAAATAGCATGTACAGCGTGCGGAGCCACGTGCTGGACAATGGCTCTGAGAACGAGTTTGCTGATGATGAGCACACAGCATATTTGAGGACGCTCTGAGTATGAGGGGCTCTGTGTTTCTTCCACAAAGACGAGAGCGTCAGAGTAGCAGTATCAGCCAGTGCAGCTACTGTCCACATATCTTTCTCCCGCCCAGCGACATCAAGCTCAACTCAATGGGCTGCAACGGTCTAGTAACTCATGTGGGTGGAGACTCCCTTCCACCCTCGCCATTGGACTTACTCATGTCTTCGCTGACAGCGTACAACGCTTCCCCTGGTGGCAACGTAAGGAAGTGTTGTCCGGCCAAGCCATACTGGGTGTTCTGTGTACATCATCGCTTTTTTTCTTTTGCTGGATTTCGCCTGGTTGTGAGGTTTTATTGAGTTGTACCCATCATCTGGCCAGCCACACTCTTGTTTTGTTTATTTGTTTGTTTGGCTATTTATTTGGTTGAGTTCGTGAGGCACATCCTCTAAATGCACCAGACCTTATCATCCGATGTCTTGCATCGCAACACCCTCCAGGAGTGTACATCTGAAAGCAGGCCCTTGAGTAACAATGACAGTGTGCACTGTGTAGACATTTCAGGGGTTCTAAGCAACTCTGCTTAGCTTCAGACAAGATCAGATGAGATCTGGCATTCTCAAGGGGTCTGAGTCTGAAACTATTATTTCACATTATTATTATTATTATTATTATTATCAATTATTATTATTATTATGAGTCTATATTATTATTATTATTATTATTATTATTATTCACATCACATACTTCTCAGAAGTAATTTCAGTATTTTCTCACAGAAAAAACAATCCCACAAATACTTCATTTAAAGAGTAGCCCCGCCTTTTGTGCATTTTATTGTAAACCTCATGGCAACTTAAGTTTGTTCACAAACATGCTGCTATACATTTAATTCAATGTTTATAAGGTTAAAATGGCTGGCCAGTCCAACACATTGTCATAATTTTCCATAAATCTTGGTTTTCCATTGCAGCTCACCATTGTCCTCGCTTTGTGCACTGTATGTACTGCACTGTATGTCTGCTACTTGTTGTTGTTTGTGCCAGATTTATAATACTATATAAGTTATGCCAGGTAGATGTGAAGTAAATGGCATATACCTCAAAATAACATAAAATCATGCCACTTGGCGTTTAATTGCTTTTATGCTAAAAGGCTGATTGGACACTTTCTCCGTGGTCTTTATTACTGTACAATATATTCCAACTCTAATGGAATCTTCTTTCCTCTAGCCTGACACAGCTGACACAGACGTGATAGGAGAACAATGTCCACATGCCATGGACCTCCTCAACGGTGTGCAGACCAGAGACAGGACCTGCAGTGTGGCCAGCGCTATCACAAGCACAATGGAAGGTATGAACAGAAAATTATATTATAGGCTGATGGATTATTGTTTTTGGAAGAAACATCCACAAATGTTGAACCCTATTATTATTTGTCACGGATTGGGTCCACAAAATTGTGGATATATTTTAAAGGACCCCTACCTAACTTTTTCCCCTATGTGTGTTTGAGCAAAATCTGAAATGTCTTTCCCCAGTACAGATGCATTGCACCAGCAGCACCTGAGATCAAAATGTGTCTGTCTGCATCTAATTAAAATGCATTTTACTGTCTGATAATCAGGAAGTGTCTGTTAGCATGCTAGTTGTTAGCATTACCATCACGGTACTGGTCTCACAGTGAAAGGTGTTCAGAATGCATAAGGTAAGTGACGAATAACTTTGGAGCACTGCCGTCGAACTAGTTTTTAAGTCAGTAAAAATAAGGAATAGCGCCTTTAATCATATAGCTTAAAAAGCCGTTTCAATTGGTAACAATCACATCTTTGGGACTGAATAATGACACTACTTTCTGAAGCTATAGTAAACAAATAATTTTATGTTTTTCTTAATCTATGTTGACAGAGGAGACATTGAACATTTGTGCCAGTTTTTGTTTCATGTGGATAGGCCCAGTAATTTCACAGATACTAACAGCATCTCTCACCATAGAAATCTGACCCATCCTCCTGCTTAAACTATAGGAATTGTAGAATGTTGTAATGTTATGTGAACGCAACTTATTATCCAGAAAATCTTGTACACTATGGAGTATACTTATTCTTGTATTTTTTCTTCAGAACTGGAAGAATCTAGGCAGAAGTGTCCTCCTTGCTGGTCCCATTTTGCCCAGACCTTTCTCATCTGGGAGTGCTGCCCAATTTGGCTAAAGGTCAAGAAGTTGGTTCATCTAATAGTTATGGATCCATTCACAGACCTGGCCATCACACTCTGCATTGTACTCAACACTCTGTTTATGGCTATGGAGCATTACCCCATGAGTGACGGATTCATTATTACCTTGAATGTGGGAAATTACGTGAGTAGATTTAATCATGTATACTTAATTGTCCATGGTAAGATTTTTTTTTTTAATTAATAATGAATAATAATACGATATGTTCTAGGTGTTCACTAGCATCTTCACGGCGGAGATGGTTCTCAAAATTATCGCATTGGACCCGTACTTCTATTTTCAACAAGGATGGAATATCTTCGATGGAGTTATTGTCACCTTGAGTTTGTTGGAGCTTGTACTTGGGATAAGTCTTCTGAGAGCTTTCCGACTGGTAAGGATTTTGTCAAAGTTAATATTTATTTATTTGTTTATCTGCTTTTTTATTTATTTATTATTTCTGAAAAGTGAAACAAAAAAATCCAAATACATTTCAATAACTATCCGGATTTTAGTTATGTGTTTTAAACTTTAAGTAAGTAATGAGAAGCATTACTGTATTTCACAGATGTTAATGCTCCCATATTAACGGACTATTTCATCTTTTTAAACCAGTTGTGGATGCCTAGGCTTTGATACTTTGCATTATTCAGCATCAAATAATGTATATGTATGAAAGTAGTTAAGTTATTCTGCCTTAATTTTGTAGCATACAAAATGGGAGCAAGGATTTAAGTCCTTAAAACTTGACTAAAAACAATAGCTTCTAGTTTCAAATTTGAATGCAATTTGTGATTGGAATTTGAGCTCTGAAATTATGAATATTAATAACTCATGTGAAAGTGTTTGCTTATTAAAAACATTGAAAAGTACTTCCTGGGTTGGTACCTAATGACATCACAAGAGGAAGGCAAGTATTTTAAGCTCTGGACAGGGAGACAGATAAAATATTCAGGGTTATTACATGTGTGAATGTGGTTACAACATTATTGCAAAAGTTCCAAGCATAGATTTTACAGGATCTTTTAGGAATCCCAAACTATACACTTCTCTTCACACATATGTGAATGACATCAGCTTTCCAATTCGGTCTGTGAATTTCCCATTCTTGTACGAGTTATATCAAGATGTATGTGCATTTTAACACTTATCTCTTCCATCTTTTCCCAGTTGCGAGTTTTTAAATTGGCTAAATCGTGGCCCACTCTCAACACTCTCATCAAAATCATTGCAAACTCATTTGGAGCCTTGGGCAACCTGACTCTGGTGCTGGCCATTATCGTGTTTATCTTTGCGGTGGTGGGGATGCAGATGTTTGGGAAGAGTTATAAAGATTGTGTGTGTAAGATCTCTAGCGAGTGCACTCTTCCACGCTGGCACATGAACGATTTCTTCCACTCCTTCCTCATCGTGTTCCGGGTGCTGTGTGGGGAGTGGATTGAGACCATGTGGGACTGCATGCAGGTGGCAGGCCAGACCAAGTGCATCATCGTCTACATGATGGTGATGGTCATCGGAAACCTCGTGGTAACGTGTTTGCTTAAAATTATGAAATTGTTTTGTGAAAATGTGTAAATTATGAAAGAGTCGACAGAAACTAGTGTTGCCAATGCAGATGTGGATAGGAATCAGTTACAAATTTAGCATTTAAGTTTACTTGAGCTGGCTTGATGTTATTTTGCCTGGAATGTTTTAATTCCACATAACTTAGGTGTTAATTCTCTGACCTGTAATTTGGTATTGTCTACTGTATTTGTTCCCATGGAGATGGATAGATTAAATTGACATACTATGGAACATTGTAGGCAAAACACCATCTCCATAGAGACATACTGGTGGCAGGCCCTCCAACGAAAAAGCTACACAGTGCATCTTTGTATATAAATTAAATGCAAAGCAACATTATTATTCCTGCTCTATTATAAGAGTTGTCACAAGTATAAGAAGTAAGTTGATAAAGGTTTCTGTTACAACCCAGCTTGTTTGGGGAGAGGGAAGTAAAAAAACACCAAGATGGAAAAATGGTAAAGAAAGAAGTAATTTAATTAACAGGAATGTAGGGGTAAACTAAACAAAGGGTACCTTGCAAGGAGTAAACAAAAAAACAAAGGTAATGTTAACTAAAACACAAATTTAGAGTGACAAAACAAAATCTCACAAACAACAAACAAAGTCAGTACTGACTATCGAAGTGTCTCATTATCAAATAGTCACTACCCCCGGTAGTGACTAGAACAGAAGAGACATACACACAAGCGAATTGGCATACTGGCTACCTCAAGCCAGCAGCCCCAAGCAGGTGTCCCCAATCTTCTTAAGTACAGGGGAGTGGCTGAAGGTGGCCCCTTGATTGGCCAAGGCTGGAAATCAGTCCTCCAATAGCGTAGAAGGGATCCAACAGCCATGGTTGTGGGGAAGGAACGAAGATTCGTTACACATAGACAAAACAGTGGATAATTAACATAGGGACTTAAGGCCTAGGGCCGTAACAGTCTCTCAGCATTTGATTAAGTTTTAAAAGCGGGTCATGTGTAGTTCTGGACCCTTGCTGTCACACTAGCCTTGGAGCACTGCATGTGGTCTGTTGTTGCGTCATCTGTGCGAACTTGTGAAACACTGTAGTTGTTTGACAGCCAGTCTGCCCAAAAGCATACTCAGATAAAATATGTGATTACTCTTCCCTAGCCTTTAAGTGACCAAAGCTATTAGCAGACATTTGACCTTTTTAGAGACTTAAATGAATTATTTAACTGTAGTCTTTTTGGCTGCTCTATCCACCTCTGTTCAATTGTCAAGTGTGAGGCTGTGCATATTGTACAGGCACACACTTACTTCAAAATGATCCAAACTAGCTACAAGTATTTTTGACCCTAACAGCCCTTATATCTCTCATAGAGTTTCACTGTCGTTCCCATAGGTCCTAAACCTGTTCTTGGCCCTGCTGCTGAGCTCCTTCAGTGCTGATAACCTGGCCGCCATAGAGGAAGACACAGACAACAACTTCCAAATCGCCATCGCACGCATCCACCGAGCTGTCACCTACATGAAGTCCCTGCTACAGAGCATGTGCAGTACCTGCCAGGCAGATGACAAGAAAAAAGAGGAGGAAAAGTCTCTGGAAGATCTCCACAAAAGTCTGGGGCCAAACGGGGTCCCGAACCACACTATCAAAGAGTTCTCCAAGAGTGGGAACGGAGAGGTGACCGGAGTGGACAAGGAGGGGGACAAGTACATTGTGTGCAGCAGAAGTGACGACTCTATTATGTCCTTTATAAATAACCCCAGTGTGACGGTGAGCGTGCCCATCGCAGCGGGAGAGTCCGACTTTGACAACCAAAATACGGATGAGTTCACCAGCTCCTCCACAGACTTAGCAGCCTTTCATATGGTGAGAAAGCACGTATGTTGTATGGAAACTTATTGTGGCAGGTTTAAGATGCGTATAGATTGAGATATAGATACAATAGGTAGAATGCCAGTGGAATTGAAGTGGCAGTAGCTAAATTGGTAGAATGCTTGTCTGATAAAAAAGTTGGCAGCTTGAATCCCATTCCCGACATAAACAGCAATGGTAGAGCAGTCAGATCTACAAACTCGGGTGCTGGCAGTGCGATTCCTGCTCCCACAGATGAATACTGTTGTTGTGTCCTTCGGCAAGACAGTTCACCTGTGAATATGTGTGGATACACATTTTACACATTTAGACTGTTGCAAAATGAATAGTTACAAAGGCAAACAAAGTTGTGGTAAAAACTTTTTAATACACGTTTACAGTACAATAACTGAAATACGTGGTTCTTTTGGTAATTTAGATGCATTAAAATTCAAAAATTTGACAATGAGCGTAGTGCAAATGGCACATTGTGAAATTGGCACCTGAACCATGGTTCTATTGGTTCTTTTGTACTTATGTTTATAATTGGATTGGATTGTAATTAATACATTATGCATCAAACCAAATTGTGAGCTTGCTATAGTATTGCACTACTATGATTTAGACCATAGTTTATCTTATTTTCCTCCATTTTAGCCTTAGATAACGTTTTAATGTGTATTAGATCGCTACGATTTTGAGTGCTGGTCACTGCTATTAATGTTACAAGTTGTCAGATTAAAGCACTTAGCCCACAGTTCAGGCCAATATGGTTTTTGTGTTATACACAACAATCCGCTCATGAGAAGCCATATAAACAGGAAAACTATCAATGTGCAGATTACATTATGTGCCATCTCAGTCTGAGTGCTGCTACTGCTGCTGTATCCTTTTAAGAGGCTTACACAGACCTGACAGAGAAGCACTAATTTTCACTTATTGGATAAATGTTTAAATAAATGTAACCTTTACTTTTTGTAGGCCTAGATTTTCATTTTGCATTTTCAGCCCATTAGAAATGTGAAAAGAAGGGCTCATTCTTAGTTAGAGGAGGTTGAAATTGTAAGTGTTTGGCAGTAACATGCTTCCATCATTGTGAGCACTGCATTAGTGGCTCCCGGGACAGTCAAGTGCTCTCACATTCTCCAGGAAAGACATTCAGGCTGTGCTCATCCTGTGGCTATTAGGAGACACACCCTGCAGAAAGCTCCACAACAACTTGGACTAATGCAGCGCTTTGTGGACATTATATTTCAGAAAAATTGTGCAAATTGTTTATTTTATTTTGTTCACAATGTCAATAAAATATACAGTAAACATGTGTATATTACAACTTGGTTGTAATAATTTTTGTGGGGACTCACTAACAATGGCTAAAAAGGTTTGTACCCATAAGACTGACTTTTCTCCCTCCACATCAGTTATGGACATACTTGGTACTACTGGTAGAATGCAGGCTTTGTCTGGTTTTAATCTAGGTCTTCTGTAGCTCTGACTATGGTCAACTTAAAAAAAAAATTATAATAGAAGAGCAAACTTGCTTAAAACCTCAATGTTGAATTGTACTTGATTATCTATCGAGTCTTATCTTAAATATCCCCCTTGTACCTTTGCATATGTAGTTCTTTTTTTAGTGGCAGGAAAACCTTTATTAGAAAGTATTCTAACTGTCTAACTTTTCTTGATTGTTTCTCAGAATGTGGATGACGATGGTCAGCTCAGCTCTTCTGAGGGGAGCACAGTGGACTTTGGCTCAGCTGGAGACAGAGGAGAGTCTATTGACTTTGAACTAGAGGAGTTTATGGATCCAGATCCATGCTTCGCCGAATGTAATTGCACATGATACTGTGTATTGTGGTAGAGGACCAGCTCAATGCGATAGGAAATACATAAGTAATAATTAAGTACTTTGTTTATGTTTGGGCAGGCTTCGTTCAAAAGTTCAAGTGCTGCCAGGTGAATGTGGAGCTGGGCTGGTGTAAGATGTGGTGGACTTTACGGAAAACCTGTTTTCGGATCGTAGAGCACACGTGGTTTGAGAGCTTCATCATCCTAATGATCCTGCTTAGCAGTGGAGCTCTGGTATATAAAACATATTTTATTTACAGTTTTCAGTGTTAGGATGTTCTGTTATATGTTAAAGTCACAATTTATATTGTTTTCCAGGCTTTTGAGGATGTTTACATTGAGAAGAGGAAGACCATCAAAACAATTCTGGAGTTCACAGACAAAATCTTCACATACATCTTTATCCTGGAGATGCTGTTAAAGTGGACTGCATATGGGTTTGCCAAGTACTTCACAAATGCCTGGTGCTGGCTGGACTTCCTTATAGTGGATGTGAGAAGACTTACATAGATTTGCATGATCAGACAGAAAAAATGGAGGGGGGATGGGCTGTTCTTTTGTTTACACAAAAATTACTTCTTTCAAGATGTTTGTTTTTTCTAACATATTTATTTATTTTACCACAAGTAAAACTGCATTATAAATAATCATTTGTCTTGTGTTAGGTGTCTCTGGTCAGTATGGTGGCCAATGCCATGGGTTATTCTGAGCTCGGTGCCATTAAGTCGCTAAGGACCCTGCGAGCTTTGAGGCCTCTGAGGGCCCTGTCGCGCTTTGAGGGCATGCGGGTAAGAGACACTTTACTTCCTTGCTCCTTTCCTAGTCTAATGCTCTCACACACCACACAAACCCATCTAATCTGGGCACACAGCAATAAGAACACAACTGTGTTGCATGTAGGAGGCATTCCTTCTTTTCCCTCTTCCTCTCTGTCCAGCTCTTTTGTTTCCACGTGCTACAGGGCACATAAGCAGAGAAAGGGGTTGTACCATAGTACTCAGTCACATGTCTGGCAATTGACCTTTATTAGATTGTCTACAGAGGTTAGAGGTTGCAATTGCTGATATGTCTGACAGTTTGTTTGTGCTGTATTCTTTAGTATGTTTAAAGATAGAACCATTGCTTTGTTATTCTAGAATCTCATTTCAGTCTTACAACATCAGATGTTTTACCATCTATACGCTTTATTTATTATTTATTTTAATATACCCGTCCTATGACACATTTGCAACAATGTAGAATTATCAGATAAACAGTTCAGATGTGTACATTTACAAAAGTGACAGAAATTGTGGCCTACCCTTATGTAAGCATTAGAGATCTGTCTGCAGATTAAATCAATGCAGCATGTATTGATTAGCTTTTTCATACTGTGTTGGTCTATATTCATGGCACTAATAATGATGAGTTATTCTCATTCTAAAGAAGCAAAGAGGTGCATCTTATACATACTATGTATGTATATAAGAACACAACACTTTACATAATAGGAAACTATATTTTGTTCTGTTTGGATTTTTTCTTCATTCTTTAACATGATTTATTTATGTTTTTGTTTACAGTAAGCACATTTTGTTGAGTCCTCCTGCCTCTACAAGGTGTTTTATCATTTCTGTTTTTACATATAATATAGATGTCTAAGTACAACATAATAACAGAGTGAATTATGTTGAAATCTTTTCCCTGTCCCCATTCATTCCTCATTTTTTACCACACAGCTGTCAATGTCCTTTAATCATTTGTATGTCAGTTTGCTGAACATTCATTTGTGTGTTTTCCTGATTTTTACCATTATATTGGCATTTTCGGTGTTAGCTTCTTTGATGGAGTAATAGAAGATCACTGTGTGTGCAGGTGGTGGTCAATGCCTTGCTGGGGGCCATTCCTTCCATCTTCAATGTGCTGCTGGTGTGTCTAATCTTCTGGCTCATCTTCAGCATCATGGGGGTGAACCTTTTGGCAGGGAAGTACTATTACTGCGAGAGAGTGAGCACGGGCAAGCCGTTTCTTCCATCTGAAGTCAAGAACAGAACGCAATGTTTGAGTCATGAGGATGCAAACTGGAAGCTTTCGAAAATAAATTTTGACAATGTTGGGATGGGATACCTAGCACTGTTGCAAGTGGTAAGTAAGCAAAGAGGGCCCTTGGAATTTTTCTTGATTTATTAATTGTGTTCACCATCTGATAAAAGGGAACTGTCAAGCCCCTGGACATGTGAAACGTAAAGGGAAAGCTGTAACCCATTTATTTTAAATCAAATCATAAATAAACCTAAGATTCACACATTTTTACAGGCATTCCACTCATAGGCATTGATATACGTTTTTTCAAGTGGGTGCTCAGTGCACGTGCACACACTCATACATACTCTCGGATGCACATGTGCGCACATGTATTTCACTTTTTTCCGCAAGTTTACCGCGAGTAGTTTTACTGTTATGCTTGCGTTTGTCAGTGTGTTTTCCGTTTGAACTTCTTCATATCCTCGTCTCAGTTTTTCTGGTGTCCTTGATCTTAGACTGTTTTGGATTGAGTTTTTGTGAATAGTTCATTTAGGCCTATAGGCTATTATGTTATGTTTTGTCTGTGATCCCTGCTTTGCACACAGTCAAGGAGGTAACTATCAGATCACAGAAACACAGATACCCCAGTCCTCAGATCAGACTTGTACAAATGACTGGCAGGGCACGGATGGGGGGTGAAAGACATTATATTACAGTGTTAACGCACACTCGCAGAAGTAGAGTCAGTATAAGATTGGGGGAAATTCACGTAGGCACTCTAAGAGCTGCATGGGTGCTCTGCCTCTCATCGCCTACAGGATCGACACCTACGCCTTTTTATCTTTAAACGTGGTCCCTTAGTCTCATAATTATATTGAGCTTCAGCAGTTTTACATTTCCTTATATTTACCCCCAAAAATGTAGGCAGGATTTGAAATCTGATTTTCCTCTGTGTACTTATAATTCAGACAGCTGAGGCCAAAACAACAGACCTTCAGCTTCTCAGCCCAACTGCTTATTTCTGAAAAAGGTTTCAGAAACAGATTCAGTTTGTATTTGCGGTTATTTTATACAATGTAATTGATAATTGTCAATAAAATGGTCATTTTCCCAAACTATTTCTATGATAGCAGTTCCGAATTGATACTATTCATATTTACTCTGTAAAATAAGTAAATAAATACATACATAGTAGTTTATGTGTTCACTGACTTTTGACAGAAAGGACTGTTATACTGTACTTTTTGTGAACAAAATGTACAGTATAAAATGACAAAATGTATATTATATTTGGTTTAATACATTTAGATTTGCTTGTGTGTTACAGGCTACATTTAAGGGTTGGATGCCCATAATGTATGCCGCTGTTGATTCTCAGAGCAAGGTATTTCACACAACTACAGTATAAATTAAATTAATCTATGTGTCTTAATCTAGTATGAATGTGGTGTGTGTGTGTGTGTGTGTGTGTGTGTGTGTGTGTGTGTGTGTGTGTGTGTGTGTGTGTGTGTGTGTGTGTGTGTGTGTGTGTGTGTGTGTGTGTGTGTGTGTGTGTGTGTGTGTGTGTGTGTGTGTGTGTGTGTGAGTGAGTGTGAGTGTCGGTGATGCTCGGAGGGCTTCTGTCAGTCTGCCCTAAAGCCCCAGCTGCCATCGGCTTACCACCGAGTGCAGTATGAATGAATAATGAATAAAGCTCCTTTGTGTGTCTAAAAAAACGCTATATAAATCCTGTGCATTATAATCTAGTTCATATTTTGTGTAACATTGTGTTGTTCTGTTCTTCAGCCAGAGGAACAGCCAGAATATGAGATCAACCTGAGGATGTACTTGTATTTTGTTGTCTTCATCATATGTGGGGCCTTCTTCACCCTCAACCTGTTTATCGGTGTGATCATAGACAATTTTAACCAGCAGAAGAAAAAGATAAGTACCCACTGCATCAAATTTGAAACCAATTTTTTTAAAATGTCACAATTAATGTAAAATATTATTTGTCTGCACTTTGGAGGTCAGGATATTTTTATGACTGAAGAGCAAAAAAAATATTACAACGCTATGAAAAAGCTGGGCTCAAAGAAACCACAAAAACCGATTCCAAGACCATCGGTAAGCCAACAAACTCAGGATTTTATGAACTTGGCGGTGAAGGTGCACTATGTAACTTTTCTGATACAAGGTTTGTCACCTGCTTGTCTCCATGGAAATGGGATTGCTTTACTTGAGCTTTAGAATGTTCCACAATATGCAAATTAGACTAATATATCTTGCATTTATTTAATTATTAGGTGTTCTTATTGCTCAAAAAATGTTGAGAAACCTGCAAACAATTACTGTATGTGGGGTCACCTCTCCAGCGATCTGACCTGGTGGTGTCACATGCTTGTCTCAAACGGGGTAGATATATTTAATGCCATTTAACATTTCTGGCAGAGCAATAACATCTCCATGGAAACAAGCAAATGGCAGACCCTCCACTAGAAATGTTACACAGTGCACCTTTAAGTAGCTTACTATATAATTGTTTTCCTTTGCTCCCCAGAATGAACTCCAGGGATACATCTTTGATGTGGCGACAAACCAAGCTTTTGATATTGTCGTCATGGTTCTGATCTGGCTCAATATGGTGGCCATGATGGTGGAGACAGCTGACCAATCTGAGGAGAAGATCAACGTTCTCTATGTGATCAACAACATCTTCATTTGTATCTTCACTGGGGAGTGTCTCCTCAAGATGATCGCCCTGCGGCAGTACTACTTCACCAATGGATGGAATATCTTTGACTTTGTCGTGGTTATTCTGTCCATTATTGGTAAGACAGTTGTCATTGTTTTCTTTTTCTAAGGAGTTTAAGTGTAGTGTATTAAAGGTTCTGTGATAGTCAGGTGCCCCTAAAAATGCTTGAATATATACTAATGATTTTTTTCATTTTCAATCTTGTAACTAAATTAAAATACAGTTTTGGGTCTTAATTTAGTCAAAGAAATGTAATGAAGATTTTTAGTACACAAAAAAAATATTATCAGCTAAAAAATTGTATTCAAATCATCATATTGCATTGTTTCATTGCTCTCATTCCAAATGTTTAGAGGAGGGGTTTTTTTCCTTTGTAAATTGTGTTTGCACAAATATCAGTAGCTTGTGTTTTGTTTTAGTCCACACAGTAATTTATTTTTATAAGTAAAAATATTACACAGCTGTGCAAAGAGCATCAGAGGGGCAGGGGCTCAAATTTTTGTATAAGTACGGACATATACTCAAAAAATTAGCCCAGTTTCTGTTTTTTTGCCTAAAAAAAGATGAGAGAAAAGGCCACTTAAGAGTTAAGAGTTAAAAAGGGCAGGGGCTTGTCCTGCCTTAGCCGTTCCCTCTGCACGTGCCTGAAATATTACAGAAATTTAAAAAATGGATGTCAACAACTCATCACCGATGTGTTCAAAGGCCTGCAAACTCATATGAATGGATGTCATAGAGTTTGCATTTGCATTTTGCCACTACATCTACCAACTAAAATGTAAAGATAATATTTGACTGGTACTAAAGATTGTATTTTCGTTTAGGGATGTTCCTGTCGGAGCTGATTCAAAAATACTTTGTGTCACCCACGTTATTCCGAGTGATCCGTCTGGCTAGGATTGGCCGCATCCTGCGTCTCATCAAGAGTGCTAAGGGAATCCGCACACTTCTCTTTGCCTTGATGATGTCACTTCCTGCCTTGTTTAACATTGGCCTCCTGCTCTTCCTAGTCATGTTTATCTACGCCATCTTTGGCATGTCCAGCTTTGCATATGTCAAAAAAGAATCTGGGATTGATGATCTTTTTAACTTTGAGACATTTGGCAACAGCATGCTTTGCTTATTCCAGATCACCACATCTGCCGGCTGGGACGGCTTACTAGCACCAATCCTGAATAAAAGCCCAGATGATTGTAATCTACAAGAAGAGAATCCTGGAAGTACGGTGAAAGGAAATTGTGGAAATCCTCCTGTGGGAATTGCCTTCTTTGTCAGCTACATTATCATCTGCTTCCTGATTGTAGTGAACATGTACATAGCCGTGATCCTGGAGAACTTTGGTGTGGCCACGGAGGAGAGCGCTGAACCACTGAATGAGGATGACTTTGAGATGTTTTATGAAGTTTGGGAGAAGTTTGATCCTAACGCAACCCAGTTTATGGAATACAACAAACTGTCAGACTTTGCCGATGCCTTGGTCTCCCCTTTGCGCATAGCCAAACCCAATAAACTGGAGTTGATGTCAATGGATTTACCAATGGTGAGTGGTGAGCGCATCCACTGCTTAGACATCCTCTTCGCGTTCACTAAAAGAGTTTTGGGAGAAGGGGGAGAGATGGACATTTTAAGGGGACAGATGGAAGAACGTTTTATGGCTTCTAACCCCTCCAAAGTGTCCTATGAGCCAATCACCACCACGCTGCGACGCAAATTAGAAGACACCTCTGCAGCGGTAATTCAGAGAGCCTACAGACATTATTTAGAGAGACAGTTGGAGGATTCGCCAGGTGAGGACACTGGACAAGAGGAAACTGTCATGGATACTGACAGTAATCACGCTCCGGACAAAATGACAGCAAATCTCGAGAAAAATGGCATCGCACCAACTTCTGCTTCTCCAACAACTGGGAACTGTGAGGACATAGACGGGAATAAGTATGATAAAGACAATACCGAGAAGGAGGTAATGTCCAAAGAGAATGACACCTAAACAAATGCAACGTAAAAACTTTGGCAAACATGTTTACAGCCTTTAAAAGCACCATATAGGACTCTTTTTGCCAAATGGACGCTTAAACCAAAACAAGGAACTGATAAACAGATTTGGTTGTGTGCAAGACTATGGAGAGACTCTGTTATATCAATGATTAATGTATTATTTGAGTCATTTTTTTTTATATTTTTTTACACTGAAGGTTCCTCTGGTTGTTTTTGTTGAGCTGGTGAGCACTGCTGATATGGTGGCACAAAACACAGTACAGGACCTGCATGAACCTCACTATGCATGTCCTACTGTTTTCTAGGGGTCCATGCAGTAAATTAGAATGGAAGGAGGTACTGTCCAATCAGATAATCCATACATTTAGATTTAGATACATTTAAATCCTATATACAGCTTTAGACATTGGCCCTGAAGTTAAAGCTACTGTATGTGATTTTTCCTGTCTTGAAAAACAGAACAAGTTCATTTTAAATGGTTTGATGACATCAGAGCATCCTAATTGTTCACCGCAATGGGCAGTGAAGTTTTGCCATCACAGTAAAGAAGCTAACCATGCATTTCCTGATTGTCGGACTATAAAATACTTTATAATTAGATGCAGACAATATATTGCAGACTTATTTTGACCTCAAGAGCTGATTATACCATATATCTGTACTGTCAAAACTTCTTTTGCCCAAATAGATGGGAAAAAAATCAGATACATGGCCTTTAAGTTACCTCACCTTACCACTAACACAACTTGTTTTGGGAAGATATCAGCAAAATGTCTGTCCTTCTGAGCTGTAATGAACCTTCCCCTGCTGCACTTAGGTCAGACAGACTTATGTGCTTCCTTTGTTCATGTATGTGACTACAGTATAGTGACTGACTCCTCACACTGCTGTGCTGCGCTGGTCCCTGGTTGTAGAGGACAGCGGGACAGGCTTGTGTAAAGTGTGTTCAGTGCTAAAGACAGTACCTCACTCTTATCATGTCATATATCTGAGATGTGACTGAATCCTCCAGATGCTGCTCTCTGTTTACATTTCTTCAGTTGGATTTAGTTTGATTAATTTCTTCTCACATTTAGACTCTACTGTTGTTTTTCCATACTACGGCCCTGTTTATGTGATGTGAAGCATGTCATGGTTTAGAACGTCGATATTTTAACATAAAACTGAATGTTTGGATGACATCATTCACATGGGAAATGCTTTCAGTCTATGCATGCAGGACTCTGTAATAACACATTTCAATGGAAGACAGAAGAATAAAGATGTCATTAATAACCACAAGTATACTAATGGTATACTAATCCTAATAACGAAAAATCACAACCTATTAGAAATCCACTATTGTGGTTTCTGTGAACGCTTAGTGGTTTTCAGAAAAAGTTTCAAGACAGTAGAATATTTTAATTATTAAGTAGAGTCCTAATGTGACAGGTCAGGTTTACATGGATGACTTATGTAAGGGAGGCTAGAAGAAGGCTTGGACTTTCACAGTCAATACTCTGCATGGAGACGTAATAGTGCAGTGTAGTGGTCTATTTGGAGTGGGGCTTTTCCAGCCGTGTCAAGAGGCAAAGGGGAGAAAACAGTTGAGTACGAAATCTGAGAATGCTGTCCATAACTGCTCTATAATTGTATTTGCTGAAGATGGCGAGAAAATCCCATTACAGGTAGTGGTGAGTTCCACCTTCCTCATGTGCTAATAGACCCACACAGACACATCACATGTTACATACTCCACTCACTGCAAATACAATCATATGAAGTATTAGTGCACTAATTTAGATCAACTAAGGATCTTTTTAGCAACAGATGGTATTAAGGTGAACATTTCTTTATCAAGTATTTTTTCTGCTGTTCAACATATAGCCTATGGAAAGAGAAATGAGGGAGTTCATTAGCCAGAGCATAGCTCTTTGATCAATAATGGTCGGTACAAACCGCAATGGATACAGCCATTACAACACTAGAGCCGAGCATCCCAGAGGGTACATATTCCACAATCTTTGCTCTAATAGGTTTTCAACATGCCTTCTTTGTAAGTGCTACAGCACATGCAGTATTCATCACTCTTTCAGTAGATGATAATGCCAGAATTCACTTTTCTTGGTGTTCATTGAAAATGACTTTTGTATTTTCATTGCTTTTTCATTCAGAAAGTGACAATCACTTTTATTAATTACAATATAATTAACCTTTAGGCATACTAATAGGCTTTAAAGCTGTGAGCTCACAGCAGACATTTCCCATGGCTGCACATGTCCAGAGCTCAATAGGAACCTGATTTACTCTTCCATTGATGGCTGCTGCACAGTAATGATTATGTGCCACAGTTGGTGCTTAATAGTATCTGACGAGCTGTGGAAAGGTCTCTCATGGAACAGTGGAACCCGTGCTCCAAGCTGCGCCCACCAGCACCTCTGTGGAGTAGACATTAGGCTTCATGTTTAATAGTCAATGCATTCTTACATAAGAGCCAGCCCGCGACCCCAGCCTGTCCCACCCCCTGACCTCCTCATGTCACAGAACCAGGGCCATGCACATTGACTGCAATTGACTCTTTGCATAAATATATCTGTTGAATTGAACATAATAACATAGATGACAGTATGCATAAATCTATCCCTTCCCATCCATATGTGGTCAAGTGTTGCATAGATTTTTCCACAACATTATAGGTCTACCTGCAGTGTATACTAGCAAAGTTTGATAAAGGCCACACCAGCTGCGTTGCAAGCTGAGAAAAAGCACAATGTATTTTAATTCTGGTTCTGCGAATGAAATCCAAACCACAGTTCATCATTTTCATATAGTCAAAGTAGGTTGGTAACATTGGTTTGCAGCTTTATTTAGCCCTGTTTTATGTATGCATTTTATATTTTTATTTCTTTATTTTTTCTTGGTAAGACTAGATCAGGTCATTATGAGGTCATTCATCATCTCCATACATTGTCAAAAACTAATATAGGCCTAGTACACAGGTCTAGTTTATAGGCTTTTAAAAACTGTATCTCCAAATCATATCTCTGTCGTTTGGTTTATAATTGATTTGGAACAAAATTCCAGATGTTTTCTGTCATAATTTTATTTCATAAATAACCATATTTATTGTGAAATAGATACTTGAAAAGCTCGTTGGTAACATAAATTGTTCAACTGTAGGCTGAGTGCGCCCTCTAGGGACGCTAAGGGTAAAGTACATCAGATTGAATGCATAAATCCTCATACTTGCCTGCAAGGCGGAATCTTTCTATTTTGCGGATTAATTAATAAAGAACATACCTAACATATTAATTAAGTTAATATGCTGCTGTGATTATTTGTATGTGATTGGATGTTATCTCTTTCAAATTTGTCGTTTTGGATGGTAATATGCCTCATAAGGGTAATTCATGAGAAAATTATATCCGACAGTTACCAAGTTACTAGGCAACGCTACGGAGCAGCAAGATGGCGTGGAGTTAACAGCATTCGTCTAAATAAACCCCATATAAACAGGACACGAGAGCTTTTCAAGCATTGTTTTCGGGACTACCTGATTAAAATAATATTTTGATTCAACATGGAGGAAGAAGAGACAACACTGGTAAGCTAGCGTGTTTGCTAACGACGCATCAAAGCATTTCGCTCTGGTACTTACTTTAGCCCTACAACTGCAAGGACTGATTTATGCTTTTCTTTTCTTACCTTTTCCATTCATCATGGTATAGTTTAATCAACTGAGATGTCACTGTTGTCGGTAGGCTACCCGAAACGTTTTTCTAACTAACATTTTTTCCCCCTCTTTTTAGTCTTTAATTCGACATTACTGCTATGAAAAATACTTCAATCAAGCTGCGAACGCCGCAGCAGCAGCTCAGAGGAAGTTCGGTGATCCCATTTATACGTTCTTGCATGCTTATGCTGTTATAATGCAAGGTAAGCCATCAACAAGTAAGAAACACCCAACGTATTAAAATTTCATACAGGAAGTAGCTATATAGTAAGATATAACTTAACAGGTTATATAGTTCCCAATATAAATATTAAAGGAACACTTTGCCTGAAATGTCTGAACTTGTCTATTTACGTTACGTGATTTTATTGCTTTAAAATTGTTGAAAACATGTATTCTGACTTTGAGCAAGGCCACCTATACACAGGCCTGATCTGTAAGTTTAATGCCATACTGTGGAACACTCTAGGTAAAGCAATAGACAGTTTTCAAAAGTTGGAATTCAGACATAATTTTGTCATTGAAGAAATAATTGAAGATATTTCTGATAATTGGCTAATGCCAACATAGAATAATCCTGATAATTAAAATTATAGTATAGCAGTGCGCCCCAATGCTTAAAAAATCAATCTATTGTAACATCAATATTCCTAGATCAAATTCATGATGCTATGATAAAGCTGGACACAATCCGGGACAGTGGGGATGTGTCTCTCTGTTCTCTCATGGCTCTTGTCTACGCTGAGAAAAAGAAAACCAACCCAGGTATTACAGCATATGTAAAATTTTATACTTTTGATATGTTGATAATGGTTTTCTAATGACAAATATTCCAATAAATACAGACCGAGAAGTCATTCAGGAACTGGATGCCAAGGTGAAAGAGGATCGTAAAAGTGCCTCCCCCAAAAGCCTATATTACGCTGGCATGTTTCTTTGGCTGTTGGGCCGAAATGACAAAGCAAGGGAGTATGTGGAGAGGATGATCAAGATTTCAAATGGCTCCAAAGATGTAAGACTAGTCTTTGGAATAAAAAGTTATATTTTTGATGTGTAATATATATATTTATATTGTGTGTGTTTTTGCAGGGGGTTATCCTAAAAGGGTGGATCGAACTGACATCTGGTAGAGATGCATATGCTAGAAAGGCTGGAAAGTACTTTGATGAGGGACTGAAGGAGAAGCCAGATGTTTTTGGGTTAATGGGGAAGGTAAGAGGGGGAATCATCCGAGATGCTTAAATGCTAAACAATTACCAATTACAAAAGGTTGACTATGTAACTTTTCTAGTGAAGGGTTTGCGACTGCTTGTGTATGTGGAGATATTAATGCCTTCTCTAAATGTTCCTTAGCATGGCATTAAATTTCAATCTCCATAAACAGGTGAACCCATCAGGTCAAATTACAGGTCAGATCTGTAGAAGAGAGATGACCCCGCTCACAATAGGCTCTGTGCACAGCAGCATGCTAAGTAACTCACTGTGTCTCAAAGCTAACAGTCACTTTTATTAAACTCAGAAAACATAAAATAAAAAATCTATTAAAATTCAAATTAATTAAAATAAAAACTCCCCAATTACTGTATTTCAGTTTCTGGTATTTTAATATTTATTATGCCTCATAATTAGCATTGAAACATACCCCTTTCTAAACACAGACGTGTCCTCTGGTGAAGTATTTTATTTGTGTAGTTTTTAAAATGTTGTCAGTAACATGCAGCTCCCTGCCCACTGCCTGATCTTTAAATATTTATGCATTTTAGCATGAATTGGTAGAAATCTCAGAGACATACATTTGGACAGGAAGTAGTGATGCAGTGAGGTTGCCAGGCTCTGTTGTGCACAGAGTCTATGTATTTTTTGTATTTTTGATCAATTATCATATCTCTAATTGAATAAATGCAAGATAGAAAAGTTAAAGCTTTCCATACTGTGGAATATTCCAGTCAAAACAATATTATCTCCATGAAGCAGTGGTTTCCCTTTAAAGAAACAATACCAATTTAGATTTTTTTCCCCACCCGTTTAGCGTAGCATAACATAGCACACTTATTAATACATTACTATATTGTATGTAAATGTAATGTTAAGACCCCGAAATATTATGCAAATTTGTGCTTTATAGGTTTGAGTTAATTCTAGTATAGGTTAATATTTTATCAGTATAATTATGTAAGTTTTACACAGAATTGGGACTAAACTAGGGCTAGACCTGCAGTAGACCAATGACGACACCAGGATTAGAACAGGACCAAACCAAGCCTACATCGGGACTAAACTGTGATCAAACCAGCTTAAATATGAATGCAGCCATTTGTTACCTATATTTACATGTTAGCATAACAAACTTTGTATAGAATCCAGATATTTAAGAGTGTAGTTACGATAAAATTAAATTGTCTCATGTATTGCAGGCGCAGTACTATGAATACCGACAGAACTACTCAGGATCATTAGAGATGGTCAACCAAGTTATTGTCAGTTATCCAATGTTCCTACCTGCCCTGACCAAGAAGATGAAACTATTGCTAAGCCTACAGGACTGGGAGCAGACTGTTGATGCAGCACATAGGTAAACTTCCTTATTTGACTGATGTAGTTTTACTTAAATACTTTGATAAAGTTTTTTAAGAACTGAAATAGTTACCCAAATGTCTAACTTTTGAATGCATCACCATGGTTGTGCTAAACCATGTTGAGCAAATGTAGCCAGCTAACACCAGACCCTAGCAACTAATCTTTTGTTTATGCTAACTCACCCAGCTGTATCCCGCATCTAAAAAGCCAGGCAAACAAAAGCTTCTACAATTTAAGGATTTTCCCTACTCCCAAGTTTCCTAAGCCTTTATTATTCTAGTTGTACAAACAGGGCAGTTGTTAGCCTGACCACACAAGGATTTTGAGATGTCAAAACATAATTCATTTTGGTTGGTAATGTTATTAGACTAGAAGCTTAACACTGGTGCAGCTGTATTAAGGATTCCATTACTACCAATCAAAGAAATCTAAGCTCATTGAAAAGTAACAAGATGGACTACTTTAACAGGAACTTGAGTCATGTTTCAGGCTTTTACAGAAGGATAAAAATAACCCAGAGGCGCTAAGGATGCTGGTCTTACATTCGCTGTGCAGGGATGGGGATACTTCCGAGGTAATTTTTTTTTTTTTTTATATCTAGAAAGAATTATTCATATTTTGGATAATTTGAAATTTGGTGTCTATGTCTGTCCTCAGTCTTTGAAATTGCTGTCTAACCTCACCACCAGTCTGGCATTTCTGGAACCACGGAACTCTGAGCTCTTCTACAGGATGTCTCTAGCCTTTGCGCGCCTTGTAAGCCATTCAGTAATAGTTCAGTGCTGATTTTGGTTGGTTAGGAAGAGTCTGTCAAGTTAGGGTTACATTTGATACCGTATGTTGTATTTCATTAGGTAGCTGACTTATCTTAAAACAAATTTCCATATTTGTACTTCCATCTTGAATAAAAAAAAAACAGAAACAAGACTTTTTTCGTAATTAGCCTAAATAATAGTAATGTTGTTGTCACAATACTAAAAGTCCATTTTAATACTAAGGAAAATACTCCAGTGCCAATTCCAGTACCACAAAGACAATTAAAAACACTTTTATTAGACAACACTGTAATTATATATTTTTTTCTTTAATATTACCATGCCATTATAATACATGTTCTAATGTGTTTGAAGACCATTCTAAACTACTTAACAATGCTCACTGCTGCCTGATGACCAACAGCCACCAGTATATTCAAATAAAATATATCCTTAGTCAATATTCTAAGCATCCATCACTTAGTATGGTAACTTTGTTGCAGTGTGGCCGTAATGAAAAGATATTGGAGCAGACGTTCAAGATGGTGGAGAAGGCTTTCTCCAATGGCTCAGGAAATGCAGACTTTGCTACAGAGATGGGCTACCAAATGTTACTCCAGGGAAAGACCAAGGAGGCCAACAAGTGGTACAAGAACGCCATGAGTCTGGATGAGACCAGTGTGGCTGCTTTGACAGGTACCTCAACATGTTATAGAGATGTAAAAGCCAAAAGCTTATATGAAGCTACTTATACCCTAAAATTATTATTGCATTTGTCCTATAATATTACTAAAATGACAAGCATGTTAAAAAAAATAATCTAAGGCTAAGGAATATTTAATAATGATCATTTCTATCTAGCGGCTGCACTGAGCCCATGTCTCTACAACATAATGCTGTTTAGGCCCAGAAGCTTAAATGTGTTCCATACATTCTCCAGATTTCATTTTGACTATTATTATTATAGTTCATGTCTTTGCTATAATAATTTATTATTCTTACAGCGCTTTTCCACACGCTCAAAGTCATTTACATTTTCGTGCATTATTCATTCACTCTAAGTTACTATTGTAGTCACAGCTGCCCTGGAGTAGACTGACAAAAGCGAGGCTGCCAGTTTGTGCACTTTCATACTTGGCCATGTGCGTGAAGTGTCTTGGCTAAGGACACAACAACAGTGTTGCCACTGGTGCCCCACTGTGGTACCTGGAATTTCCAGCAATCTCTCATCCAAGTACTAACCAGCCCCAGCCTTGCTTAGCTTCTGAGATCTCACAAGATCAGACTCTGACAAGGAGATTTGGCCACAACCATGACTGGTTGTTTCTGGTGGACAAAGTGTATTGTAACTGCAACATTAGAGCACTGGTATTCTTGTAATATTCCCTGTTTTAAATCAATGCATTTTTAATATCTTTGTCAATATTTTATTTCTATTCCATAGGTGTAATCCATTGCCAGCTTGTTGAGGGACACCTTCAGGATGCCGAGCAGCAATTGGAATTTCTGACTGAGATTCAACAGTCCATCGGGAAAACAGGGGTACATTTTTACTCATGTATCTATTTTCCACCCCCTGTGTTGATCTGATCAAACATCCTCCGGTCCACTCCCCATAGGAGCTGTTGTACCTGCGTGCCGTGCTGGCAGTGAAGAAGCGGCGCCCCCCAGAAGAAGTGCTGTCTCTGCTGAACGAGGCTGTGGACACTCACCTGTCCACTTTGCAGGGCCTGCCTCTGGGAGTGGACTACTTTGAGAAGCTCAATCCTGACTTCCTCCTGGACATTGTAAAAGAATATCTTGCACTATGTCCTGCTAAGGTACTACCAGTATCTGTTTACTGGATATAGCAATAGTTAGACATTGTATTATATACTTAAATATTTGACAAGATCACTTTTTCCAACTGCTTATGTCCTGGGCCCGTTTTTGTCTATGAACACTCATGGAGATAGTTTGAATTATAGTACTTCTGCCTTGAGAGGACAAAAAGATCCGTTTATGCCATGTTTGGTTGATTAAAATGGTTTCGCGATAGAACTTTTGTCCCTAATAAAGAATCCAGTTTGAAAATGAATGCACTTTTAGCGATCAGAGCTTGTTTAAATAGTCCCAAATGCTGCAGTGTTCTTCATGCCTGTTATACTGTTTTCAGCAGCAGGCCTGCAAAAATGTGCTTTGTAATTGTTATTTCAGCCCCCTGCTCCGGGCCAGCCCCCCTGTCCTCAGCTGCAACGCTGTGCCACTCTCCTGGACACTGTGGTGAAGATCGTGCCCGGGCTGCTCCAGGGACTCTACCTCATGGCCAAAGTCAAATATCAATCTGGTTAGTTCAACATACAAAACAAGTACATTTTTATTTCTTTTTAGGTAAAACATATTTTTCCATGTCTGCTTAGGTGACTTTGAGGCTGCTCAGAGCAGTCTGAGCCACTGTCTGCAGCAGTGTCCGTCCTTCGCCGATGCTCATTTGTTGATGGCACAAATTCATCTGGTGCAGGGGAACTTCACCTCGTGTTCACAATCTCTGGAACTCTGCTTAAGCCACAACTTTGAGGCAAGTTACACACATATGTTTGTAAAAAAGAACCTGAAATTGGTTGCTGTTATTAGTGAGTATTTTAGACCCCAAGTTCTATCTAACCCAGTGTTTGTCAAACTGTGGTAGTGGTACACGACATCTTTAGGTGGTTCTTGGCCAGCTCTTCAGTATGTGGGGCTGCTTTAGAGTTAATTTTATCCACTTTTTGGCTCTCCTTTGGATTTTTTTTTGTTTAGAACTACAGTGGAAGTGATTTAATCCCCTTTTAGACCTGGTTTAGATTAGATTATACTTGATTTAGATCTGGTGGTACTTGGAGAGCCAAAAATTTCTTTGGTAGTACTTAGGTTAGATTAGTGGCTCAAACTTCTCACACCCAGTCCTTCTTACCCATACTGATTAACATTGTCCCTACTAGAAACAATTGTACATTATGGTTGTTTCATTGATGTTATGGGTCAAATTCCATCTCTTCTCTCTACCCTAGATCAGAGAAAACCCTCTGTTTCACCTGATCAAGGCTCAAGCACAGAAGAAGATGGGTGAACTGACCGAGGCTATCCAGACCTTACAGATGGCCATGAGTCTTCCCGGAGTGAGGAGAGTGGGCTCGTCCTCCAAATCCAGGAGCAAGAAGAGCGAACTGAGTGCTGCTGATTGTGTTTCTGTATTCCTGGAGTTAGCCGGGGCGCTGTGGCTAAATGGTGAACAGGTACCAGTAATAATTGCTTATGTAGTGCTAGTCAACCAAGCATTTACTAATATTTGGAAAGCCCAGAAATCGATATATACATATGAGGTGTTTGAACAATGTGACAAATGTGAATTAAAACAGAATGATGTCAGTTTCTATATCCCTAGTTTTTAGGGTGACCATTTTACCATCTGTCCAGGGATTACAGATGAAAAATAGCCTTTCCAGTGCATGTGGATTAATGTACACTATCGCTGTTAAATAAAGCTAATAAATACATTGTCAAAAAAATGAAACCCACATAATGCCGAATGTCTCTACCCTCTCTCTCCCCATTTCATGTTGCAACTTATTTATTTATTTAAAACTGGACAGATTACATTGGTCACAAAGAGAAAAGATGCTCCGTACCAGATTTAGCTTCAAGCTTCACGCTATCACTATACAACTATCCAATTCATAATTAATCACTTAAAATAGTCCAAATTCATTAACGCTATTTCCCATAAGATACAACAATATAACCAAAATAGCAGCATCAAAACCTTTGTAGGCATTACACTCATTGCATTGGTTAGGACAAATACATCTTATAAATTATTATAAATACAGTACAGTTGTAAGTTTGTTACAAAAAACAATGTCAGTGAAAAAGAAAAAAGAAACATCCATATCCAAAATAGTGATGAATGTATTACTGCATTGACTTTGAAGCATATTATGTATAAGCCATTTCCTAATAAAAAGACCGCCTTTCTTACTGAACGGCAGTCATGAATTATCTTATGACTATTGCCTTCATCTTCTTAACTGGAGTGTCATGTTTCAGCATGAGGCAGCTAAAGTGATGCAGGATGCTATCATTTCCTTCTCGGGAACTCCAGAAGAGCTACGTGTGACTATAGCCAACGCAGACCTGGCTCTGCTGAGAGGAGACACGGAGCTGGCCCTGAGCATGCTTCGGAACATCACCCCCGAACAGCCCTACTACATCCAGGCTAAGGAGAAGATGGCTGACATCTATCTCAACCACAGGAGGGAGAAGCGGCTCTACGCTAGCTGCTACAGGTTTGACAAATATAGCATTTTCAAAACAATAAAAGGTAACATAGTGATCTAAAAAGTTATTTGTTAACAATTAATGCCCCATAGAAATGTAATACCCCCTCTTTACATAGACATTGTGAGGTTAATATTCTGAATATTGGCACCATAAAAAAAACTTTCTTCCATACAAAATTTATATGTTTATATTTTTAAGGGAAATTGTGGATAAGCTGCCCAGCCCCCACACATACCTCCTATTGGGTGATGCCTACATGAACATCCAAGAAGTAAGTGGAAAAATCATTGCTACTATTGCAAGCTGAAAGAATCACTAATCTTGTCACACAATTTTGCACAAAAACTTGTGACAGGGGGGAGGCAGGTGAGGCAGTGCCTCATCTGTCATCATAGAGTTATATTTATCCAATGATTTTTACTGTAAAGTTATTTTCTATTTAACTTTGCAATTTTAATTCTTTTTTTATTCAAAATGACTGAATTTTTACATTTACCGTTGAAACACTGAGAAGAGACGTGCAGAGAGGCACCAGCCATTCGTGCCCGACATGGACTGACTGTGCTGTAGCTCAGCAGTGACGCTGCTGCTTTAAGCGGCTGTGAAAAGGCACAGGGTGAGGCACGTAGTTACCCTGCCTCATGGTAGAATAAGGGCTGCAGAATAGTGACAGGAAGCTATAATTTAGAGTTAGTAAGTCAAGTTTAACAATCCGTTCACTTTTTTCTTCATGTCTGGCCCTACTTTTTAAATGGAGGAAGATTACATATTAAAGCTCAAGCAGTTTTCTAAACTGGACTTTCGGTCGAAGCAGGAGGTTATAATTAAAGGAAGACCAACGCTAAAGGAGCTAAATCGTTTGCTCCAGACTACGGGACGAAAGACTCGCTTTTTTCAAATGAAATGTTAAGAAATTTAATGACTTCAATCCATTGAAAATTGGGGAACCACAATAAGGATAAAAAAAATAATACAAATTCAGCTTGCTTTTTTTTCATACTATTAGAGCTATTTCATACGGACCTCTGAAGTTTTATTTTGAAATGATTTTTTATTCTGGCCCCAAGTCACTGGGAGAGAAATTGGCCTGGGGCCGACACCTGGTTTACATGTTTGTAAATCAAATTGTGATGACATCAGTGCCTCACCAGCCATGAACCTCACCGCATGTCACTGTTGAACACATATTACATTTCGCTACCCATCCAAGTAGCGTCTTCAGTTTTGACAGGGTTCTTGTAAGTCACTGCCTTATATCTGCCTGAAGAATGGAGCTATCTACTGAACCATTGACCAAATAGTTTTCATTTGTGAATATATTGAATGATGATATGCTGTTGTACTAAAACCACTTATTGTAACTTGTTTCATCTCCAGCCAGAAAAGGCCATAGAGATCTACGAACAAGCTCTAAAGAAAAATCCCAAAGATGGAGCTCTGGCCAGTAAAATTGGCAAGGCTTTGTTCAAGACCCACAACTACTTTAAGGTTTGTCTTGCTGCTTTGTTTACAGGTCCAGGTCAGATAACTAGAATAATAACATAATTCAATAATTAAATCCTGGCCTTTCTCCATACAGGCTATAAACTACTACGAGGCAGCTTTGAAGAGTGGCCAGCAGAACTTCCTTCGATACAACCTGGCTGAGCTGCTGATGAAGATGAAGCAGTATGAACGCTGTAAGAAGGTGGTGCAAGAAGCACTGGATCATGAACCAGGTAGAAAAGACTAAAGTAACGTGCCTTGAAGGTGAAAAAGTGCTATATAAAATGTGACCATTTACCAATTTGTATGTATTTTTCTACTTTTTTCTTTTTTACATATTACAGATGTGTACACCATATCATTTATTTATTTATTTATTTATTTGAATGCAGCAATGCATATTAAGGAACAAAAAAACTAGAAAAATATGCTGGATTTACTTTGTCTGGTTTCCAATCTTTGTCACAATAAAGCAGATTAAAGGAACCATATGTAGGATTGTGATTTAAAATTTCATAAACTTGACCTGTCTGTGTCCCCAGATACAATTCAGTGTTCAAATCAAATATAGCTTTTAATGACAATGGTGATTTATTCTTATAATGTGTTGTTTTGATTCTCAAGACGATTCACAGAATAAGCCTCATTTGGGGTGCCAGTTTCAGTGCTGAAATCCAGTTGGTTTCTTTCCCTCTCTGATCTGAATCATCACTACCTAAATCCCAGCACTGGCACTGATTAATGATTGGCTAATCATTAATCAGTGCCAGTGCAGCCTCTGCAGCTCAGTGAGCAATTTTGGAGGTTTTGCTACTTTCACATGAGCCATGGCCTGTCCATAAAGCGAGAATGAGAAGAAACTTGCAGGTTAAAACACTGGCACCCCAGGTTCAGTTGTGATTGTAGTACCTTTTTTAAAATGTAAGAATGCAGGCTACAGTTCTTTTAAATGAGGCTAAACTATAGCTACTATAGCAAATTTTAGTCAGTTGTTGAGCACCTAAATGATCAGAAATTAATTGGTGAAAAATACAGTGTATCCAGTGGGGTTTTATGCAATATGACTTAAAACATGGATAAGTGAGACAAAGCTCTCATTTCATCAATTATTGCTGACGAGGAAACCATTTTAATCACACTAATAAATGGTATACAGCATAACACAGGAACAGCACCTGTTTGAAAAGCAGGTGGAGTCGTAAGCACACACAGATGTTTGATGACTCATTATCAAACTCAACTGACTTCCACACAGGCTGCACTTGGTAGAGATTAGAGGACTCACTGCGGGATAGTGTATAATGTCAAACAGTACAAGTTAGACGTGTCATTAGATCTAGAATTATTCCAGCTAAATAAAAATAAAAATCTGCTCAAGTTAAAAAATGGATCTACTCTAAATTAAATTGCTTTTAAATGACAAAAAGTCTATGTAGATTCACCATCAGTGTTACTAATGCTATGAACAATATTACCTTGCCTTTTGTCCATACTGTACACAACTAACAAATATGAAACATGGTTCTAACCTTCTAATAGATCTGTCTGGTTACTCTAATTTGTCTAGAAATTGGCACTAATACGGACAATGTTTTTTTAAAATAAGGAAACATGGTGCACTATGTAGGTTTTCTGGTGACTATGGTATTAAAGCTATCTATGTAGCATTTATCCAGTGTTTTAGTCTTCAAAAACATGCTTTCTTGGAGGGTTACCTCTCCTCAAATCTGACATGTGAATTGGCTGAGTGACATCATCTACTTGTCTCTATGGATACAGATAAGATTAATGAAATATGCAGAGCATCTTAATGGAGACAAGCATGTTGCGTACCCTCCACCAGAAAAGTTACTTACTTCACCTTATATGTTGAGTTGTTGTTCTTTGTCCATTTACGTACATTTTCTGTTCTAAAATGTATTTGTTCCCTAGTGAATGATCTCGCTGGACTTTCAGATGACTGCCGCTACCTTGTCCTTTTAGCCAAGATTCAAAATAAAGTGGGCGAGAATGAAGACGCTTTGCTTTCCTTGCAGAAGGTTAGTCACAAAAATAAATGCAACCTAAATAATTACTGGACTGGTGACATCTGGCCAGTTAATGTAAAAAAAAAAGTGGAAGGAACCTCAGTGATGGATAGTTCTGCTTGTTTGATGTTGGGGAGGGAGAAAATGAAAGAAACTATCCCATTGTTTAGTCACTTCTTCTGTTTCTATTGTATTTGAATGTAAAATGTTAATTTTACATTGTTTTGTTGTTGTTTTTTTTCTGTTTGTTGTATTTTTGTTTAAAAAATTATAAATATTTTGGTATCACTTCATAAAAATTAGGCATAAATAATTCATAATGAACAAATTGATTTTAAGAATGATCCAGTCTTAGTAACTACTTAATTAAGGGGTTAGGTTTAGGAGTCAAGTTATCAAGTAATTAAAAAGTATTTACTAAGCCTGAATTATTCTTAACAAATTATTTTGTTTCCTTTTTTTTAATTTAATCTTAATTTTTATTTTATTTAATTTTTTTATGGTTGTTTCCTGTTTTTTTCCATTGAAAGTTGTCCCTTTGGATTTTATATTCTGCATTATTGCATAAAACATATCTTTCAATTTTCCAAAGTATGATTTTAATTGTTGGTATTGATATTAGTGTAATAGTATTTTTTCTATTTTTATTTTTATTTTTTTGATGACCTCCAGTAAGTGATGCGGCGTTTCTTTACAGCTAATTTGGGGTAGTTATTATAAAGTGTTATAATTTTATTTATTTATAAAAAAGTTTTATTTCTTCCCACCCCATTTCGAATATATGAGTCAATCGCAGACTTAACCTGTACAGATTGTATTCATCGCAGTACCACTTTATGTTTGATGTGACCGTGACATTACAAAGGTTCGGATACAGTTTTTCATTTATGTTTCTTCTTTATTTCCATGATTATTTACATTTGTAGATTCTCAATGAAAAAATAAACTCCAAATAAGATATCTGTGTAAACCCTCAGTCGTCCAGGTCTGATCCACAGGAAAAGACGAAGTTTAAATCTTGTCAACTGGACAGATTGTTGTAGGAGTGAAGACGTTTTGCTGCTCATCCAGAACCGGCTTCAGAACTGAGGAAGCAGTGTGGATGAGCAGCGAAACATCTTCCCTCCTACAGCAATTTGTCCAGTTGACAAGATTTAAACTTTTGCTACAAACTCAAAATAACTCAACTTGTTTAACGGTTTTTAAAAATGTCCATCCTTTGATCACTACTTTGCGCTCTTGGTATTCCTTGACCCTGATGCATCACACCTGTAAAGTGAAAACCATTTCAGGAGACTCCATCATTAAGCTCATTTAGAGAAGGCCAAGCATTTGTAGCATTGTTGACAAAGCAAAGGGTGGCTACTTTGAACATTTGAATATAAAATATAAAAAAAAAAAATTGTTCACTTACTTAACTTTTCTTTGCCACATCATACATCATATATTTGATGTCTTCTGAATGTATATAAAATGAAGAAAGTAGTAATCATAAAGGAAAAAAGAAAACACTGAATAAAGTGGTGTGTCCAAACTTTTAAACGGTAGTGTAGCTTGAAATAAAGATTATAACTAAAAAATTAAAATACAACCAAACCATATTCTTTCCTCTGCCCAGGCCCGTGACGTCCAAGCCAAGGTGCTGAAGCGCGTTCAGATGGAGCAGCCGGATGCTATCCCGATGCAGAAACAGCTCGCCGCCGAGATCTGCTCCGAGATCGCCAAGTACTACAGCAGCCAACGAGGCTACGAGCGTGCTGTCAAGTTCTACAAAGAGGCGCTTGTGTATTGTGAGACCGATCGCAAGGTCAGTGAAAGGGTCTGCTCTATGGCCTCCTTGCAGCTGCGCCACACATTAAGTCTTGTGTTTATACTATACTATACTGTGTGTGTGGGCAGAGGAAGATTTGGAGAATGACTAATCGGGTACTAAAAGGTGCCTGAAAATATTGTCACATCTGAATAATGATCCTGAAGGGTGGTTATGTCTGTAGGTGTTACTTTGAGTGATGGGCTGCACAATATATTGAAATAAAATCTGAATTGCAGTTTGAGTTGGGTCAGGTATCAAATTGGTTAGATAGATAATAGAATGTCCTCTGCAAAGAACAAAATATTTATTAAAATAACTTATTTATTTTTTTACCTGTAGTTTAGACCATGACAAACAAGTTCTGAAATGCATATGCTTGTATATTTGCTATAATGGTCCTGGAGTTGTTTACAATGTGTAGTTATATATATTGTAATGTCTTTGATGGTGTTGTGTTGTACTTTTATTTATAGATGAAGACTTTTCTCGTGCAAGCATATTTGCATGAATAAAAGAATATGATTTTTGGTTAAATGTATGCGCCTACTTGAGCTTTTTTAATTCCCATGGTACTTAGAATGCAAATGCTACATATATTAACTGTTCCATGTACTCAAAAAACTCAATGAAAGTTAATTACTGCAAGATTATCTCCCTATATGTTATAAAAAGATCTTTTCTTCCTTTACTTCTTTCAACATTTTTCCATGTGACTCTTGGTGAATGGCGTCTTTGTTGTAGGTGATGCTGGAGCTGGCTCGCTTGTACCTGACCCTGGATGAGGTGGAGGCGTGCCAGGAGCAGTGCAGTGTTATTTTGATGAATGACCAGTTCAATGAAGACGCAACCCTGGTACATCACAGCTATATGAGCTGTTATTCTATTCACCCATGCCCCTGACTGGACAAGTGACTCATTTGTGCTGTGACCGTCTCCACAGATGATGGCGAACCTCATGTCCAGGAAGGAGGATTATGAAAAGGCTATGTTTCACTATAGGCAACTGCTGGAACGCAAGCCGGGTATAACCAAATGTTTTAAATGAACTATACATTTTCTTGCAAGAAGGTTTATCTTAACCTCCTAAGACCCGAGTGCTTGCGTGACATGCTTTATTAATTTCTCTTTATTATTTGGGCAGATTGAGACCTGATGAGTGTAAATACAAAGGAATTATCTTTTTACATTATGTAGTTTCTGAGAAAAAATATGTAAAACGAATGTCCTCATATGTGGACATTTTAATCATTTTGATAAAACATTTGAAAAATGATTTGCAAAAACTATTTATTAAGACCCTGAATACAGCAACACTTGTCCTGAATGTAAAAACAAAATGAGAAACAATAGTTGTGCCTCTTGGAACAAAGTGGCTCATGTGAAGTGCTGCAGATAGGAACAGGAAGACATGAGTCTTCACAAAAAAAAAAAAAATATTCTAAACATTCTAAACTCTTAAAAATGTCTAATTTGAATACATTTGCATTGTTGTTGTTCTTGTTTGCTGTTATTCTTCTTCTAAAAATTTGCATTGTGGCCTAGACAACCCAAAATGTGCCAGGTCCTAGGAGGCTACAGGTCACCTTATGTTACTGCTTTGAATGGAATGTTCCACAGTATGGTATTAACTTGCCAAAAAATACTTATATATTTATATATAAAGTAGAATGAGTTGTTGCGTTGGTTGGAATTTCCACCATGCAATTGCAGCAACAAGAATTGGGAACCCTGAACTTAACCAGGACTAGACAAGGTTGATTATTTTAATATATTTTTTTTTCAAACACAATTTCTAAAAAAATGTAGTTCTACCTTAACATCTAGTCTCTCTGTCCTTGTCCTTTTTCAGACAACTACCTGGCTCTGTTCCATCTGGTAGACCTGTTGAGGCGAGCTGGCAAACTGGAGGAGATCCCCCGATTTCTGCAGTTGGCTGAAAAATACTCCCCTAGGACCAAGCTAGACCCGGGCTTCAACTACTGCAAAGGCCTCTATCTGTGGTGAGCCTGCCGGAGCCCGCTGGACCCTGCTCCTCTGGTGCCATCTGGTTCCTGTTTAACGCTCTGTGACTTATTGTGGTGTGCAGGTATACGGGCGAGTCTAATGACGCTCTGAGGCACTTTAACAAGGCACGCAAGGACAGCGACTGGGGTCGGAATGCAGCCTACAACATGATCGAGATCTGCCTCAACCCTGACAATGACACCATGGGGGGAGAGGTGTTCGAGAACCTGGATGGAGAGATGGGGTAAGCAGTAGATTTTTTTTTTTCATAAATCAATGCATCTTTTACCAAAGAAGTTGCTTCTTGTTTTAAAATGCTGGTCACTTGGCAATTTTGGTCCATAATCATAAACTTTAATGCAGTGCCATTTTTATTCTTGGTAAGACTTTGTAACTCTTTCGCCAAAAAATATACTAAGAGAAAAGCATGTTTTATTCCACTGAAAAACAAAAAATGTGTTCTTACTGTGAGCAGGATTGAATCTCCACAAAACTGACTCTTATTTGGCCTGGAGGAGGACCTCCTCTTGTTTGTTTCCATGGAAATGTTGTTCCTTTGTCAATAATCTTCCGCATTATGCCATAAAACTTCTCCACCTCCTTGGAGAATCTTTCTAAGTAAATGTTTAACTTTTTATTTCCATGGAATCATGCAGGTGATGTCCCACCTCCAAAAGGTTAGTGTTGATTTAAGTAAAATGTAACTGACAGTGAGTTATATTTATACGTTATTACAGGTTACACTAACTCAAAAGCACTGTGTAATGATGTTATTGTGTGTTGTTGAAAACACTGAGCGTTATGTTTAGGTCATATTACAGGTTGTTAAACATTGAGTTACTTTGAGGTAGTTGCAGTGTATCAAGTGAATTGTAAACAAACTTTCTCCATATAATATAAATGAACAATTTAGACTTAAATATTTGAATACATGTTTTAGCAACTCCACAGAGAAACAGGAGTCAGAGCAGCTGGCAGTACGAACGGCGGAAAAGCTGTTGAAGGAGCTGAAGCCTCAGACTGCAGGAGGACACCTGCAGCTCCGCATCCTGGAGAACTATTGTCTGTTAGCCACCAAACAGAAGGCCAATGTGGAGAAGGCCCTCAACGTGTTCACCGAGATTGCAAACAGTGAGGTGGGTCACCTACAGAGGGCAGAGGTTCTACTGGTCTTTGTGTAAACATTGGAGTAATAGCATCACAGTGTGCACTGTCTTCAGTAAGTTTTAACACCCTCTTTAATTCCTTCAATTTTATACACCACTATTAACCAGGTACTTTTGTTTTATCATAAGAAGAAATTGTTAATTTTATTGAAACATTCTCTTCCATTTTTTTTTTTTTTTTTTTTTGATGGTGAAAAATAATATTTTTTCATGTAAATCTTCAATATTTTGAGAAATTTCATATTACATTTGAGTGTCAGTTTTCATTCAAATTATTAAATATGCTTTCCGTTATGTCTTCTATCATTCAGAAAGACCATGTGCCTGCGCTGCTCGCCATGGCCACAGCCTACATGATGCTCAAACAGACGCCCAGAGCGAGGACGCAGCTCAAACGCATCTCCAAGATGAGCTGGAACGTAGAGGACGCAGATGAGTTTGAGAAGAGCTGGCTCCTGCTGGCCGACATCTACATCCACTCAGGGAAGTACGACATGGCCACAGAGCTGCTCAAGAGATGCCTGCACCACAACAAGGTTAGACTAATTTGTATACTGCACAAGCCGTATTGTCAGAGGTGGGTAGAGTAGCCAGAATTTTACTCAAGTTACATTACTCCAAGATAATATTTGTCAAGTACAAAAAAAACTGCTGGGAAAACTACTACTCAAGTAAGAGTTGGGACGTAACAGCTGATTTTAAAGTTAATGCAATTGGAAGGACAAAACATTAAATAATGCACAAAATCTGCTATTTTGAAAGAAATGAGAAACGAATTACAGCTGAAGGAGCAGTAAAACTTCAATGAACATGACGCTTTTGTCACTTGTAGACTTACTCACAGTGGTAAGACTAACCCAAACTTTTACTCTGTAAGAGGACTGCTACTTCAATTAAAAAAAAAAAAAATACTATTAAGTAGGAATAAAAGTATGTTGCAAAAAAAGTACTCTGAAAAGTTCAATCGCTATTAAAAAGTTACTCAAATAAGAGTCTTATCCAGAGAGCTGGAATCGCACCGCAAACTTGTGGGTCAGTGGAGAAACAACCAACTGAGCTACTTTCGCCCTCATTTCTGTGACTGACTAGCTACAAGAACCGACTGTATCTCAACAAACATCAGCATTTTCATTTTAGCTTCTCCCCATTTGTATTAAATATTATTGGCCTATAGAATGTTGTCATCTGAAATCCAGCAAGGCACTAGTATGGGTATGATTATTAAATGTGATATTAGTTATTCAAATAAAGTATTCAAGCCCCATGTTTTATATTCCTTACAACATCAATTCAAGATACCTTTCCAATTAAATGGGTTGATGCATATTTATATACCGTACATTTGAATGCTAAGGCAAGGCATTAACTTAATATCAGATTATAGGAAAATTTACCAATAATAAATAGTATTTAATTTTCACCTGAACCAGTTTTACTACTACAATTTTGTCATAACATCCTTAATTTGGAGAAGGAGACAAAAACAGGAACAAGCACTGTGTTATAATACATAGTTATATATTAAATTTGATAACATCATACCTAAACCTCCAACCTTACTCGAATGTATATGTACGTTAACATACTGTTGATACAAGAGTTAAAAATACTCTGTAGCATAAATGTAGCGTCAGACCGCTAGACAGATTCTGGTGGTCATGACTCAACAGTTGGTCACGGGCTGATGGTATATACCGTAGTCTCAGTATTTTAAGGGTTCCGCTCAATTCAAGTATAAATATTGTTCCAAGTTTGTGCAATGGAGAGTGTAGAATATATGTGTCATAAAGGTGATTGTAAATTTTCGTAGGTCCAGTGTAATAGATTCCTTCTCCTGGTACTAATCATAACTACCTTTTACACTGTACTTTGCCATATGCAGTTCTTGTGTGTTGTATCTTCAGTCTTGCTGTAAGGCCTATGAATATCTGGGCTACATCATGGAAAAGGAGCAGTCGTTCTGTGATGCCGCGCTCAACTATGAACACGCGTGGAAATATGGAAATTGCACTAATCCGACCATTGGTATGCAAATCACATTTGAAAGTGGAACAGATATGTATACACATGCCCGTGGATACTATTTCAATTTATTATTTTTTTTTTCATTTAGGATACAAGCTGGCTTTTAACTACCTGAAAGCAAAGAGACATGTTGATGCAATAGATGTGTGTCATAAGGTAAGTTATTTTTGATATTTCTTGGTTTAAAAAAAGAGTTTCTTTTAATTTTTTTTTTTTTTGTAGGTTCTGGCTGCTCACCCAAATTACCCAAGAATAAGGAAGGATATCTTGGACAAAGCGAGAACTGCCCTCAGGCCGTAACAGGGAGAACTGAAAGGACTAGTGTGCTGAAATCCAAATGTGTTCAAGAGAAAGCTGAGAAGATGTTATATATTTTGTTTTTGTTTTTACTGTTTGATCTCATGTGTCAACTTCAATCCTCTTGATGTGTCTTGTATGTCCAGGTTGAGCAATATTATTGTAGAATGATTTTAATTGTCTCAGTTGCCTTTTTGAGGACTGTGGAGCATACAAATGATTAAATGATTTAATCTGTTTGGAATTGTTAATTACTATGGCAACGGTCTTAATTTTTAATCATTCCAAAACCCATGGATAAATCTCCAGTCTGGGAGCTCCCCACTGTGGGCTTCACTGAGCGACTGTTTTTCCTTCTGCGTTGTTCTCTCTTTTGCAAAAGATTAACTACACAAACAACTACATCTTCCACAAAGACTACTTTTTTACTCAAGGCCACCTATTTCATTCTCCCTCAATCGCACTACATTTCTATTGTTTTCCAAGCTAAAATAATCACCTCTAAATAAAGAAATGCAAGATACGTGTTTATTGGCGTTATACCGTGGAACATTCCAGGCAAAGCAATAGCATCTCTACGGAGATGAGGAGCTGATAGATTTCCCACCAGAAAAAGTTACAAAGTGCACCTTTAAAAAAAATGGTTCACTCTATAGCCATGCAGCAGAAAGAGTTTAATAATCGTGTTGTATTTGATGTATGTACCATAGGTTTACAGGTCTTTCATTCACCTACACCAAACTGTTATTCTTACTTAACATTAGCCTGTCCAGGGACTACAGGTGGAAATTAGCCCTGGAGAATGCACAGGGTCAAACTTGGCTGCAGTTAATCGCTGCTACTCCAAAAAGAAAAAAAAAAATATCTAATTTCAATTAAAAAAATTCAAAAAGCCCAGAGTGCCACTTCTGGCCCCTGCATAGAGACACTTAGTGGATGAATATTGAACTAAAATGAGCGGTGGTAGTGACATGATGGCTGACCTGTTGAGCTGGAAAACTAGCCAAACGAAATTGTCTTCTCAGCAAACCAGCAGTTGGTAAAATTGTGTTAATCTTTTTAATAATAGCTTGCAGAATGTCTAGAAGTACGTTTTATATATTTTTTTTTTGATAAATTAGTGAGCCCAATTGGTCAAATTTGGCCCTGATCCTGAATTAGGGAATAAAGGGTTGAAATTGAAAAAGTGGATATTTCAGTGTTCAGTGAATTTATAGCAATAATTTAATGCAATGTTCATAATTTTCCAAAGAAGAAAAAGGTTGTTGGGTTCTCCAGGGTTAGTATTTATGGTATAACCTGGCATCACACAAATTTCCTGTTTTTTTAAGGCACTGTAATGTCGTTCATTATCTCTGTCTAAATAAAAGCTTACCATACCACACATGCTTCACACGCTTTTCTCCATGGATATGTTATTGTGTTGCCTGGAATGTTTCACAGTATGGCATAAAAGTCATCTACGTTACAGGTCAGATCTGTGAAGAGGCAACCCCACTCATCAATGCAGATTTTCTAAGGTATTTCAAAAACATTCCAGGCAAAGCAATATCATCTTCCTTCCACCACCAGCAAAAAGTTACACAGTGCACCTTTAACATACTATGTGTTACATGAATTACTTATTTATGTGTTACATTTTATGCGTCATTACAGAATTATACCTGTTTTATAATAGGTGACTGCGCCAATGCTCAAAGATAAACCAGATGTACTTTACACTTTTAACTTTTTGAGTCATTTTAGTACTTGCGCAAAATTCTTAGTTCCTCTCCCCACCTTTGCTTGCTTGTTACGTCTGTTACGGCTTAGTTTCTAAACCCTTTGCCACATAGACAAACACTAACATACCGGGCGGGGGGAAAGCAGGACGCTGTGAACATTTTAATGGACACAATAAAAGTGGGATGCCCGCTGAGGGTAGGAAGTGCGTGCGCTGAGGGAACAGACGCTGCTTCAAATGGCACCACCACCACGAGCTGCCTCTAGATGTGCTAAGCGACCTAACCTTCCACGACATCCAACAGACACGAACAGAAGACACTGAGTTTAGATTTAGGTGAGTTTTGCGTTTGTGCTTTTGTTTTTTTGCCAAACATAACCGAGTGTCTACGAAGTGTTATATGTTCGAAGGTTGGTTTCACTGAATTACGCGCGCGTTCCTTCGTGATTTGTTACCCGGCAACTGCCCCAGTGAATGACTAGTTGAACCAATGCGATTAATGACATCCTTTGTGGGATAGAAACACCTCCGCGGAGCAACTAGTCTGCTTACCCAGCCAGCGCAGAGACGTGGCCGTGCGTAAAAGCTCGCCACCAGTGTTGAACCAAACCAGACAAGAACATGTGACAGTGGATGTTGGTGTGACCTGACGTGATACAACTGTCTTCTCTCATTTCAGGTGGATGGATTTGGCCACGCGGATCTCAGCCCTGCGCATGCGCTTTACCATGTCTCCTCCCCAAGCCTACCTGAGAGCTGAGGAGCGCACCTGGATACAACGAGACGGAAGTTTGGTTGGGTCGCTGCTGGTGCTTTGAACAAATCTTTTTTCGTCCTCCCCCCCCCTTTCCCCAAAGACAAGTCCAGTCAGGATTCACAGCGAGAGAGCAGAAACTGGGCAGTCCGGAATGGATGACCTCCTGTGGGTTTTACTAGGACATTTTTACTAGTTTGGCAGTAGTTGAGCGACTCATGGTACGTACTTCTGATTTTTTTTTTCTCTGTGAAGGAATTGCATGATCTGCCTGTTAAGTAGGCTGAATGTGGACTGTGCGTAAAGAGAGTGGACCATGGGTGGTTTTATGGCACTTTAGGCTGACGTAGCACTATAACGACTTTGGTATGGCAAATATGGTTTGAGTTCTGAGGGAATTTATTTGTTGTGTTGATGTATAAAAGCAAGAAACGCAAAGATATATATTTTTTTACCCCCTTACCCCTAGACCCCGACTTTATGCTGCGATTATGTAACAACAGAATTTGTTTAACTCCTGCTTCATAATGTACAATGAATTATTATAACAATTTTATTATAACAATTAAAAGCCAGATTCTCCAAATCACTACTTGCGATATAAATTAACAAAATATTATCATTTCTGCTCAAACTTTAGTAAAATTAGTATAACAGCTTAGTAGTTGTACATGTGGATTATATTTTGTGTTGTAGTCATGTAGCCTATTTCTAAATTGGTCACATATTTTACCAGGTCTATATTTATCGTACTCCATAATGACAAAACCTGTGATTGATTGACAAGAAAGTCAAACTAGTTTGGCCACAAAAAGTTAGGTTCTGGTCTAAAATATTTAATCAAAATTAGCACCAAAGTATTTTAAAGTTAACTGAATCGAAAAAAAACTGAGGAAAATCCTGAACAAAGTAACAAACACTTTGACAATTGGCCAACCCTGATATCTCGTGACTTTAGTCATCAGTAGTTTTCTATTCATCTTATTCCAGAAGTTGCTGTGGGCTCTGCCATTGTCATTGAGGTTGTATTATTATTATTCTTGACAGCAAATAAGTTCTGTGTGGACTGCAGAGCCATTTTACAGCCTCTCAGAGAATATGTATGTTGTGGACTTGTTGGACATATGAACATAGGATGTTTTACACAAATCACCCTGCTTTATATCATATTTTTTTCTATAGTCTCAATTGAAATGAATGGAATTCTCGCTTAACTGGAAATGCCACCCCAAAGGAAAAGTGGGCGGGGCGGAATAAGGTCAATACAGAATGATGAAATCTTCATGCTAGTATGTAGGATTGTAGACCTTTAGTTGTTTAGTTAAACTGGTTGATGGTGCCTTATTTTAATGTGGTTATATAAGTGTTAAATGCACAACAGCAATGCATGGAGGGAGCTGACTAGAGTGTGAGAAGTGACAGGACAGGTTAATCTGCCTTTTTACTTATGAAGATGGTGTTTACTAGTACACCTTTCTATACAGAAATACAAGCTTTTCTTGATCATTTTGAGCTTTTTCAAGTGTCACGGTACACCTCCTTTTAGTTGATTAGTCAATACATAGGGCATGTCTGTAGTTGACCAAGACTTTCTTTACTTGTCTATAGTTGTGGTAGTATGATAAATGACATATTGTACAGAGCTAATACTTTCATGTATTATTTATATTTGTATTATGCCATAGTCCTAATGCTTGTCTTAATGCACTTTCATTCATTCCTCCGTTGTAGCTGACTCCTCACTTGAGTCCAGCCCCCTCTTCTCTCTTCCATCATGACCTCCCTGCGCCGAATGCTGCGGAGACGTCTACACCCGCTCAAGCTGGCCATCATCGCCCTCATCTTCATCTCCTTCCTCTTCTTCATCCAATGGGAGGTAGGGGGCCCAGGCAGCCAGGATGACCCTTGGCTGCAGGACATGGTCGAAAAGCGGGACTCGATGCTGGGGATGGTTATGGGCGCAGTCAATAACTTCAGGGACGCTATGCCCAAAATGCAGATCAAAGCCCCGGTGAGACAGCAACAGGAGGCAGGGGACAGCGGATCGTGTCTGCCTGGACATTACACTGCGTCTGAGCTGAGGCCCGCTCTAGAGCGCCCCCCACAGAACCCGCTGGCGCCAGGAGCAGCGGGGAAACCATTCCACACAGACCAGCTCAGCCCAGAGGAGCAGAAGGAGAAGGAGAAGGGGGAAGAGAAGCACTGTTTTAACCTGTTCGCAAGTGACAGGATATCTCTGAGCAGGGACCTAGGAGCAGATACAAGACCACCAGAGTATGTGGGGTTTTGTGGTTGTTTTACACTAAGCTATCCGGGGGTCCAGAATGATGAAATATTGTGTCCCTTGCTACGGCAAATAACAATTTTATTTCAGATGATGCCGCAACATTTTAAAGGCCAATAATATGTAATACAAATGGGGGAGGAGGCAGCTAAAATGAATATTGTTAAAATGCTGATTTTTGTTGATATAACAGGATTTAGGGTCCAGTCACAATAGAAATCAGGTTCAATATTTGTGGATTTACTTTTTAGATATAATAAAAAAAAGTACAATGATATCAGTTGGGAAAACTGGCTCTTGCCCCCCATGTGGGAGTATGACATTATATTCTAGGATCAGAAAACCACCAATAGGTTGCGTTTACATCATTATATTCTCAAATCCCCATATTCCAAAATTGGGCTGGAGGACAGGTCAGAATTGGGCTGGAGTTGTTGTTTAACTGTCAGATTGTAGATTTGTTGACTTGGTGTATGATTAATATCTCTATAATGTCAACAAAAACTGGCACAAAGTTCACTGTACGGAAACTTCATTTGAAAGGTCATACGATTAATATGGAAAGTTTGTGGAGTCAATCCCTAACAAGTGAAATACAGTTCAACATTTGTGGAAGTTTGAATATTTCTTGCAAAAACAGTAAATCTCCCTTAGAGTTGTACTTATCCATGTGCTTCAAAGTTGAAATTATGACATCAAATTGTAGAACATGTACCCAACCCATTTTGACTGGCTTGTTTACAATAGCATTCGACTACAACACAATAGACTGCAACTGGTTAGCTGGTTTATTTTATTGTTCCTCATTTAAATAAATAACTGGAGGTGACCGTGGCTTTGAGATTAGAGCACTCTTAGCTCTTTGACAGGCTTTGTCAATTTTTGTCATGTACAGTGTTTTTATATTATTACTTTGTAGATATATTTATATGTTTGTCTAATTTTTGTGTTAGATCAGCTAATTATTGGCCGAACAGTTTCACAAATCATTCATTACTTTTATCCTTTCTACTTTTACACACCCTAAAGGTCCTATGTTATCCAAAATTGACTTTTGTGAGCTTTAAGCCATGTTCGAATGTTGTTACCTCCTCAAAAACATTCCTAAAGTTGTATTTTGTTTTATTCACACTTTTGAGTAACCTTTTATTATTAGTCTGTCTACATCTCCAAACCTCAAAATGCTCTGTTCTGCCTTGTAATGTCACTGAAGCTGTAGTTTTCAATTTAACAGCTCCCTTTTACCTTTTGGTGGAGATTAGCTATTTCCACGGATGAAATTATCCAGTTGATTCTAGTGAAGATGTAAGGAAGTGCTACATTGTGTTATTAAACTCCAGTGTTGCCACATGACATCACAAGGTGGAACAGTGTGTTCTCTGTTTGAGAGAAATATGCAGTATGAGTTTATGTATTATGTGTGAATGAAACAAAAACAACTTTGTGTCTGTTTTTGATGAGGAAACTACATTATAACATAGATCTAAAAATGGCGTAATATGGGCATTTAGACTGTGACATGACTACCCCCTCTAGTGGTGCTTATCTTATTTCATACCCAGTGCATCCCAGACACAATCCAGATGAGTGGTAGATCTACAATTTAAACCTGATGTGCAACCCTCCAGACTCCTTTTAGGGGTTTTCTGTCCTAAAACTTGAGCGATGCATCATTCCTCCTCTTTATTCAAGCACATCTGCCTGGTTTCTGCGGTTACTGCAGAAACAAGCCCACAATTGTTTGGCTAATCACGCTACATGCTTGTCCAAATACATGTCACCGGACCCTACGTACAGGACTTGATAGAAAGCATAGCTGCATACTGAATTGTATGTATGTATCGTAGGAGGTTGTGGTCATGTGACATCACGTCTTTGTATAGAGTCAATAGTTTAATTTGAGTTCGAGTGGAGCCAAGAATTCTACCACAGGATTTGACCTTAAAGTTTTAAACAATCAAAAATCAGATGTTATGTCCTGTGTGGTTAATATTTCTGTAATTACTGGGTTTATCCTCATAAAACAAAAACTGTCATATGGTGAATGTCATCTCTGCCAGCATAAACAAACTAAACTTTTTTTTTTTCTCCAATGTTAAAAAGGTGGTGATAATATTTATTCAAATAAATATGCAAATGTATTAGCCCAATTTTTAAATGTGCATTATGTAACTTTTTCTGGTGGAGGCTTCACCACGTATTTGTCTCCATGGAGATTATTGCTTTGTCTGAAATGTTCCACAGTATTGCATTGAACTTTTCTGTCACCATGGAGATAAACTGGTAATGTCACCAGGGAAAGTTACAGGTCAGCTCTGTAGAAGGGTGACCCTGCTCTAAGTAAGAAATCTATGTTTTTTGAGTATTTATTTCAGTGAAACTAAATATACAAAACCAAAAAATATGATTGATTACACTTGTGCAAAATACATCTGTTTAAAGCTGTACTGTGGAACATTCCAGATAAATGAATAACCTCTCCATGGAGACAGCAGGTGGCAGAACCCTCACCTGAGAGAGTTACATTGTGCTACTTTCACACAAAAAATTCCAAGGTTAAACATTTGTAGAGTCCAGTTTGGTTTTGTTGTAGTTTTTTTTTTTTTTTTTTTTTTTAGCTGTTTGAGTTAATTTTGTTATATTGTGGTTTCAAAATCTAAAACTCGGCCTATTATATTAAATTACCTTTTATGTCCAAAAAGACCCCAAATCAGACACCCCACTTGGGATGCAGCGCGGATGTAATGACCCAACTGTGTGCCACCTCGGACTCGCATAGCACAATCACCTCCTTGTTTCTGTCTCATTTCAGATGCATCGAACAGACTTTCAAGCGATGCCCTCCGTTACCCACTACCAGCGTTATCATCGTCTTCCACAATGAAGCCTGGAGCACCCTGTTAAGAACCGTATACAGTGTCCTGCACACATCTCCGGCCATTCTGCTCAAAGAGGTCATTCTAGTGGATGACGCCAGTGTGGACGGTAAGTAAGACTAGGCCTGGCTCACCTCCCACTGTACTTAATATGAGGTCCAGTTTCAATGTAAGCGTCGGGGAGAAAGCAAAGGAAAGGCTCTGAAGTGGGTTAGAACAGGGAGCCAGAGGAATACTAGCCGTACTTGGAATAATTGCTTTGGTTAAAGTGGAAAGAATTTTGTATTTGAAGGAAAGTGTTTGATAGTTTAATAGAAATGGGAGATGTTTGTTTTAAAATGTGAGAGTTAGAAAAGTGATAACATTTAAGTATAATAACTATAATTTTAATATTTGTAGTATTATATTACATATTTAATTCATTGCGTTGTATTAATGGCTGCCTCTATGTAGTAACTATATTTTTAATTATTAAAGCAGACCTATTGTGCAAAATCAACTTTTCAGAGCTTTTAACCATGTTATAGTTGTTCCCCCTTCTCATTTACCCCCTCAAAGCTGTTTTTGGAGTGATTCGTGCATGTTTGACCAATCTTTAATCACTTATTTTCAAGACGCCGTATTGCCAATCAATCCCTGTTTTCACAGCCACCAGCAAACACCCACTGCTCTGTACTTACTTTGTTCTCCAATTTTATTTTCTTAATCAGTAAGATCCGTAAGATTCAGCAGCATCACATAGGTATGCCGCATGTAACTTTTCGGGTGGAGAATGATATGCCACCTGCTTGTCCTCTTCGGGATGTTGTTTGGTTTGCCTGGAATGTTCCACCATATGACTTTTTTATGGGTCTTTTATTGCCCAAAAGTGCCTTCAAAGTATGCCTCCTCACTGTGAACAGGCTCTCCTTTCCACAGATCTTACTGATAACTTGGCCTGATGGTATCATACATTTATCTCCATAGATGGAGATAAAAGATAAGTTTAATGCCATACTGTGGAACTTTCTAAGCAAAGAAACACATTTGAATGTATTTGAAAAGATAGTTGGCTTTATACAATGAGTGTATTATTGCAGCTGCTATAAAAATGTATTGTTCATGACTCTGTTGTGTCATTTTTGTTAAAGATTATCATTGCCAAGTGTCCTCCCACAGTCCAGATAATAACTGTGTAACATAAATATTGACAAAGCATTTATTAATGACGCATGTTACTTTAACCACATAGACTGAAGACTGAAGTATTACAATAGTGTTTTGACTTGGGAATTTGGGGCTATTCAAAATGCATTTGACAGGTTTGAATGTGTTTCTATTTATTACTCGGGTTTGGTGGGATAGTACCTGTGGCAAATATTTATCATTGTTTTACATCAGTTAAGTGACAGTCTTTGGGAAAAAAAAGCTGAAAAGTGGAAAAATACAGGAAGTATCTATGTCATCAACACCAAAGATTCAATATTTATGGAAATATTTGTGGAATTAGCTCTATGTTTGTTGTATCAGTTACCTTTGTCCAACCAGGAAGTAAAATTATAAACTTCATCAAAATAAAAAAGAAAATAGATGTTTGGTCAAATCTTAAAAGCCGCCTTAACCCAGTTAATTTTAAACAGTTTGCAGTGGTTATTCCTCACTTATCTAATGCATTATAGGCATCCTAATTTGATGAGTTTATAAGTGCTTTTCTGTTTCAGAGATCAGAGTAGAATTTACCACAGTTAATTTAGCAACACTTAGCAAACCAACAGCGCACTTCCTGATTATTGCACAATAAAGCACTTAATAATTCATTGCAGACAGGACACAGAGGACTTAAGCAGCTCTTGGAGCAAGATGATATTTTTACATGGAAAAAAATGTGTTCAGACCCTTTTAAATGAAATTATGAATGAAATGAAATGAGTAGTCTAACCTGCCATATGCACTTTAAGCTTTAAACTGCGTCCAATTTCAGTGTGGGCTCTGGGTGGGAAAGTGGATAGGAAGCCAGTGGAATCCTAGCTGTTTCTCAGAGCGGCGGATCACTTTAGTTAATGTAAACAGGTGTGGTATCCCAGAGCAGAGAGAGGCTATGGGAGACGCTGCCTCATCTCCTCTGGCACCGAACTCATGGATAACTTTCCCATTGTCTCCCAAGCTGCAGACAATTGTCCCGCTCTGGATCAGCTATTGTTTATTTAATACAAGATGATATGTTTATAAGAGGCATATGCAAAACCGACTTCTTTGACTTTTGTTGTTGTTCTTTCTTAATGTAAAACATACCAGGAGCAGTTTTTGTTTTGTATTAATATTTGATATTCTCCTTCTGCCTAAAAACATGCATTCTTACTGTGAGCAGGCCTCTCGCCAAATCTGACCAGAAACTTGACCTGTTTGTCTCCATATATAAGTTTAAAGCCATACTGTGGAACTTTTCAAACAAAGCAATCATTTTAAAGACTTATTATGCTAAGCTGACTTCCAGAAAAACAGCTGTGGATGAAAGTCTGAAATGAAAAAGTGAATCAGACATAAACAACATATGTAGTCGGTCTCCTTCAGAGATCAAATTTCTTGCCTGCCACTAGCGTTTATGGGTTTAAGCTTCCTGTTTTGGATATGACCACTGAAAAGATGGGATATTTTGTTTTGAATTGTTAATTGCCATGGCAACGGTACACATTTTTCATCACTTTGAAGCACATGGATAAGTTGGTAAATTGTGAGCCATAAAGCACCTCCTTATTATCCTCAAACCTTCACCGTTGTTTTTAGCTTCATACCTCTTCACTTTTCAATCAGATAATATCGTTAATCGCGATAAAAACTGTCCTCGATTAATCGTTCGTCGCAATTTTTCATAATCGTGATCATTGCGCACGATTATAATTGTCTTTACGGCACCAGACTGCCTCATCCCTCATGTTTCTGGTTTCAATACAACATTTAGATGCTAGTTTTTGGTGTTTGCCCACAATGGGGGCCTCTGTCACAGGACTTTTCATCTTGGGTGCATGTCCACTGTGAGAGACATAATCTAAAAAAAAAATCTGGAAATCACATTGTATGATAAAAAAATATATATATATATATATATTTGTATGTTACTGCTGCAAATAAGTATTTGAACACCTGTCTATCAGCTAGAATTCTGACCCTCAAAGACCTGTTAGTCCGCCTTTAAAACGTCCACCTCCACTCCACTTATTATCCTAAATTAGAAGCACCTGTTTGAGATCGTGAGCTGCATAAAAACACCTGTCCGCCCCAGACAATCAGTAAGACTCCAACTACTGACATGGCCAAGACCCAACAACTGTCAAAATGCACAAGAGACAAAATTGTAGACCTCCACAAGGCTGGAAAGGGCTATGGGGAAATTGCCAAGCAGCTTGGTGAAAAAAGATCCACTGTTGGAGCAATTACTAGAAAATGGAAGAAGCTAAACATGACTGTCAATCTCCCTCGGACTGGGGCTCCATGTAAGATCTCACCTTGTGGGGTCTCAGTGATCCTAAGAAAGGTGAGGAATCAACCCAGAACTACACGGGAGGAGCTGGTCAATGACCTGAAAAGAGCTGGTTTAAAATCATGCATGGCACGGAAGGTTCCCCTGCTTAAACCAGCACATGTCCAGGCCTATCTTAAGTTTGCCAATGACCATTTGGATGATCCAGAGGAGTCATGGCAGGAAGTGGTCAGATGAGACCAAAATAGAACTTTTTGGTCTTATTTCCACTCACCGTGTTTGGAGGAAGAATGATGAGGACCATCCAATGAACACCATCCCTACTGTGAAGCATGGAGGTGGTAGCATCATGCTTTGGGGGTGTTTTTCTGCACATGGGACAGGACGGCTGCACTGTATTAAGGAGAGGATGACCAGGGCCATGTATTGCGAGATTTTGGGGAACAACCTCCTTCCCTCAGTTAGAGCACTGAAGATGGGTCTTCCAACATGACAATGACCCGAAGCACACAGCCAGGAGAACTAAGGAGTGGCTCCCTAAGAAGCATATCAAGGTTCTGGAGTGGCCTAGCCAGTCTCCAGATCTAAACCCAATAGAAAACCTTTGGAGGGAGCTCAAACTCCGTGTTTCTCAGGAACAGCCCAGAAACCTGACTGACCTAGAGATGATCTGTGTGGAGGAGTTTGAGAGTTTGACCTCTGTAATTGCAAACAGACTACTGTATCAAATGTTAACATTGATTTTTCTCAGGTGTTCAAATAGTTATTTGTAGCAGTAACATATATTTAAATTATTTTAAAGAAGCATACATTGTGATTTCCAGATTTTTTTAGATAATGTCTCTCACAGTGGGCATGCACCTAAGATGAAAATTTCAGACCCCTCCATGATTTCTAGTGGGAGAACTTGCAAAATCACAGGGTGTTCAAATACTTATTTGCCTCACTGTATTTGTGCAGAATTAGTCTCATACCAGTAAAGCTGTGTGCTGTCTGCATCTAATTATAAAGCAGTTTATTGCCCAATTATTAGGAAGTGCACGTTAACATGCTATTAGCTTCACCATTACTGCAAAACTCCACTCTGGTCTCTGAAAGTTGTGAAAAGCACTCATAGACTCACTGTGAACAATTGGGATGCCCATAATGCACAAGATAACTTTGCACCACTGCAAATGAACTAGTTCTGTTTTTTACATTTTTAACAGGGTAAAAATCAGGTACAGCACCTTTTTAACATTTTGTGTATTTTGTATTTGCAGATATGTTAAAGGACCGGCTGGATGAGTATCTAAAGCAGCTGAACATAGTGCGAGTGGTGCGGCAGAAGGAGAGGAAGGGCTTGATCACCGCTCGACTACTGGGAGCCTCAGTTGCCACGGGAGACACGCTCACCTTTCTGGACGCTCACTGTAAGTCTATATACACAACACAAGCTGACTGATGTTGACTCAGACACGCCCCTATACACACAAACTCAAGGTATTAGTTCTTTTATCTTTTAGCTGTGATGCCATACTTAGTTAAATGTGCCTAATAGGTGTGTCGGAATACTGCTGGATTTAAACATTGTCAAAGTAGAGGCCTGTGTCAATACAATTACATTACAATACAATTTAAGGATGCACTGTGTGACTGCTGTGTAACACTACATAGTTGTCTCCATGGAGGTGTTATTGCTTTGCGAAAAAATGTTCCACACTATATTTAAACATATCTATCTTGCATTTATTAAATTACTAATGTTTTTATTGCTCAAAAAGACCTTCTAAAACATGCATTCTTACTGTGCAGGTTTTCCTTTCCACACATCTGACTTGTAACTTGATTTGGTGCCACTACCTTCTTGTCCCCTTGGAGATTGATAAGTTTAATGCCATATTGTGGAACATTCAGGCAATGCATTGGCTTACACTCCACCCGAAACGGTTACAGTGGACCTTTTAATATAATCCATGTACTTGCATAAACTTTGGTTCTTTTATTAGTAGTTTTGCGTAAATGATGAAAATTTGTTCACTACTTTCCCACATAATTGTCATGGCCTGAATAATTTATTAAGTGTGGTGAGCCCTGAAAGACCAGGGCCATCCAAAAGAAACTTTCACATTTTTACAGATTGTACTTTAAAATATGTCTTCTCATGCGTTTGTCACAGTCCAGCATGTTAAATGAGTGGGCGAGTATTCATCAGATTCTGAGAACTGAAATCTGTAAGTCTTTTATTATTAGATCAAGAACAGGATTAAAAGTTCAGATATGGGTTAAAATGGATTAAGGTTGGGAGTTAGGTTAAGGTTTGGCAAGTAGTGCCTATGGTTAAAGTTCAAATGACAGGTTAGACTACATATTTCTCTAAAACATGGTTAACATCACTATATGTAAGATTTCAATACAATATTTAGTTAACAAGGCCAAAGGTTGTCTAATTTGCACAATAATAATGACTAGACTGATTAAAATAAATGGCACCTTTGTGTTGTTAAGTCTGTGTTTAATCTATCAGAAAAACTGGTTCTACTGGTCTCATACTATCTCATCAAAAGAATATGAAAACCTGTAAGATCAACTTAAAGATTGGGATCGGTCATTAGAAAAGTCAATGTAATGTCGACAAAAAGCATAGAAACCCAACCTGTGTGTGCGCCTGCGTGCATATGTGTATGTGTGCAGGTGAATGCTTCCACGGCTGGTTGGAGCCGCTTCTGGCCAGGATAGCACAGAACTCTACCGCGGTGGTGTCTCCAGACATCACCACCATAGATCTGAACACTTTTGAGTTCATGAAGCCTTCTCCGTACGGACAGAACCACAACCGGGGAAACTTTGACTGGAGCCTGTCCTTTGGCTGGGAGAGCCTGCCCGACCACGAGAAGAGGAGGAGAAAGGATGAGACCTATCCAATCAGGTGGGGGAGGATGTAATTGTATGTGATCTGTAATATAAAATGTATAAAATATAAATGTAAAAGTATTCAAAATGGAGGTAGGAAATATATTGAAAAATGAATGATATTGCAATTGTTATGGAAATATGCAAAATATGAAGTAGACTATGTTGTTTATAATTAGAACTATGTAAAATGACCTAAAAAGAGACAGTGATATCTAGTGTAATCTCCCTAACAAGGATATAAAGTGATATTTCTGCACTTTTGTGGTTAAACGCACTGTACCTGATTTTTTTTTTTTTTTTTTTTCATCAAACATGAAAAATATTTATGAGCAATTTTTGCAACTTTCAGAGGCCAGAGCACAGTTTTAGCATCATGGTAGTTAACAACTAGCATGCTAATCATACACTTCCTGACTGTCGGACAGTGTTTTATGCTTATATAATTAGCTGTAGATTATACACAGCTGACTTGTTTTGAACTCAAGCTGCTATACAATATACTACTAGGGCTGCTGTACTAAATTGGGTATAGAGCCTTAAATGTAAAATATAAGTATTCAAAATATAGGTGGGAGATGTATCGGGGAAAAAATGGTTTTGGAGCTATAATGTAGTGTACATAAGACAAAACAAACAAATACTTTCATTTTTGTCAATATTGCCCACCACTAATTCAAAACCATGAATCTGTTGTGAATCTAAGGACTCCCACTTTTGCTGGAGGCCTCTTCTCCATCTCCAAAGACTACTTCTACCACATTGGGAGTTACGACGAGCAAATGGAGATCTGGGGTGGAGAGAATATTGAGATGTCATTCAGGGTAAGGCATTGTTAAAAAAACAATTTGCCATTCTCACTTTGCCAGTCTGTTACGGGAAAACTCAAAACGGTGTATTTCCACTATTTCTACTATAGCTAGCAAAACTACTAACCTTGCTATGGCTAAATCTGCTACTAATATTATAATACAATTGCCACTATTGCTAGTAGTACTATTACTACTTGTACTAACATGAGTTCTAGTACTTCTGTTGCTGTTACCATTGCAGCTATTGCCAATTCTGTATTACTACCACTACTACTACTTGGTATTATAGCATAGAGTTAATGTTTTCTAATATCTGAGAATAGTATCTAGTGAAGTATCAAGTATGCCACTATACTCTTAATGATTTTTCAGAATAAAATATCTGGTAGAGTATAGTTGGTATTATCTAGAGTTAATGATCTGAGAATAGTATCTAGTGAAGTATCAAGTACTGCCACTATACTCTTACTATTGATTAGTGTTACAGAATAAATTGTAGTAGTCTGAGAGTTGAAGATCAGTATGGAACCCAGCACGCGGAGACATGAACCCTCAAGACTTAGTGATAGTGTTTTCCATTTCAGTCTGGTACAGTGCAGTCTGCCAATGCTTCCATTGTAGGGAGTATTATACCTCTGATGACATAGGCCAAGATAACAAGGACCGAGTTGGCAGTGAGGGCTCTTGGTACAGTTTGGAACTATACATTTTTCTTCTTTTCCTCAAAAGAATGATGACTTAGGAACAGTAATACTGTTTTCAATAAAGTTGGGCTGAGAAGATGGAGGTTACTGTATTGTGTGTCCTTTTGAAGTGTTTTGTTTCAAGACACTTAAACCTCCTGCTACTCTTTATTGTGTCTTGATTATCAAATATTACCTTGTTGCAAAACTTTCAGAGGACAGAGCGGAGTTTTGGCATCACCGTAAAGTTAACAACAACTAGCTTATCATGCACTTTCTGATGATCAGACAGCATTTTACCATTTAAAATTTGATGTAGATAATGCAGCTTTATTTTGACCTCAAGAGCTGCTTATACACTATATCTTTAAAAGTAGCCATTTACCAATTGTTTTTGTTTTTGGCCTGTAGGTGTGGCAGTGTGGGGGTCAGCTGGAGATCATCCCCTGCTCAGTGGTCGGTCATGTGTTCCGCACCAAGAGCCCTCACACCTTCCCCAAAGGCACGAAGGTCATCGCCCGCAACCAGGTTCGCCTCGCCGAGGTCTGGATGGACGGATACAAGGAGATCTTTTACCGCCGCAACCAGCAAGCAGCCCAGATAGCCAAAGAGGTGAGTGTACTGTGCATACACACTTACAACTAGGCATGAAGGATTTAGGATTTATGTTTTAATCATATGGTTAGGGCTGTAGACAACTAAAAAAATTCTTGGTTGACTAAAGACGTGTCGTGCTGATGGATTAGTCGACTAAAAAGAGGGCGTGGAAAAAGCTCTCAAAACTATTCTGTATCTGTGTGTCTGAGCCAAGCTGCACTCACAAGACTACACCTGCAGGGGGAGTTCATGCAGAAAAAGCTATTTATGCAGAAAAAAGTACAAAGAAACAATATATTTAAATAAAGACAGATTAAACTTGTGAATTATTATTTGAACCGACCTTTTTATATATAAATACCAAATACAGTACACCAAATCTTCAGAGGACTTACTGACTCACTAACTTCTCTTTTCTCCTGTTGTTCCATACAAGTCTTAACATCTGAGTCTTACATAAAACGATTAGTCAACTAATTAGTCAAAGTTTGATAAAAAGAGTGAAATATGACCTGACCTGACAAACTAATTCAAGAATCAGATTTCAGAACATGTTTGTGCAGTTCTAAAGTAGGATAATAAATGTATGTAGAATAAGAGAGAATATTTTGTTGTTGTAAATTATGTTAAATTGCAGCCTTTGTTATTTGCAAATTGCGTCCGTTCGAATTTCAATAGTGATTAATCGTGCAGCCGTATTTGAAACTTACAATAAAACACCTGCATTGATATATTTCTATTTCACTTAACAAAATGCAATCAAACCCCAAAAGGAAACAAATGGACTCATAATGGCTGCAGTAGTCTACATGTTTATTACCATACATAGGCAAAATTTAGGCTAATGTGGAAAAAATATCCAGGGTATGGAGGATATATAAAATAAAATATCTGCCCTGTTATGTGATGTAAGTTGGCAAAAAAATAAATAAAAACTGTTGGAACCATTTAAAAACACAGCATTTAACAATTTTCAACTGAAAACTGATGCTATGCTCGTAAAGGGTGTGCTAGCAATGACTTTACTGGGACTTTATATTTTATATACCTGTAACCTCTTACCTTTTTCATTTTAGGTTTGAATTAATTGTCAGCATACATTGTTAGGATGAATAACTGTGCTGCCTATTTTGTATAACCACTACCGTCATTATTGTACCGAGGTCATGTGAAGATAAGGACTGTGATCACAGCTGTGACACTCATAGATATATGTCAAGACAATACATGATATCCTACATACTATCTAATAGAAAACTAACTAAACAGGACAAGAACTACTGATAGGGATGATGTCATGACTTGTTACCCAGACACACCCAAGAGGCCTGGCTGTCCTGTGCATCAACCAAGATGTGCTAAACCATGGCAGCCTCCCACTATAGTTTATGTATACAACATATTGTATAGGCGTAAACATGCAGACTTTGCATGAGAATGTCAGCACAGACTCTCCTTATACATGTATTACTCAAGTATTTGATTAAGTAAATTCTCTGGACTTTACCTCTGTTTCAAGTTTAGCAGAAACTAACAGACACGGGAGGAAAAGGCTGTTCTATTTCATCCCTTCTGACCGCCAGAGGTGGTGCTTCAAGCACTGGATGATCACTCTTGCACATTCGCAAGTCGAGATTTAATATCAACAAATTCACCTATGACCTCCCGGTGACCCACGTGAGGCTATATAGTCACTTGACTCCGGAAGCACAGTCCCTTTTTTCTTCTTGCTCTTGGGTCGAGTGTGTTGTGGCTACTCGCGAATACTGCTTGGTACCACAATTTTCTCCCTTTGGTGGCAGCTTACTGCTCAGAGTCCCGTGACTTGTGCTTGGAGTGCAGTATATCACAGTCGGGGCAGCGAGTGCGACTCGCCCCTCAGGGGCTGCATGAGCTGCGTTTGGCAGAGTACCTCACCTGGAGCGGGTGGTTCCCTGACGCCGGTAAGGTGCACGTTTTACAAAGACCGTATGGTAAGTAGTTTCTGCATTTTTTGTTGGAAGCGACACCGGGTTCGGTGGAGCTGGTTTGTATTTGCTGCCGTGTTCGGTTCAGCTTGACTTTTGTGCTGACTATTGCCGCATTCGGCTAAAATATCTGTTATTCTAGAACTGTGCTCGGTTCTTTAGCTCATTTTTAGCAGCAGTGTTACTGTTCGCTTTGAGTTTTTGAGTCTACCACCAGTGGCGTTTTCGGCTCGCCTGGTGTTTTTAATCCCAGTTGGCGGATCGAGAGTGGCGTTTTCAGCTCGACCTGATCTACCGTTGGTTGTGATGGAGTCCATATGCTGTAGAGCTTGCATGACCCCGCTTCAACCTGAGGATGGACATGATTTATGCCCCTTATGCTTGGGTGTGGACCACCATAAGGAAGGCTTGACGGAAAATGCTTACATGAGCCCGCGACATCAGTGCCGGGTTACTGACGAATTGCTGTGTAAAGCTTACGACTCTGGGGCGCGCATGGGTCGTATTGTCAATTCCCTGTCCCATTTACTGTTAGGTTTAGCGACTTCACTAGAGGCTTCTAATGTCGATGCAGCTACCCAAGGCTTGGTCGACACGTCCCTACAAGCATTTGCTTTTATGTCAAGGGAGCTGGGCCGCCTTCTGTCCATCCTGACCCAGCGCTGGAAGCTTTGCAACGACAGCCCAGGCCTCTCAGACTAGACATCAGCTGGCGGGCCTTCACCAACGAGCCCCTCCTCCTATTGCTCCTGGGTCTTCTACTACACACCAGCAGACATATGCTGTGCCACCAAGCCCATTTGTGGCTTCCCGGTGGCCGGTTACAAGGTCTGGGCACTCGTGGAAAGATCGGCCCAGGGCTTCACATGTGCCTTGGTCATCACAGTCTGGTCACCAGCCCTCCAGGCCTTCGAGAGGCCAGGGGGGTGTAGGTGAAGCTCCCAGGCCGGCAGTCAGTTGTTTCACCCCGGAACAGCTCCAGTACTGGGCTGCCAACACCCCAGACATGTGGGTGTTGATCACGGGGATACCGCCTACAGTTCCGACGCCGGCCTCCTGTTTTCGGCCAGGTTAAAAGTCTGTGGATTCCTCGTGACCACGTTGTTACAAGTCATCCAGTGCTTGAAGCACCGCCTCTGGCGGTCAGAAGGGATGAAATAGAACCGTAGTTTCATACGTAACTTTCGTTTTCCTCAACATCCTTTTAATTTGATCCTTTATTTGAGTAGCTTATGTTGGCTAGCTCAGAAGGCTTGGACAAAATGATACAATGGAAGTTTTTTTTTATTTTTTATTTTTTTATTTTTTTACAATAAACCATGTGCGTGGAAAAGTCATGTTTGATGTTTTTATCGTTTTATCATTTTCCTTTTATCCAGCTTTTATCTTATCTAACCTTGGCTGCTACAAAGTACAAACTGTGCAAACTGCTCATATTCAAAGTACTAGTGTGACAATTTTATCAGCAGCAAACGAGGCTAGATCCGCGCTCCAAAGCCCCACTGTCGGCTAATAGTTTTGCTAGCTGTTAAATGGTCAAAGTGGAGGAGCAGAAGCGAGTCCCATGGGTGTCATGAAAGTGTGCTCCCTCAGGCCTGTACCTCACTCACACACAAGCTTCTGCTATCAGTGAGCTAATGTAGCCCCCAGCCGCATCATTACTGTAAGTGCTAGTCCTAATAAGGGCGAGGAGTGGACAGGAGCCCTTTAGAAGTGCACAGGGACAAGTCACTGTCGTTCTGTTTTATACAGACTACATGGTGGTAAGAAGATTATGAGTCTGGCAGGAATTTGCAAGACACAAGTCCAATCATATATACAATTACATTTACAATAGTATTTAATGTCCATTATTGCAGCCCTGTAGTGGCACTATCACACAAGTATAGAAGATACACACATGTAGCCTAGATATAATCTGTTCATACTTGTTATGGGTGTTATAGGCGTGAGGCATAGGCACACAGTATTTAATAGTTCTGCTAGCAGCTAGTATTACCTTTTATGAACTGCTTCACCCCAGCCCATGTGCACCCTCCATTGGTGTGTAGAAATTGTAGCCACATTACCTATTTTCCATAAATTCAAAATAATTCTTAAGTGTTCATAAATATTGACAGAATAATGTATATGACTTACTGCACAAGCTCAGTGTATAAAATGATACTCAGGCAAAAATGGTTGTTATTGAAATTAAAGCCAACAGTGTAAGTGTTGGCACACCTTTTGTGACTTTAGTGTTCCTGTTCTGTCCTTTGGGCTGTAACTCACAGAACAAAATTATAAATAACAGTTAAGGTAATTAAGATGCAATTGAAAGTCAAAAGTCAATATACAGTACTCTAAATACAATGCTAATTTCTTAATATTTAAATAAACTATCTTAATAACTGCCTATTGCTAATATGAATATTGTCGAAATGCAGATTTTTGTTGCAATATAGTGAGCTATAGGGTATAATCAACTATAGAAATGATCAGATTGTGCTTTAAGGAATTTACATTTTGGATATTTCATGATACAACGTCATCAATAGGGAAATCTGGCTCTTGCCCATGTCATCATCACAATCATATTTTCTGAAATGTGATTCTTGCATTAATTTCTTACTTATAATTTGTCTTTTTGTCAATTCTTCTGGTTTAGAATGTAAATCAAAACAAATCACTGATCTAATTTCACACAATCACAATGTTTGTCAGAACAAATTACAATTAGTTATTTTTTTTCCAAATCGTTAAATCAGCCATAACATATTCTCATTCAAATCTTCCACCAACCCATTTTCAACTTCTCAACCCTTGCTTATTTTCTTTTCCCTAGAGTGCTTTCGGTGACATCTCCCAGCGCGTGGAGCTCCGACAGCAGCTGCAGTGCAAGAGCTTCTCCTGGTACCTTCAGAACGTCTTCCCTGAGGTCTTCATGCCCGACCTCCACCCTCTGCGCTTCGGCTCGGTACGCCATAGGCCCGGCTACCAGTGTTCATTTCATCAGCTAAAACATTTTCGGCATAGTTTCCAGTGTCATATTTTTGTTGACTAACTCTAAACAAAAACTTAATTAAAAGTAAAAGTAAAGATTAACACTAACAGCTAAAACTACAATGAAAATGCATGTACTGGTAGCACATGCGTTTTTAAATGACATTTTCTCAGCCCTTGATGACAAACAAGACGGTGTAGCTAAATTTCTTGATTTAACTAAAGCTTTTGATCAGTGGATCGAGTCCTCTTGAACCATCTGAAGCATATTGAATTTGACAATGCTACATGTGATTGGTTTCAAAATTTTCTTTCAAACAGATCCAGGCAGTAGTAGCCGATGGTTTTAAATCAGATTTTTTTTACTTTAAGTAAAGGAGTGCCCCAAGGCTCAATTTTGGGCCCCCTACTTTTTACTATTTTTATTCATTCTATTGGTCACAATTTAAAAGAAAGCCACATACATTTATATGCAGATGATGCTGTTTTGTATGAAAGTGGTCCCTCTGCTTTTAAAACTGCCACAAGATTTGAATGAAATCCAAAACTCCCTCATAAATCTTAAACTGTCTGTGCTTGCAAACAACACTGAGTATGATTTTTTTCTAAAAAAAAACAAAAAACCAAAACATTTCAGTAACTTGCAAGCTACAAATCTTTATATGGTAAATGGTACATCCATTGAAAGACTCGACACTTATAAATATCTTGGCTTGATGAAAACTTATCCTTTAAAAACATATCTCAGAATTATGTAACAGTTTAAAATCTAAATTATCATTTTATTGCAGAAACAAATATTGTACCCCAATAAATAACACAAAAGAAGTAGTGCAAGCAAGCTTCCTATCCGTATTGGATAATGGGGATGTGGTGCATGCAGACTTCAGCCTGTACTTTGAAACCGTTGGATCCACTATTTCACTCTTTGTTTCATTACAGGTGATGGGTTTGAAACTCATCACTGTTTCTCTATGAAAAAGTGGGTTGGCCATCACCATCAAGAGAACAGCACTGTATGTAGTTTATCTATAACTTCAAAAACTGCCAGAATACCTCACCTGTTTGTTCATCATTGATACCAGAACATTTAACACCAGATCACATGACTGTATAAGTCTAAGGACGAGCCGCACCAGAACTGAGACGGGAAAGAGGATTTTCTTCAGAAAAATGAAATACACTTCAAGGAAAAGCAAAACTGGATACGTTGGTGACACAGTCGCAATTTAATGTGATAACAAACGTTTATACACACACCTGCTCCTGTTTTTGATGTTTTATATGGACTTACTTGTTTTGATTGTTTTTTCAGTTTGTATTGTATTTGCGCCCATGAAAAAGAGCTCAAGTGCGCTCATTGGGAAAATAAAGATAAATAAAAATAAAATAAACTGATTAAAATTTGGATAAGTATAATACCACATAAACTAGTACATATCTGGACGACTGAGGTATTACACAGGTCCCAGATGGTAATGGAAAGAAAGTACTGTGATTTAATGTTGAATATCACAATCTGTTGTCTAAAAGTTTGGCTTTTTTAGAATTTTTTTTTTTTACCATCATCGTGGTATCGAAATTGGTATCGAGTCTATTCCTTAGTATTAAAATCAAGTTTGTTTTTAATTTTAGTATCATTATGACAACACTATTATGTACCACATACAAGTAAAATGTAAAAATATATATATATATATTCTGGTAGACAAAAACTTTTATGGATTTAGTCAACAAAATTAGCATGACAATTTCCTCGCCTAAAATGAGACTAAAACTAAAAGGAATTAGCTGACAAAATCTTAAGTTTTAAAACTTTCTTGTCAAAATTGCCCGTACGAGCCGCTGTTCCTCGTGCTCCAGCCCCGCACCACAAAAGCCCTCTGGAGAGCTGATGTGTTTGGACAGCTTGCAGTGGATGTTTTTCTTTTTTACTTTCGCTTTCCTGTCTTTTAAATGTTTCTGCCTGTTCTGTGTAGGTGAAAAATGTGGGCAAGGATACGTGCCTGGATGCCGGGGAGAACAACGAGGGTGGCAAACAGCTGATCATGTACCCCTGCCATGGACTCGGAGGAAATCAGGTAAGAAATGGGAAGAAAAATCTAAATTTTCCCCCAGACCTAATTTCTGACAATCATTACAAAGTTTTTTTTGATAGGATTCTTTTCAAAGTTAATCTTTTTAGACATTTTTAGACTACTTGACAAAAAATGAAATAAGAACTGACAAATTAATACAAGAATTATATTTCAGAACATTTTTGTACAGATCTGAGCTACATGATAAGCACTTTTTTCTACACAGAATAAGACAGGACATTTTATTGTTTGTGGAAGAAATTATAGCACATAAAAAATTGCAGACTTTGCGATTTGCGTGCATTCAAACTGCAATTTCAGTCTGATTGCTGTTAATTAAAAAAAAAAAAAATCACCTTATAATGAATTGGTATGATTATTATTAAGATGAATGTACTTGATAGGGAGAACCTTTTAGAAGCCATAAAATTGGATTGGAAATTAATTTATGATCTTTAAGATGGTAGACCATTAATCTAGGTTGTGAATGACACGATATGTGAATGAATAACATTTTCACAACCCCTGTACCTGATTTTTTTTTTCCCCATGTATTTAAACAAAACTCGTTTTGCCCCAGTATAGATGTACTTTACAAGCAGCTCTTGAGTCTGCTGTGTACTGTCTGCATCTGATTATGAGCCAGTTTATTGTCTGATATCAGAATGTGCACTGTTGGCATGCTAGTTATTGTTAGCTTTACTGTGAAGAGGATGGCAAAACTCCACTCTGATCTCTGAAAGTTGTGAAAAGTATTTATACACTTTTTGTGGTGAATAATTAGGACGCATAAGGTAAGTGAGGAATAACTTTGGACCGCTGCAAACCATTTAAAATGAGCTAGTTCTGATTTTCAGGTAAAAATCAGGTACAAATCCTTCAACTCTATAAAATGACATTGTGACTGCCATTTAGTGACAATAGGCTTAGTGGGACCATAACTAAACAGTACAAATTTGGATTCCTGATTGGTTTAAATGGGCAGTTCCCACCATTTGTTCCTCTCCTCTTGTATAATGTAAACTTTGAGGTTGTCTGGACCGCAGGAAATATTCAGTTGCACAGCGCTTCCTTGAGTGCTGTGTGATTTTCAGCATAAATCAAGTGTCTTAGCTTTAAGGGTTTTTGTGGAGTTTTGATGTCAGCTCATATACAGGGTTACTTGGGAACTGGTCGACAATTTCGTTACATTATGTTGTTGAAGTTGCTAATCATATTGTGAGACTTGTATTACTCCTTAGCCATTTTAATATTCCTTGCCCAAATTCGATCTCAGCTTGTATACTGTTGTGTCCACGGGCAAGACACTTCACTCACCTTGTAACTGGTGGAAACGCACTATACAGGACTAAAGCATCAGTACCATCTTTATTTCTTACTTTGGAGGATTTTACTGGAACATAAAAAACATCCATCATCAGAATTTGTCCACCTGTAAGCTCCATTTGCTTGTGTCTTTCTTTCTGCAGTATTTCGAGTACTCCACCCACCACGAGATCCGGCACAACATCCAGAAGGAGCTGTGTCTGCACGGGGCAGACGGGGGCACGCTCAAGCTGGAGGAGTGCCAGTACAAGGGCCGGGACACAGCCGTGGGACTGCAGCAGAAGTGGGAGCTCAGACAGGTCACAATTCTACTCATAATACTCATAAGAGACACGCTCAGTAGTGAAACATATTATAGTTTGTTTTATTCATGCATGTATAACCAACAGAGGTGGGTGGAGCAGCCAAAATTTGGATTCAAGTAATATTATTTGAAAGTAGTTACTCTTGCTTAAGTAGAAGTACAAAATTATATCCCATCTCAGGAAAAGGTATTTGGGAAATCTACTTGAGTACTGAGTAACAGTTTGGATGTAAAATGTATTTTTAATTGGATTTGTCACTGACTAAACATGAAATAATTCAGCGTTCAATTAATTAGAATTACTCAAATTATGAAAGGAAAGGTTTTCATCAAAAGGGGCCATATTATCCTGTTTTCTGATCTACGTTATAATGTTGTTTCCTCATCAAAAACATACCTGACATACACTTTTGCTCAAATTAAAACATTCAAGCTAATAATATAGTCATAATAAAGTAACTGCATAAACGTGACTTGAAGACATAATTTTATTTACATTTACTTGAGTAACTGATACCATCCATATCCATTTCAGCAAAGCAATCCGATTTTTCAAGATACAGGCGTAAAGTCCATACTCATGGGACTTGTGTGGGTCAGTTCAGCCCTTACATTGTCTCTGTAGTGATGCAACTATGTGGGCCTCATGTTGACAAAAGCCATTCTGCTCATATATCTTTAACACCCTCTACTGGCAGCCATGGGCAGGTGGCATAATCCAGTTTCAAGTGTTAAAACTAAAACGAAACAAAAAAAAAAAATAAAAAAAAAGAAAAATAATTCCTTCCATTATTTCTAGCAATAGACATTCTCCTTCTTTCTTAAATATTCCATTATCTTGTTAAAATTGAATTATCAATCTTTATGTCTCCCCACAGAATCAGTTGTTCTTTCTCCCCGGCCTGAAACTGTGTCTAAGCGCACGTCATGAGCACCCGTCGCTAGCACCTTGCAACCCAGACGACCGACTCCAACAATGGCTATTCATCTGAACCACCACTATAAGCAAAAGCTGTTTTCGTAAATGCAGAGATGCGTTTGATTTTTTTAGATTGAAGATCACTCTTAACTTATTTTTATACATAGAGCAAAACTACTGGTGCCTGGAGGACAGAAAATGAACTTTACCTAATGTGCCTATAATGGTGTTTTTGGATACAAGAAGATTTAAAGTGGGACTTAACACCTAAACTTCTCCCACAACCACGTTTTAAATAGACCTGCTAATCTGGGCAGTACCTGGAGGACTAAACAAAAGAGTGAGTGAAAACGAGGTCTGGGGGCAGGCTCTGGGGGTATAAGGAACAGTGTGGTTGGTCTAACAGGTGTGCACCCCTCATACTCCGTCCCTGCAGCCAGGTGTGTGAAAAATACGCTTTTTTTATGGAAATCGGGACCATTTTTATACTCAAACTGTGCCATCTAAAAGTGTGCCTATATTAAGTCTACTGAAGGGGCCTTAATGCAATGCAGGGGGCACCTCTGCTGATTCCTGGTGCAGGCGCTAGTGTTACGATGGATGTGGGAATGCTTGTCAAATATGAATAGTAATTTTGTATGTGGTGTTTGGATGTCTGTTTTCATTAAAAGCAGCTGGTTAGTGATGAATTTTTTCTCTTTGTGTTTGCATTTTAAACTAGGAAAATTAAGTTGGTATCTAGAAAAAAATCAAATGTTCTGAATGATATAAGTTGCAAATAGGACTTAATTCATGTGACCAGGCTTATTCAAAAGTTATTTGCAAACAGGTTCTTATCAGCCACAGTTAAGTTGTTGTAAATGTGTGTGTTTAATTCATAGCCGCACACTCTTGGTTACAGCTGAACGATGTGGAGAAAAGATTTTGACAAGCATTGTCATTGTGATTAGATTTGCGATTTATGTTTTAATAATCGGATTCTGCTCAAAGTTCACATTTTTAACACATCCAGGAGAATTGTCAAAAAGACCGAAATATGAACTGACAAACTAATACAAGAATGACATTTCAGAGTTTGTTCAGATCTAAATTTTTATCTAGAATGAGACAGGTATTTTGTTGCGATACTTCAAAAAGTGCAGCCTTTGTGATTTGCCAATTGCGTCCATTCAAATTGCGATTTCAGTTTGATTTCTATTAATCTTGCAGTCCTACTCCTGGTGATATAAACTTTAATAAGATTTAGTTTAAAAAATTTCAAAGTCACACTTATTTTGAATTTAAAAAAACAGTTATGACAATAAAAAAATACAAAAAAAACTGCTGGATTTTTTGTATGTATCAATGCAAACTAAGTAAATTCGATATACAGGACAAAATTCTAAAGATAAGCTGTATGTTTTTAGGTTAGTTTTACCATCTAGCCTTGACTGTAAATAAAGCCTGTTTCTATAAATAAGCTTCTGCAATATCATCTAGTAACCACCAGAGTGCGCGTCATCCTAGTACTTTCACCAGAGCTAAGCTGCAGGCTAATTCACACAAAGAGATAATCTTCCTGCTCTGATGTGGCTTATGAATGAGGATGAGTCACACAAAACTCATTCAGAGCAAAGTTTTCATCCAATTTATTTCCAAAACATGGTAAAAATGAAACAATGGAGTCGACTCAAAACCGAACACTTAAAAAAACTGTACCATTGTGCAAAATGCTTGCATTTCACAGAAGTCCAAATAGAAATACATAAATCAGGCACATGAAGCTTTACAACTCACGACCAGCATAGAACAAAAGACAACTCGAAGATAGCGAAGCGTACAGACCTTTAGTAAACCACAATAAATACACATTTGAATATATTAGTCCTCATAAATAGTGGAAATGAACTGAACACAGGATTCTTGGATGCAGTGCTGCCATATCCCTGCGTCTTCTCACACTGTATACTTTGGCACAATCTTATGCACTGAGCCATGTAGGTACTGCCAAACGCCTGAGAGCACTGCATTCTTACTGAACCACAGTGACTGATTCTTCTGTCAAAATGATATCACCTTTTCAATGCTTTCTCTTTTCAGGTAGAAAATTGTATACAGTTGTTTCCTAATGTAAAAGCTAACGTTATTGCCCAATTAAGTGATCAAATCTGTGATAATGCTATTTACACATATTTGGTAAAGCGTTCCCTTTTCAATTCTAACACCAATAATGGCTTTTTAGGATCATGTACGGTGGCCCTGGAGGGACAAGTCACAAAACAATAACTACAATCATAACATTTTGCGTAAACATTATTGTATTTCCTGATTTTTAGATGCCTTTAGTATTACTATTTTATTATATCCTTTGCCATTTATCTTTGCTTGTATTATCTTACATTTTTTGTGACATATTCCTCAGGGCCATTGCGTTTCAAAATTCATTATTGTAACTAATGATGTTCAACGATAACATTTGATTGTCAACATTAAGCATGTATTTACCCTTATTCCTCAGCGGTGATGTATTTAGAAGATGCTGCTTAAAGTTTAGTCAGACAATTTAAAATCTAATGCACTTTCTATTGCACTGCACAGATGCACATACATAAACATCTTCATGAATCAACGGTAAAAATCAGATCTAAAAATACTAATATCGAGAATTTCAGGTCAACGTGCCGATGATTAATTACAATTCATATCAAACGTTTTTTGTTGTCTCTTATGATGACTTTTGGAGATGCGTCAAAGTGCTGCTTTAATAATATCCCTGTGTTGGATCAGTGCTTCCAAGTCCAAGCCTTCGTTTGTAGTGGCACCAAATTTTCCCACCCAAAGCTCTTAATACATCCAAAGATATTCCAGGCCATGTCATGCTTTTCCAAACCCGAAAAGCAAAAAAGAAATCGTTACAACACATTATCATAGAAAACAATGGCGATTCCCCCCAAATGTCTGTGAGGTCTCCCAAATGGCATGCTTATCAAAACATTTACAATATAGAATTATTCACGTATTTCCCTAACAATAAATAAACCAACGTTATTTTTTTTGCACATTTGACACTTACAGTACATAGAAAAGTTCAATTTACAGTACAATATCTGTCTCAAACTAGAACCTTACGTTTGAAATTACAAGATACATTGCACGAAATGATGTCTTCTTTTGAGTGAATGTGGAGAAGCCTCAGAAGTTTAAATTATTGGTTTTGAATCTATGGCTTTGTATATACACATGATCAGTGTGGTCCATTGCTTTAATAAGAGGTGTGTGTGTTTTTAACCAGAGCGTATTTTTGACAATTTCTCCGGTAAATACACAGAATTTTAATTGAGAGAACTGGAAGTCTGTGCAACATTCTGATATAATAAATAATAAATAAATAATAGGTAAATTTCAGATGAGAAAAACATTACATTCAAAAAATCCACTGGTTTAATTTTGGTGGTTGTAAGTAAGAAACATTCGGTTTCTGATGATTCTTGTGAAAGGCGACATACAGTAGCTGAACATGCTATCCTCGTCTCTGGTATGGTCACCTGGCAACAAGGGTAAGAACAGTTGGTGAATCTCTTGACTGCTTATCCACAAATTCAAGCAATGTAATTTTTTGTTCAAATACTCAGCAGGGGTGCCTTTTGAGCAAGATTTGAACCAGCTACCTTCTGGTTAGTGGGTTATACTATCAGCCAATAGCACTTCCAAGTTATTACTCTGTTGTCCTAAAATTCCAAAGCTAAAATCTATTTAAAGGAACTGTATGTAAGATTTAGTTTTGAAATTTCATAAACCTGACTTATCCGTGTCCCCAGATACGAGGTAAACATGTTCAAATCAAATACAGCTTTTACTGTCAACAATTATAAAGCTGATTTATTCTTAACTACAAAAACACTGGACATGATGGCCAAGTCCTTGGTTATAATTTGGTGTTTTGGTTCCAAAGACGATTATCTAATCAGAAAGCAGAATGAGTCTCACATGAGTCTCTCAGTTGGGTTGCCAGCGCTGAAATCCCATTGTTGTAACTCTAAAAGAGCTCCCTCTGATCTGAATGTCACTGTCTAAACCCCAGCACCTACACCCAAACCTTACTCAGTGCTAGTGCAGCCTATGCAGCTCTGAGTGAATTCTGGAGGTTCTGAGCTTTCACATGAGACATGGCCTGTCCATATACTGAGAATAAGAACAAGTTTTATGTGTAGGGGCTGGCAACCCAGGTTCAGTTGTGATTGTAGTACTTAAAATTAAGGGTGCAGGCTGCATACAGTTCCTTTAAGGAGATAATTGAAGATAAAATGCATTTATTGTCAAAAATCGGCTCGGGTTAACCTAACAAACCTACCTTCATTTTAAGGTATGGCGATGTGAAAAGGCCATGACGAATCTGCTTTAAATACCACTTAATGTAAACTGACCACAAAGAGCTCTTAAATGGCTGTGACTTCTGGACATTGCTCTGGTAAAGGGAGGCTCGGAGAAGTGTTTGTGAGCAGGGTTAGATCTGAATGCCCATTACACTCTTTCTGGGTTTGCTCTGATGCTAAACAAGTCGTGCTATAGGAACTCTGGCTATTATTGTTAAGGTAGAAATGATTTGTATTGTCGGTCTGCTCTACAAAACCATTCTTTAATTCCTTTTCTTGATCTGGCACGTAATTGGTTAGCTCTGTGGTGTGAGTCCCGTTAGTGAGGCTGTAACACTGGCTGGTCGAATACCGCTCTTCTGTTTGATTTGCAAAGTTTGTGTACTGTTCGGCGGCCATGTTGAATTGCGTCGCGTTGCTAGCTTGATCCCCAAATGCTTCTCCATAAGGTTCGCTAACTTGGCTACTACTTTCGCTGCTGGGAATTGCGTTTGTTAGCTGATAGTACTCGTTTGAAGAAGAGTTTATCAAATATGAATTCCCGTTAATGTGGTTTTCGTCATTGTAACATAGAACAGAAGTTAGCGGTGCAACGCTAGTTTGATTGGTCAAGTCTTCCTCAAAGTTTTCAGTCTTTTGCTCATCTTCATCATCCTCATCTTCCTCCTCAGAGTCACTGTTAGCTAAACTTTGTGTACTCGAGTCGGAAAGTCCGCTACAAACACTGCTACTTTCGTCTTCATCATTCTCCTCTTCTTCCTCATCCTCCTCTTCATCGTCCTCGTCTTCGTCATCCTCTTCGTCAATGGCTTCGTCCATGTCGTCCGTCGTCGCTTGGAGATGCATGGCGGCAGGAGGCGGGGCCGTGTCAGATAAAGTGTACTCCAATCTGTGCGATTGGAGGAGAGTGTTGTTGCCATCACCGTGGAAACCGTTAGTGGGCGTGGCCAGCTGTTGCTGCTGCTCGCGGCTCTTCTCCAGCTCCAGCTTCATGATGGTGTGCAGGAAGTGAGTGCGCACGCGGATGGGGTTGAATTCCACACGACCGGTGGAGTTGCTGCAGCCCTCTTTGGTGCAGCCGCAGGGGAAGGACATGCGATCCACCTGGACACAACACATGAGTCATTGTTAATGGTGGAACTGTTTTATATTAGTTGTAGAAAAGAAAAATAAAACCTTTTCTTTCCCAGATTACTGCGGTCACTTTCAAAATTATTTGAATCAAGATTGGTTGTCTTAGATTTATCCAGGGCTTACCAATGCTAAACCAAGACAAAATATATGTCTCGTAGTTTAAGCAAATATAAAACTGAATATTTCGATATAAGCTGAAAACATGACCCTGGTTGACTCATTGTTTCTCAGTATTTAAAGTAAAATATATTTTAAATCAATCAATCTTCCTCATAATCCATTAATGAAATTTATTATGTCTTCTTTTTTTTCTTCTGAATTTCATGAATGGAGCCTAATTGCTAATGAACAGTTTCTGATTATTATTAGACTAACAACATTATTATACCAATATGGTGTGTTGCTACATCTTCAATGAAACATGGTTACGTCATTCATCAAACACTATCCCTTCATCTGGATTGTGCGAAAACCTGGAGAAACAGGTCAAAAGCCACAGTGTTTCACTTTAATTTACAGTGAACCTCCTTCTGTCTCCACAGATATTTGTCCATGAAGTTTACCTTGAAGCCTTGACACATTTGCATTTTCACTTAGAGCTCTCTACATCTGTTGCTGAAATGAACTGACTTTAAACTAAGAACAAATAAATATTCTGAATGAGTTATTTAATTTCTCTTGCTTCAAGCCTAATCAAAGCTTTTGCTTATTTCATGACTAGATTTTTTTTTAATCACATCTTTTTCATTCATTGCAGATCATCAGTAAAAGTGGAAAAGATGTAATAATTTCAGTAGTTTAATTCAGACATCTTGTACCAAGTTAGTTCAAGTGCACACAAAGTCACACTTATTTTTTGCTTTTTATGAGACTGACAACTGTTTTAACCATAATTCATATTGTATACTGCCTATGTCACTTTGTGAAGAAGGATAAGTTAAAGTCATATTCCCGGGCATCCCAAACATAGCAATAATATCTCTATGTATCTCTGTGGAGACAAGTAGATGGCATGGCTGCCACCAGGGCAAGCTACAAATCAGTTTTGGACAAATGCAAATCCATTCACATTAAGGATGAGTTTTTGTGAAATAAAACACCCAAATTGGAATACATGAAAATATCACGCACACACGCACGCAGTGGTGCTTTAACTTTGACTATACTTTGAAAAATTACCTGGGCAAGTATGCTATGAGGCTAACAATATGCTGTCAAAGTACTCAGGAAAACCAAAAATAAACTGTCTGTGTAAGATGACTGAGGTGGTTTGTTTTATTGGCTGTGAAAATACTTCCGATTGACCAAGGATGGACCAACAGATGCGGGAGGATCTGGAGAGTAGAATGAGGCAAAAAAGTTGAGCAGTTATGGCATGAAGCCATCAATATGTATTCTACTTCAAATTGAACAATACATACACTACCAGTCAAAAGTTTGGACACACTTTTTCATTTATTTTTCTTCTTTATTTCCATTATTATTTACGTTGTAGATTCGCACTGAAGGCATCAAAACTATGAATGAATATATGGACTATAGCAAACTAATAGTAAACTCAAAATAAACTTTTTTTAGAAAAAAAAAAATAGCCACCTTTTGCTAGTGCTCTGCACTTGTGGCATTTCTTGACCCTAAAGAGGCACACCTGTGAAGTGGAAACGATTTCAGCAGACTTCATGATGAAGCTCATTGAAAGAAGGCTGTCAACAAAGTAAAGGGTTGCTACTTTGAGGATTTGAATATAAAATGTTAAAAAAAAAAAACATTTAGGTATTTTCTTTTTTTTCTTTGCTACATAATTCTATATATCTTACATCATACATTACAAGTGCATACATGTAAATATGTATTGTTTTGTGTGAAGCACGTGTTCTAGTCACAGTGTGTACTGAGTATATTTCATTTGAGCAGCAGTCTCCCCTGTACAGTCCATACCTGGCACTTGATCCCTGCGATGCTGCACGCACAGGTCTCAGGGTCACAGAAGAGGCGGCAGTCACAGCCACAGTCCTCACGCGACACCCGGATGGCCCTGAGCTCGTGCTTCTCTTCCACGTCGATCTTTTTGACCCCAGACGAGCGCAGCAGGGCACGACGTTTCTTAGTGGTCAGTGGTTGCAGGAAGAAGTACTCGTCCACCTCTGTGTTGTCCAGGTCAATGTCGTCGTCCGAAATGTCTTCAGCCGTGAGAGAGTTGGCCTCCTCTGACTCCACCGTGCCGTTCTTTGTCAGCTGAAAGGGAAACATGCAGGGGTTTAGGATTTTGAAGGAAGATCAAAATCAATCAGGTTATCCTCTGGCTTAAACAAAATATTTTAAGTGCAGTAACTTTTCTACAGTATATTAATGAATGATTAGATTTCTCGCAAACATTGGGAGCTTATACAATGTGAAAATGTATTGTTACAAAAGTAATAGCTTCTACTCAGTTTTTAGTAAGATACTATTAAATATATTAAAGGTACGTAGGTATTAAATTTAGCTTTAACTGATAATTGTAACGCTGATTTATTCATAAATATGAACCTTGGAGGTTCTGAGCTTTCACAAGAGGTATAAATTGTCTATATACTGAGGACAAGAAAAACTTGTCTGTGTCCTCTATCTGCAGGTTATGGCACTAAGAACCCAGGTTCAGTTGTGACTGTATTTTTATTTATTTATTTTTTTAAACCAGCAACAGCACAGATTAAATACAGGTCCTTTAATTTCATCTCACTGATTTCATTTTGGATCCTCATTTGGCATCTGCCAGTTAATGTATTCATTTATGTATGAGATTTGAATTAATATGAATGCAGCTATTGACAGCTGATATTGTGAAAATTGACAATATGCAGAATTATGCAGCTTCTCATCACTATGCCAACATAAAGAAAACATAATGTCTGTAAACTGTAAATGACATTTTGATGACTTTTATCATTTTCATCAATACCCTTCAGCTTTGACGTTTCTCCTGCTACATATCAATTTTTTATTTAACTTTGTATAATCAAAAATATTCCAGGGTTATATTTGCAACATAGCCTTGTTATCTCAGAACCTCAAAGGAACAGATTTTTCATTGATAGAAAAAAGCATATTCATAATTAAAATTAAATTAAATTAAAATTACAAAGTATAACCACCTTGAGCTTGATAGAGTTAAGCTTTTCCTCTTTGAGATGGTCTCGTAGCATATCTCGGTGAATCCTCTCCTGCTCCAGCGCAAACTCTCCCAGAGAGTACTGCCGGATCCAGCTGTGGCGGCTGGACATGCCCAGGGTGCTGCCCCCTTGGCTGGGCACGCTGGTGAAGCCCTGGCGCCGGCTGAAGTAGTACACGGTCACATTCTCAAACTGCACACGCCTGTTCCTCAGACGCTTCTCCCGCTTCAGGATGGAGCCAGCTGTAGAGAACAACACATGTGAGTGAGTGAGTGGGAGGAGGTGGGACTCGCCATGTATGAGATCTTTTGTCTAAAGCAGTGGCTCTTAATTTGTGGTAAGGAAGTTCTTCAATTCTGGTATTATTTTTATTTTTACAATTTCATCTCTGCTTTTGTCTGCTTTGGGTTAGTCCTTGTTTAGAACTACTGTAGCCATGGAGTAGTTGTATTTTAGACCTGGTTCTGCTCTTGTTCAGAAACACCTTTGCTATATTTTCATCACTCTGAAACCCATGGATAGCAGTGATGTCAGAATCAACAGTTCATGAGCAAGTTGAATGGTCCTCAAAATGTCACCTTTAACAGGACATTGAAACCCATCAATGGCATAATAAAATAATTATAGTAATCAGGATAATTATATTTATGTTATTTCACCATAGCAAAAGCTTGTAAAGAATTCCACAAATATATGAGTTTAAAGTAATAAAAACTAAAATCTAATCATTTAATTAGAATATTAAAATATAACTTCTAGAATAAAACTAATGATATATAATGGAAATGAACATTCAACAGTAATATATGGGTCAGCATTTACTTCATAAATATCAAATATATATTTTTTCCACTTTTCAGCTACAATTCCAACATTCTCAACCTCCTTACAGAAATCCGCTTGGCTTTCACGGTTTCAAAATTCCGGTACTTATCTATTCCAATGAGGAAGTGCTGTCCTGAAATGCCTCATATATTGCACATTCTTTCTCTGGATGCATCCACAGTGCTACTCCACATCTCAGCCCGTCTGACTGCAGCTTTCCCGGGAACTATTTCATCATTCTGTGTTTCGGCGTGTCTTTTTAAGAAGAGAAGAGTGAGGTGGGAGGAGAGGGGGTTCGCGAGGGGGGGCTGAGATGGAGGGAGCGATACTGGGGCATAAATAATCGTCTCTACACATCCGAGTAGCGCTACAGTTCACCCCAGCACCAGACAGACTGCTTCTCCCTTAGACAGAAAGGGCATTTTATTAGCTGCTGGTTTTACGGTATTGTCATTGCAGCTTGGGTTTTAACATTATGAGCTTTTAAAACAATAAAACCGAACAATTTTCCACCACAGATTGCATTTGTTCTGCCTGACTAAAAATACAGAGTACATTTACAGGGTAGCTTGTTCTGGCAAAACGATTCAATAAAAAAGCATGGAAAAAATATTGAGTCCAATTGTGTGAAGAGAAGTGACCACAAATGTCCAATGAACTAGCTACAAAAACATACTTCCGATTACATCAACCATATAAACCTAGTTGAACCATTAGCAAACAATGATAATAATAATAAAACAGGCGGAACGTTGAACTAATAAACAACTGTAACTGTATTTGCAGATATTACGACAATCTCCTCTCACTTGCTGCTTTTTGAACAACATATTTTGAAATGCCCATATTCAAAGCCCCATCACGTAATATTTCAGACAAGAAAACAGATTAAGACAAAAGCATTTGTTTCATTACCGGTGTTTTATTACCTTCAAAAACTTCAATAACAAGTATTCTTACTGGGCTTACTGACACTGAGCTTGCCTCTCTGCAGATCTGACCTATAACCTGGCCTAGTGGATAGCAAGTTGCTGTTTGTCTCCATAGAGATGTCACTACTGGATTGTTCCTCAGAATAACATGGCTATTTCCATGAAGAATGTTCCACAGGTTTGCTTTAACTTTCTACCTCCATAGAGTCGAGGTAGAGCATCCACCACCGGAAATGTCAATGTGATGCTGCTTTGAGAAACCTTTTATTTTACCTTCTTTATCTATTCTGTCGTCGCGCAGCTTAATAAATAATAAAACATAAAACAATGTGCATGTCTTCTGCTAATCAGTACCAATTGTGCAACTACGAATATATTACTTTGATTACTGACGACAATTCTGATTATAATTGCCAGACCATATCATTATCACATTAAAACAACAACGCCATGTAATTCTGCACCATAGTCTCTCCATTCATAACAGCAGACAGCCACTTAACCATGCAGACTCCCCCTCCCTGACCTCTCCTCTCCCCTAGCAGCTGTGAATGACAACCGGGCCACCCTCCTCCTTTAGGGACTCGGCACCCTACGCCTGCCCTCCAAAACCCACTCCACGCAGGGGAAGGGGGGCGGGGGGCTCCTCAGCTGAGCACACGTCATTCACGCTGACACATAACAAGCCCATTACTGCTAATATTAGAGCATCAACACTCAGAAATATGACTCAGTTTGCATCTCTGGCTGCTAATGTCGTCTAAACTAAATGTGTGCGGACTAGAAGCAGTGTTTTCCATTAATAGAGGAGATTATGGTGCCCCCCCATAGTCTAATTTTCATCCTCATAGTCTAAAACCTAGCTGGAGCAAAAAAAATTGTAAAACAAATGATACTTTAGGCTTGTTGTATTATCATAAACATATAGAAGCAACCATTTTTTATCTGTAATCAATGCTTTTTTGTTCAGCAGAGGCAGTAAGTGACATTTATACACGAAAATATTGTATTAAATAAAATGATTCAAATATGTATCGCTTATGCCACCATAGCCTTGGTATAAACTTGTGGGAAACACTGAGAAGCTTTTAAAAATCCCCCTAGGATTACACTGTGTACTGGTACGGCACTCAGCACTTAAGGATGAACCAGTCACTGTCCATTTAAGGTCGCTAATGGTTCAGGTTGGAAAAATGCCAAGCTGCAATTAAAAACAAAACAGCATTATAAAATCCATACCATTAACCTTGTAAACGATATATGGTTTCAGTTCTTTCTAAAACAATCACACTAGATAAGATTTATATGCTAAGTCATGCAGTTTACTTGTACATCACTCAAGGTAATCAGATGATTAGCTTTTGAATAGGCACAAGATGAGAAGACAAAACAATTTGTTAAGAGCACATAAAAAGTTGTAGTAAAATAAATAAATGGGACAAACAGCAACCCTCACTGCCTAATAAACATTTAAAACACTATGCTACATCGCAGGGTCAGACTACAATTCAGTTTTCATCACTGTAGGAGCTATACGGGGGAAACACACAGTATATAAATATAGCCAATATCTTGAAATGGTAAAAAATTGATTAAAACCTCTAGGCTAGAAAAGCAAACTCACAAAACAAGGCAGAGGGTATCAAAATGTTTAAGTCCACATATTGAATCAGCTGGTAAGTCTCTGAGATCGATGGGTTGTCTATAACTGTGTTGCCATAGTAATAATTAAAATTCAGAAAAATACAACAGTGCAGGTTTACATTGTCAGCTTGGCCTTACAGTTGGCAGGCGTCTTGAAGAGTCCTTAAAAGCCCTTGGAAGCAGCAGCGATGGCACAAACAAAGAGTAGGAGTCAGTCACTTGTCAGATGTGTAACATGTTATTGTTTTTAATGTCGTCATTCCCAAAAGGCAACACTGGACACAGACACTGAGCTGGTGTTTTGTTGTTTTTTTCAGAATAGGCATGACATAGCGCTTTGAGTGCTTTGAAAGTGGAAAAGTGCCATATAAAAATGTGACAATTTACTTATATGTTAGCATCTATAGCTGACTGATTCTAGGCATAGACTGTGTAAAGAAGTGGACTAAGTGAGTGTGACGTCAGCCATAGCGTTCAGCTCCAGTCTAATGAAGCTCATCCAGCATAGCGGTTATAGGGGCGAATTTGGAGCCAAGTTCAATATTTGGAATTACAACCGCGAGTATCATAGGCTATGGTTCCAGGATACATTCATTTTGGTGGCAAGATAGTTCAATCTCTCACCTCTCCTTGGAATTTAATACCAGCTAGACAGGATAGTTTGGTATTCTTGTACTTTTCCTATGTATGGCATTATTTGTACTTTTATTGTATTTTTATTTGTGACTTTTATGTAGAGCACTTTGGTCAACTGAAGTTGTTTTAAACGTGCTATATAAATAAACTTGAATTAGAAATCATTTAGTGCCAACAACCAACAACTCATGTTATTATTAATGTATGCTACTTTATGCTACTATGTCACTTCTGCACGTGATGAGATATTGTGTGTATGACTTTTATGTACCTATTAACATTTATTATTCTATCTTACTCATTTTAAGTATTGTGCATATGTGTTTTCTGTATCTCTGTTGCTAACAGGCTACACTTGGCCAAGGGACTATAATTAAAAATGAATTAAAACTGCCAAACTGACAGAAATGTTCAGTAATCACCACGATACCACATTTTGAGGTACGATATATTGCGACAGAGAAATATTGTGAAAAACGATAATATTGAAACTGTATGCCACTGACGCAATAAAAATAAAGCAAGATAATCCCAAATTAACCAATTTTCAGTAGACAATATCATTAAAAGACATGTGCTACAGCAAATAAATAACACAATTAAGCAATAATTACCCAGAGAAGTCACTTTTTTAATCCTCTGCAGCTCAAATCTTATCTTATCACAACAAAATAACAAAAACATCTCCCCAGTATTGCAAAAAATATACCCACGATAAATATTGAGCCCCAAAATATATTGCCCCATCTTTCATATATTTAAGTTGATATCGTAATTGTCATGACACGTCCATTTATTGCTCCAGTCTTAATATATCTTAAGTTGACATAATATGTTAAAACAGTATTTTGCAATTTGTCGCCACTGGAACAGAGAGTCTCTGCTTTTATATGACAGAATCTTACCCTTTCATATATTGTAAAAGTCCCACTTTCAACAACATGTAAACATTCTTTGTTGAGTGATGACAGCTATCCTCAGCTATAATTATAATTTATACTAGCACTGTATGCTTTCTTACAGATTTACACACATTATAAAGCAAGTCTTTTCTCTGAGCCGATTAGCAGCTCCTTTCTCCTCCCCTCGCTACATTATACACGTCGGCCTCTCTCTACTCTCCCTCACCTCTCCTATTCAGTCTGCTCGCCACTCTAATGCAGTTCCTAATGACAGACAGTGCTGCTTTATAAAAGGCCCATCACTCCTGGCCTGCTCCTCTCTGTTCCAAACACAGGCAGCCGCTCGACTTCCACAATACCGGATGCGAGTCAGGTGGAGAGCAAGGGCGTTATTGCTGTCTTGATTACAAAGAGCCCCGGATTTGTTTTCCCTGAGATGAAATGAGGAGATTCATCATTCTGTCAGGGAGGTTACATGCAACTGGAGTCTCGATGTGCATGTAAACGTCTCACTCCGACTGTGGCCAGAGATTGTACCTAATCGCAATAACACACCCAGATAATGTGGTTTAATAGGTGGCTATTGTAGCATACGGAATGGTGTTTAGGTTTAGAGCAGGCAGTGGAATAAGTGTAACTATGTTTTTTGTGAAGGTTGTGTGTATTGCGATAAGCTACAAAAATGTGACAATGTAAAGATATCAACAAATTTAATTTGAAAAGTATAAAAGATATAGAATCACATTTTTAAAGATTGCAGTACTGGTGTCATAAGGAAAATTAGGCATGACTGTAACATACAATCAGTGATACTCAAGAAATCCAAATGGAAATAAGACTATTCTCATAGCGACACAGCATAGCACACAGAGATAAGAACAAAACACGTAAATCTGATGCTGAATACAGAGGTAATAGCAAACGTCTTACTTCATTCAATAGTTTAATTTTGTTTAACCTAATAAGTTGATTTAATTAGTGAAGTAATTACTAATAGGAACCTTCTCCTTGCTATACAGATAAGGCAGACCTGAATGTATACTAATGAGGAAAGGGACTAGATCCTATAGCACATAAGATCATGCAAGATTTCTTGAAAACAATCTATTGATTTGTACTCAAGAAGCTTTTATAGTTATAATTCTTAAAGGGACTGTATGTGGCCTGTGCTCCTAAGAATTTTAAAAAATATATTACAATCACAACTCGACCTATGATGCCAGTCCCTAATCCTGTAGATAGAGGACACATACAAGTTTTCCTCTTTCTCAGTATTCATCTTATTCTGGAAGTTGCCGTGGGCGCCACCATTGCCATTTGGGTTGTATAATTTTGCATGGAGCTGCCGATTTTGACAGCAAATAAGTTCTATATGGACTACACAGCCATTTTAAAGCCTCCCAGAGAATTGGTGCATTGTTGACTTGTTGGTGCACATGAACATTGAACATTTCACACACATGAAGCTACTTTATATCATATTTTAGTGGTAAAACTTTTCCCAAATTCCCCACTTAACTGGAAGTACTAGCACAAAGAAAGTGCTGTATAGTAGCGTTTAGAGGCAAAAGTGGGTGGGGTGGAATAAAGCCAATATGGACTCTTGTACTGCAGCAGCAGAAAGACTGATTAATGATTGGCTGCAGGTGCTGGGGGGTTAAGGTAGTGAGGATTTAGATCATATAGAGTCCTGTTAGGTTTAAACTAACTGGATTTCAGCAGTGAACCTGGCAAACCAAATGAGAGACACCAAATTATAACAAACAACCTGACCATCTTGTCCAATGTTTTTATAATTAAGAATAAATCAGCATTAGAATTGTTTTCAGTAAAAGCTATTTGATTAGATGATTTCTACCTCAGGTCAGGTTTATGGAATTTTAAAATCAAAATATGACATACATTTCCTTTAATTAAACAAAAACAATTGAGCCTGCATACATGTAGAGCAGTACTTTTGACATTCATACTGTATTAGACAAATGGACATAAAGACAGAAGTCCAGTTAAATGGCTTAATGAAACAAAGTGGTTGCAATTAGTTCACATTGGTTAATCTCTGGATGTAAAAGGTAGTATACTGACGTGTGAATGGGCCCGAGGCTGCGGGGTTGACGCTGTCGCTGCTGTCCCCACTCTCGCTGCAGGACACCTCATCATCGGACTCACGCGCGGACGAGCACGGAGACGCCGCCGCCGCCTCCACCTCCTCAAATTTCCTCTTCAGTATTCCGCTCATGGCCCCGCACAGCTCCACATGTACCTGGGCGAGCAGAGCAGAGAGGCAGACAGCGCACATTATTTCACATCCACTTCAAGGGCCGTCATAATCCTGCACACACTCAATTAGCCAGGGGCCCCAGACCACCCCTCCCTGTACGCTAGAGCGCACACACACACATATACACACACATATATACACAGACACATATGTGCACTCCCTGGGGCGATTGATCACCTTTGCACAACGCAGATGAGATGGAAGGAAGAAGCTGCTAATTACACAGTACAACTGCTTCACAGGAAGTCGAGATACTTATAACTATAAAATATTCTTTTGTATTTGATTGTGAACATAAAGAATGAGGCAATGGATGGTTTGTACTCACACAAGTCAAGGTCAATTACACACTGAAATATAGTATTATGATGCGCTGGAGACATCTACATTATTATAAAGAGAATGATTTTAAATTAAATTATTATTGTTATTATTTTTTTATTTGAACTCAGATGTTAGTTTTGTTATTTTATTTTTATACATTTGTATTCAAGCTATGCAGTGTCAATAAACCTCGATACATAAAGTAATTGCTGCTTATAATAATAAATAAATTTAATTATCATCATGATATCAGAATCAGTACTGAGTATCAAGTCTATTCCTTAGATTCAAAATCAAGTTTGAAATTACAAGGTATACAACCCATCACAGTCAATACAAACACAGACATGTATTTTAGATGAAACTTTCAAAACTATTGCAGGAAATATCATTATCATACAGAACACATCTGAGCATGTAAATCCAAATGAGCATTCAAGTGAATTTTGATTTGATTTCAATTAAAAGAACTGTCAACGTTCTGTGCACCACTACCGCTGAAGTTTGTATTTGAACATCTGTCCAGCAGTAAGAAAACATCACATACACGCGTCAGTTTGGAATAATAACTCAGAATATTGCTTCAAAACAGACAGCGGTGTGCTTTGAAGTGACACAAATCTGCAACTCAAATGGAGAGATTCAATAATGATCAGAAAGGGATTATAAACACGGTGCCAATGTTCTTTGTTCAGAGATTGTATTCAGCCCGGACAATAGTGCAGGCTTCTAAATGAGATATGTCTTTTTGTTATGGTGGTTTCACAGGTGCGGCTAAATATTGGTGCTTATGCTCTTCAGTCTGAGCTTTTGTGATGGAAGTGGTACGGAGCACTCTGGTGTCAATTGGTGGGGCTATTAACTGAGGCCGCAATTAGACAAACAAACAAGGACAAGCTCATCAGTTAACTACACTAAAACTAATGAGCAGAGTATGAGAGAGCGCTATGGGGACGGCCGACGCTACCGCTGTGTCACTTTCAATATTTGCACCACTCGCTTTGCCTTTGAACTGCTACAGTACAATGCCAGATAGTGTGAGAGCTTTTCACATCAAAAGAATCAAATTGTTTCAAAATGATAGGATTTTAAAAATGATAGAATTTCACTGCTCTTGCTCTGCTGAGGTAAAATCAATTTAAAGAATTTGGGTCAAAAACTATAATTGTTGGAACAAGACCTAAAATGTCTAGAATATTTTTAATTCTCAATCTAATTAAGACCAACAGATGATGATTCGGAATTTCTACCAGCAAACAACTAAAGAATAAAATGAACTGAGAAGTTGTCTTGAATCAATGAGTCTGATTTATTAAAACAATTGTTCACACAAAAGAAAGAGCTACCTGTCCCTGACAGGTACTGACAGTGACACAGCCCTAAGCTGTGTCACTGTCAGTACATACAGCATATTTATATCACACAGGTAAGAATTACATGAATCAGAAATCCAGTTTAGACGCATTAAAGGAGCAGAAAGCCAAAACACTTCTTGTGACATAGGATGAACAGGTGACATCTAATGTGGTGTCTACTGCGCATCAGACAGTGGACACAGAGCACAGTGTTTTGAATTTCAATGTCAAATGGACAAGATATAGTTTAACTCTAGAAGAACCAAGAAGATTTAAGAACCAAGAGGTCTGCATACCAGTACCCATCTCATCCACCACCTTATATGACAAAGCACAAATTAGGTAAAACACTATAAATAAAGATTTCCATAACATTACTTATCATTAAGCTCCTTCTTCATAAATACCATATACTGTGATGATACAAAGAAAGGTTTTGCAATATCGCCAAAAAAAATAAAACAAAACAACAAATCAAATCTTTCTCCCTTGCATTGATAAAAAAAATAAATAATGCATAAAAATGTCTTTCAATGAAAGACAGCTCCTAACATGCTTATTGACCAAAGATTGGCTATAGACCTTTCAATTTAAAAAGCCCCAAGCTTTTCATTGATAACTGACATTGACGAAAAACGTCATTTAAATTCAATGGATTAAACTGCCCTACCAAGAATACTGTGTACTTTACTTTCATACTTTACCTCTACATCAACCATGACAGTTACAGTAAATTATGCTACAGTTTTATAGTGTTGTTGTCTCTTTTAGTCATACCATCATATTTCAAGGTCATCACGACATTATTTGAATAGTGAAATATTGTACCAAAAGCAGCCTTTACAAAGAATGTATCATTTAATTTATGTAAAACTTAATGAGTCATAAAGAGACATTTATTAGCCCACATAAAACCTGCTGCCTTTCTATTTTACATGCAGAGACTACATTATCACTTGTTTGATAAAGTAATAAAATTCACTAGCAGCTTGGGATGTTCTGTTTTTAGCACAGTAACTCCCTGTATTGAACCATATGTTTTTGTTTTGCCTTTTCTTCTTTGGATAAGAGAAGAAATCAATTGCCAAGATTGAGGGCACCAAGATGATTTAAAATTCCTACAAGTCCTGTTGCAGTACCAAGCTTGTTATGTCAAACAGGGATGTACCGCTCCAGTTTTTTCAGTTCCGATACCAATTCCAATACCACTCTTTTAAGTATCTGCAGATATCCAATATCAACCAATACCACTGCAGAGACCAATAATAATAATAACAACAACAATCAATATGTTATGTAGTTATTTAAGGGATAAATCACAGCTACATAACAACATTATGAGACTTTCTGAGCCAACTACAACCAGTAAATAGTTTTATTACATCAATGCATATGTCAAACCAGGTGCCAATATCTGATGGCAGAATTGGATTGGTGCATCTTAAATTTCAGATATGTTCTTCAAATGCAATTGGGAATACTAATTACTCTCATATTAAAAAAAAGTAAGACTAAGGATAAGGCATAATACTTGATATCACAATGATCATAAAAGACATATTTTTTAGACAACTGTGTAATTTTTAATAGTAAATACTTTTCTATACTTTTTCTTATACTATTAGCAATTGTAAAAATAATTATGGGCATTAAGATGATTACAAAATCCTACAAGTCATGTGGCAATACCAAGCTTGTTATGTCCAATATGTTCTTCACAAAGCCCATACTTGACAATACATAATCCATATAATCAATGGGGCGTACAATTGATATATTGTAATTCAAACAAACTTCAATCTAACAAAACACTGCATCGTTGATTGTTTTTCTTCTTAATACAAATCTCTTATCTCATTTTAAATAAGCCCGGCACAGTGTTTCCACTACACAGCTATGACTGGCAGCTTTTCCCTGACTGCTGCCTCTCTTGGAAGCTGGAATGAGAATAGACAAGCCTGCTTCTTCAGCCAGCCCCGCTCTGTGTATCAGCCAGAGCAGCTTGTGGGGGAGTTTCCATTCATCTGCCTCTCTGCTATCAAATCATTACAGATGCAAATGCGGCCGCAGAGACACAGAGAGGTAGTAGTATATGTGTGTGTGTGTGTGTGTGTGTGTGTGTGTATGTGTGAGTGCAGCTATAGCAGAGCCAGCCCAGAGGGTCATTGTTCCCGGGGGCTGGCTGCACTGTGCTGACACGGCACCGCCAGCTTTTGGGCCGTATCCAGATTCAACAACTATAACCTACAACTGAGGAATGTGAGGCATCTGGCTAGAAATGGAGAAGAGAGGGTTTGGACGCAAAACAGCAATAGAGAGAATCTGATAACTTTATGTTTTTTATAGTTGAATGAGTTTGCAACTGATGACAAATTCAACACATTTTATACAGCTACTTTGATATAACTAGTATTATAGTAAGTGGTTATTGATTGAGACATTATTATTGCTAAACATGGGTATGTATCTTCATAGCAACCAAAGGCTATAAGATTAAATGATAATTATTCTAGCTATTCTATCTTTTTCTAGAATGACTAGTGACCAGATTTGCAAAATTAAAAACTGGAACACACCCGGGTTGGGCTGGTTGGTATAATTAAATTGTGAAAAGAGCGAGTAACATTGTCCATTCTCAACTCACTTGTGTCAGTCATAATCTGAGGGACTTCTGTCGGTGTATTTTTTTGCCTTATGGTCATTTTCAAGCAAGCTTTTCTTGTATTATGGCTACATAAATTATAAAATATTGTCCCCCTTTACTGCTGGGAGGACTTGGATAAATCTATTGGGACACAGGGGACACAGGGCAAAAACTGGGACTGTTAAACAGGTAAATAGGGAGGTCTGGTCAAATGATGCTGGTATGAGGAATATTAAGTGAGATTAGGTTAAATCAACAATTTCAACAAAGTGTGAGAAAGATATTATATCCTCAATACATTTCAAATAATATTCTTAGTAAATGCTTTGATGATCCAAACAATGTACACTGGTTTATTCTGTTATTTCTATTGAATTACTAGTATATTTTTGCACACTTGAATTTTAGAATAAATTATCAGTTCAAATTTCTGAAATAGCTTATTCATTTGTAGAGATAAAATAAATATGAATATGTTTTTTTATTTGTTGGCGGACAGCCAAGCAAATTTCCACCAGAAATGACCTGTGCAATTTCAGTCCATTTCTGAGCCCGGGTCCTAATTAGACACCATTGTTGGGAGCCTATTTGTATGCCTAGCCCTCAGCTGATGCTGCACTACGCTTTGATACCAAAAGTGGTTTCCATGGAGATTATAATGTACTCTCACAAGTAGTGCTTTCCCATATCACAGTGCTTCTCCATGTGAAAAAGAGGGGTTTTCTTAATCAAGCAAAGCCCTTTCGTAAATATGGGCAAATTATGTTTATCAAATCAGGGTGGTTTGAGTGTCAGCCATGGACATGGACTCTAGACTCTTGACTCTGGGTTGTATAGTGTAACCATTCTCAACTGGTGGTTTGGGATCAAAAAGTGGGTCATTATGTTAATGAGCTGCAATGAGCTACAACAAAGAATACATATGGCAGTATATACTGTAGACCTATAGCTAATATTGTGAGATTCCTGTAGGCGTACAGGATTCTGAAAGTTGTCATGGTAACAGCAATTACAATTAAGTAAGGTGATTTATGATTCCTCTAAATCACACTAGAACATACATGTATTGGCTTTACTATCATGTCTAGAGAACATTCTGATAACATTTCATAGTAACAAAATTCAAAGATTATGGCAGTCAGTTTATGTAGATTTGTAAATGAATTCAATAGGTTACAGCACCAACTATTTTTACAGCTCAAAATTATTTGGTCAATTGACAATCATGATTATTTGGGTCACAATATAATCATAAGAGCCAAAGGTAAGTGATTTCAATTACATCTACTCTATAATATCTATTAGAGAAAATGGATTTCACATTGCCAATAATCGCAAATAATGGTGAAATCATATTTTTTTCTTCTCTCAATAACTGTAACATGAACATTTGATATTGTATATCATTTAGTCTTTCTATACATCATAGTGCCTTGTAAAATGTTATAAGACTTAGACAATTACTCCAGTACTTTCTTTTGACAGTAAAAGCACTCAAAACTCCAACAACCCATTACAGTTAGACCTACTATATGGAATGCAACCAAGAAAGATGGAATCAATAATTTCTTTTCAACCTTCTTGCAGTGGTGAATTCTTTACTACTTTACCTCTCTATGGGTTGCAAGATTAATTAAAATCAAATCACAATAGACATGGTGATAAATAACACTGGATATATATAAAATGGATGACAGTATTTGTAAATAATGAACAAAGTTGGTTTGTGTCTGATTGGCAAAGGTGGGTTGAATATACAAATCTAAAATTCTGAGAATGTACGAAATAGATTAACAATATATAAATAGTGGTCACACCCCTTTGTTCCATTTGTGTTTTGTATTCTCTGTTGAAATGATGGGAATGTGTACTAGGAAGGGGAAACACTACTAACTAACTAACTAAGTAACTAACTAACTAACTAGCTAGCTAGCTAACTAGCTGACTTACTAACTAACTAACTGTGTACATATATTTGTACATGTTAAATGTGCCTACCATTGTAAAATGTTAAAATTTATACAAGAAATCAAATCAAAATCGCAATATGAATGGATGCAAAGGCTGACATTTTTAAAGTACCATAATTTCCTTCACAGATAACATAATATTGTGTCTTATTCTCCATAAAAACTGCAATAACATGTTCTGAAATACATGTGATTCTTCCTGGATGTGTTTAAAATGTGAATGAATAGTATCCTATTACCAAAACATAAATTGCAAATCTAATCACAATACTAAAGAAAAAAAATCATCAGGAAAAATGTAATTAAATAAAATATATATATATATATATATATATATATATATATATATATATATATATATATATATATATATATATATATATATATATATATATATATATATATATATATATATATATATATATATATATATATATATATACACAGATTTTCCACAAATCGTTCATCCCCATTTTAATATACTACACCAACAAATACAGTCAGCAAAATGTTTAAACAATTTTGGTGGCTGTAATTAACAACACTTAGTTAATTAGACATCATTTAGTCACACTGCTCACTCCTCCCAGCTCTGTGTTATAAGGTTACTCCATCAAACTGAACAGATGACACAACACAGGTGACCAAACCCATTCGGAGTGCAGCCGTGGCATCTGTATCAAGTCATGACCAATCGTCCACCCCATCACCACTCACTCTCCACTTACAAGCGTCCACTGACCTGCATCCACTGGTGACACCCTTCACCTCTTCTCAACGCAAACCATTAAAAAAAAAAAAGAAACAGATCATGACAAACCAAAAGGTCTCAGCTCCCGCTCCACTCCGCTGACTTTTAGTAACGCCGGAGATTGTCAGGCGCCGTGGGAGGAAAAGGTTAGGTGTAATGTCGCTTCCGTATGCCGGTAAACTCTTGGTTCTTTTAGGCCACACAAAGGCTCATTAGTGGCAGCCGGCAAAGAAGCAGAAGGCTGACTGGAGCCCGAGCCGAGCCTGCCTCACAGATCACATGGGTGGGAGAGCGAGAGAAAGAGAGAGAAAGAGCATGGAGAGATGGAGAGAGTCTGCAGATATTTTTACAGAGCGCGGCGAGCTGGGGAGGAGGAGGAGAGGAGGGAGGGGAGGAAATGTACAGGCCTGATGAATGTGGGTGAACCGGGGGGTAACAGATGAGGGCTAGGATACAGAGGGGAATAGAACAGCCAGGGGAGGGGGAGGGGTGCATGGGAAAATTTAATAGAAACATCTGAGACCAATAGCATTATTGAGGTCAGATTTTTTACAGTGTTGTTATTTCAGGTGGTAGGAGGTTGTGGGTTGAATTCCCTATACTATAACGTGTCTCTCCTTGTAGATCTTCAAGTGAATGCAAAGAATGTAGTGCAATTGCTTTTGAATGCAAATGAAATGTAGCCAATTTGTAGTATGGCATTAGAGCAGACATGGGCAAACTACGGCCCGAGGGCCACACACGGCCCTTTGGGCTTATTAATCCGGCCCACCGAACGTGACCAAATTATATTAAAATAGGTAAGGGTAAACCTGGTTCAAAGTTTTTCTGCTGCATTCATTTAACTGAAATGTAATATATTAATTATGAATTGAATTAATGCATTTGGAAAACAATTTGTACAATGAGCCTTGCATATTCATGCTTTGCTACATGTTATAGGGCAAACCTCTAATGTAATATATTCATATATATATATCCTGGCCCAGCCCCTCTGTCAAATTTTAGAACCCATTGTGGCCCATGTGTCAAAAAGTTTGCCCACCCCTGCATTAGAGGATCGTGATGTGATGTTGTCTTTGTGTTGAACTAGGAGATAAACTAGAAGTAAAAATTAGTAGCATCTGACAATGAATGAAATAGTGGATATCACAGCCAACTCCAAAACATAACAATGGTTTGTACCAATACAATACAAACAGAAATATTTTCCATGACAGAATTAGGTAAAGTCAGCCAACCATATATACTCTTTTCAATTTCAATGCAAATTTCTGGACATAACCTTGGCCTGGTTGGTCACTTACTTGTCTATATGGAAACAGATAAGTTTAATGGCATACTTTAGAACAAGTTAGTGAGCCTTTAAAGCATCTGTACTTGATTGGCCAACCCACCCTTGTTGTATTCTCACAAACCACTAGATGCTGTCTATATGCTGCATTCTGACAGCTTTGGTCTGACAGAGGAAGACCAGAGAGCACAGGTGAGTCTAAACAACAGCTAGATAATAAAAATACTGGAGAAAAAGATCTAATGGACTTGCACATGGAAGCTTTAAAGCATCTACTTTTGACAAAAGAATTAGTTAGTGCCAGTTCAATATACCAGTAATCACTTTTTGAAGATAAATGGAAACATGAATTTAATGTAGCGAAATCGAAGCTTCCACAACAAAGCTGACAACAAAAGACAGAATTATTGTCTATGTTCCAGCCACAGAACATTTTAGGCCTTGTATTAGTAACAACAAAAGGTGACATTGTGTTCTATGTGTTACAATACTGGCAAACAGAAAAAAAAACATACTGCAAGCTAAGTGACAGTAAGAGTGAATTCTTAGTAAGAATATGATGCTGTTGAATAAAATGTGGGTTACAGTTTTGGGTTTGTGGGAACTGTGCAGGGAGGGCGGTGTGATGTCATACTCACACTCAATTAGACAGCGTATCAACATTAGGTCCTGCACTTCCTTGTACAGAAGAGCCTAAAGCCCACGGGTTTTAGAGCCAGACTGCACTGCACTACAAACAACACGTGCAGTGCAGTACAGGGAAAACTCTTCAGGCAGAAATAAAGCCAATTATTTACAAGCCTATTCATCCACTTGTTTTCTCATCAGTCCAAACCGCAAGTGTCACAAAACCCCACCTCGGAATGTCCTCAGTGAACCCAGCCCAGTAGCACTGCACTGCTCCAGCCCTGTCGCATCCCCCCACCGCTGCAGGCTCACTGTCCTGCAGGGTATATACACACACTGTAATAACTACTACACAGCATATTTCTGATACTCACAGATAAGAATTATGTTTTTATCTAGTTATCAAAGCAAGTACAAAAAAGAATGAATTTTAACAAATTTAATGAATTTTGCAAGCAGCTTCCCTAAATATAGAGCTTTCATATGCTCCACACGAGCATAAGCCTCATTGTCATAACCTGACAAAGAAATATGTCTTCAACATGTACATTCTTTTGTCAGCATGTGTTGTTTACTTATATTACATTATGCAATACCACATCGTATTTGCAAACTCTATGTCTGTCTGTCATGAAGAAATCATTTGTGAAACTAATCAAGTTTACTTTGGACTTGACAATCAAGCTGGGCAAAGATACATATTTTTTCTCTATATTATAATGCACATATACACATATTTCCCTTAAGTCAAAAGTACATGATGTTACATGAGTAAAGTACAGTTAATGTATTCTATATATATACAGTGTATTAAATACATGATAGTGCTCCATTGATCACAGTCTAATCTAAATCAAATGGATGCAATTAGCAAATCACAAAGGCTGCAGTTTTTGAAGTGCCATAAGTTCCTCCACAACCCTGTACAAATGTTCTGAAACACATGCGATTCTTGTATTAGTTTGCCAGTTCATATTTCAGTCGTTATGTCAGTTCTCCTAGATGTGTTGAAAATGTGAACTTTGAAGAGAATCCCATTATTAAAACATAAATCGCAAAATCAAATCTAATCTCAACAGAACAATTGCAAGTAAATATTTTTTTCAAAATTGTTCAGCCCAAATACATGGTGGTATTGATGCCATACTGTGGAACATTCCAGGCAAAGCAATGACATCTCCATGGAGATAAGCAGGTGGTGAACCCCCTCACCTGAAATGTGACTTGGAGTACCATACTTTTCACTCAATTAGTTTTAATTAACAAAGAGCAGCTTAATATCATGACTAGAAAACCTTTGTGTAGATAAAGGGAAGTGTTCATTTAAATTAGCATAATCAAAGCTTCCAGAACACGGCTGAAGGTAACAGGCAAAATGATTGTGTGTGTTCCAATCACAGATCATTGACTCATCCTCACTGCTTTAATGATTCATATTGCATCTCACAAACACGTCGCTCCATTACGTAAAAATGCAAATAGAGAAATGTAGAGGAGGAGACATTTGACATTTTTACACCACTGCACCAGAGACACCACTGACCTATATTAGCTCTCACTCACAGGAGGCGTCCTTATTTCAATCCAGGAAGGCATAAACAACACTGCTATGTTGATTCTGTTTGTGTGGGCATATTGAAATTCAACTGAAAGGAAAGACCTGGTGACAGGAGCACATTAAACCAATTTCCGTGCTGTAATTTTGCTAACAAAATCTATTTGTTTATATTAAATAAGCAAGTGTTATTGACCTTGATATCATGCAGGTTCTGTCAAAGCATTTTGAAAAGATCACTGGAGTTCTATTCACAGGTTAATTGGGGTGTATCTATTCTGAGCATGCTCCAAATAACAGGCAAAGCTATTCTGGGAGAACTGTCATTGTTTATACTCAGTTTGACTTTTCAATTGAAGAAATGCATCCTATCCATTTACATTGTTACGCTAAACATCATCATTTGTATTGTATTGGAAATCCATAGCCTGCTAGTCCCAGGTTGCTGCAGCAGCACTGAAGGATGGGTCAAATACATAAGACAAATTTACCTACAAGAAATAATCAATTGTACCTTAACCTTAACCTAAAGTCAAATAGCAAGTAGCTTCTAGGCATCTGAAGCAATTACAATACCATACATTTTAACAATGTTCATTTGAGCAGCCTCCTATCTGTATTAAATATTATTGGCTTATAGGATGTTGTGATGTCATCTGAAACCCAGCAATAAAGCACATTTCACAGCTCAATCAACCAAATGTGCATTTCAGTAGAAGGTTTTCAAAGACAAAAACAATTCAGTACCATATAAGATACAAAATAGCATTAAAAGGAACAAGCGAACTAGCTTAAGATAAAAGTAGCTAATGCTTTCTACTCACTCACTGACAGCACACATTGTAGTCAGTCCGTCTCCATCTAATTGTATTGCGCTCTGCCTACACTGCACTGCACTGAATAGGACCAAATTTGTCATTCTCCTAATCACTTCACAAATGCAGGCACGCCAAGCCAATTACATCAACATGCTACTGCTCTATGTCCTGTTTTATCTCAGTGCAACCACTGCCTCTTAACCTGTCAGTCAGCTTAATGAACTTAGGAAAAAATCACTGACCCCATTAATATGTTTTATGACAATCACGATAGCCTTTATCCACCTTATTACTCAACAACATAAATGCCACACAGGTTGCCGAATACCACGGAAATGCAGTTAAACCTTTGCAATTGAAGATGGGAGAACATAAAAACAGGCGGTATTTCTTCATGCAGTTGCAGCATTTAAAAAAACACAGTTAAGCTTTGCCAAGTGACACGGTGGCACTGAGTATCAAATGTCTAGCAATAAACAGGCAGAGAAAGCAGATCCAAACAGAACTAGTACGAACAAAAACGCCCACGTATTTAAAGAGCCAGGAAAGTCCAGAGAATTTGAGAGAAACTGGTCCAATACAAGTCAACTTTCTCAAGGTCAGGAACAGATCTTTTTATAGAGTGAAAATAAAATAGTGGAAATTTAAAAAGTGATTATTCTGAAAGATTTCTTGTGCTCAATCTTGATCAAATTCAATTTGAATCAAGATTGAGATTAATTTCTAATCGTCAGTGATATATTTGGATATTTTTGAATCGAGAGGTTTACAGTTTACAGCTCTGTTTGTAACAGCATGTGCAACATAATTCAGATTTTCAGTAAGTTTACCATTTTTTGTTAAATTACAATTATTAATAGTCTGTATTGTTTATATTTAGGAAATGTGTATTGTTTATGTTTTATTATTTTTAAATACAATAAAATACACTTGAAAATCATGATTTAAAAAAAAAACAACTTTTTTTTGGCACATTGCCCGGCCTTTATAGACTGAATAGAACAATATAGTTCTGAAGATTCGAATATTTCATATTCTCATTTGTAAGAAGGATTTCTACTGAAACCTTAGATATTATATAATCTCTATACAAATGTTAGATTTGGAAGCTGCATATGGCTATAATGCTAATCATATGTAAGCGTTGGTGACTGATGGTAAGACTTGGTGACATATTTCATAGTAAATGTCTCATTTGATTCTGCCAATCGCCAATGCCATTCAATATGGCTGTTCTCATGACAGACTACTAATGTTTCCACTGCATTGAAGCGCACATTCAGAAGCCCAGATGGCTTGGCAGATCGTTCTATTCATTCTGGCTTTTCTAATTTGAGGTTTTTTTTTTTTTTTCCCCCTTTTAGTGTGAATTGTGGGGTGTACTTCAGTAGAACCAGCTGATAGTAGACAAATACAACTGCATTTGACTTATTTTACTGAACAAAGATATGTTTAAGGCTGATTCATAATAAATAAAATCTGTGAAACCATAGATAAGCAACACTAAGAAGAATCAAACGCTAAACACAAATAATTAACTTTAACTATATTGTATGTATTAAAGGAGACCTATTGTGCTTGTGTCTGCCATGACACCCATGGATCATTATGTTATAATTTGCCCAATGTTAATTTTAAATCGCATTATTCATGTAAAACAACTTAATTAAAGTAACAAGTTAAGCTGCCGAACTTAAGCTAACTTCGGCATTAAATGTGGAGTGCAATGGGAGCTGACATCACTGTAAGCATCATCACAACAACGAGCCGTGGAGCTGTCGGCCCCTTCTATGGCTAGATGCAGATTACACTAGCGAGTAGCGGATTATTTTAATTTTTTTTCATTTGTACCAAAATGACTACGTGACGCTGCTGAATCCTATGTGTATCATCGCTTAAGAAAATAAAATTGAAGAACTAAGTAAGAACAGAGTGATTAAGTGATTAAAGAACAAAAATAACTTTGAGACGGTAAATGAGAAGGGGAAACAACTACAACATGGCTAAAAGCTCTGAAAAGTAAATTTTGCATAATAGGTATGTTTTAAGGCAAACCATTAAACACAGTTTATTTGAAGCACCAAATAGTTAATAATTTTACATGCTGCTAACAGCAAAAGCTCCATTTAGAGGGAAGGCAAAAGAACTTCAACACCTGAATAGCTCTAAAGGAGATAATTTTACATACATAGACTGCACTAGGACTGGGCCATATAACCAAAAAAATTATCACCTTTTCTTTTGCTAATGTTGATTGATCATGTTGTTTTATTTGATTTTATTTTGTCTCACCAGGAAAACATGCTTTTTTCTGAGTATAAAGAATACAAAATTGTAATCAGTGCCATTAAAGCAGACCTAGTCAGCAAAATGGACTTTCCAGAGCTTTTAATCATGTTATAGTTGTTTCCCCTTCTCATTTACCCTCTTGAAGTTATTTTTGGAGTGATTTGTGCATGTTTGAACAATCTGTAATCCCTTATTTCCAAGACACCATATTGCTGATCAATTCCCGTTTTCACCACCTGGCATACACCCACTGCTCTGTACTTACTTCGTTCTTCAATTTTATTTTCTTAATCAATGATATGCGTAGGATTCGGCAGCATCACAGTCATTTTGGTACGAATGAAAAAAAATCTGCTACTCGCTAGTGTGATCTGCAGCTATTCATAGGAGGGGCCGACAGCTACACTGCTCTTTGTTGTGATAACGTTTAGTGCGAAATGTGCAAATTATAACATAATTATCCATGGGTGTCATAGATTATAACTATATAGCAGGCATGAGCAAAATAGGTCTTATTTAATACAAAAAAAGAGTCAAATTTCTTCCTTTAAAGTCTGAACTCTGCTCCAAACCACATGCTTTTACTGAGAGAGAATTTGCTGATCAATTAAAATGTAATTAATTGCACAGCCCTAAAGCACTAAACATTCACTACAGTATCTCACAAATACAGACAAAGAAATCCATTCAAGACCATGTAAAAACACTAATATCAGCTCTGGAGTCTACACAATACACACAATAATGGTGTAATTCTGAATATAGTTTTTAAAGAAGAGGATTATTTTGACATAAAAAAGCCAATCCCAGAAATATACAATTGGAGATGATAGGTGATAGAAACAGTTCAGTGCAATATTGTGATAACTTTGAAATATACTGAGCTGCAGCCCTAACAAATCCCTGAAAAGCACAAAAGAATCAGAGCCAGACTGAGACTGTGTTCGAACTCATCCATCACTGGTGTCGCACACGCCATAAACGGCAACCTTGAGCCTGAGCGAAGAGAGAGTACAGGAGGAGGGGAAGAGAGAGAGAGAGAGAGAGGAGAGAAGGAGAGAGTAAGAGAGGAGGTGGGGGGTGGGGGGGCTGGAGAGACAGTGGGAGAAAAAACAGAAGAAAAGAAAAGAACGTAGGAAGGAAAATGAGGAGAGACAGGGGGATAAAGTAAGGGAGAGAAAGAGAGAGAGACAGAGTGCAGGAGGGGAGGGAGGGAGAAAAAAAGAAGATAGAGAGAAAAAGAGAGAGGGATGAAGAGAACACAAGAGGGGAAAGGGAGAGACGGGGGAAAGAGAGAGGGAGAGAGCGCAGGATTGAAAAGAGGAAGTAAAAGAAAGGGAGGGAATTCAAGAGGGGAGAGGGAGAGAAAAAGGGGGGGGGGGGTAGAGCACGGAAGTGGAAAGAGAAGGAGAGAGAGAGAGAGAGCATGGGGAGGGAGAGGTGGGGAGAGACAGAGGCAGAGAGGGGGCAAAGACAAAGAGGGGAGCGTGCAGGGGAAGAGACAGAGAGAGGGGGTAGATAGGATGCAGGAGAGTGAGAGAAAGGAAGAGAAAGAGAGCATAGGAGGGGAGAGAGGGAAAGAGAGATAGAGGTAGAGAGGAGAAGTAAGGCTAAGATATAAGAGATACAGATATAGGGGGGTAGAGTGCAGCCGAAGTGCGAGAGGGAAAGAGAGAAAAAGAGAGGGAGGGGGAAGAGAGAGGCCAGGTCTCAGCTGGACTCCCCTGAGGAGCCGCTGTGGCCTGCATGATTACACACACACAGATGATGTCAATGGAGGATCCCAAACAGCGCGCGCTCACGTTCGCCCACGGTTTGGTACAGTGCTTCTTAAATTAGACTGGAAAAGGCCAGTGTTTTTAAGAGGTCACACACTCACTTCTGCCCACTGCTACGAAATGACAGTCATTTGCTTCCATGTGTCAATTTGGAACCATGGTGACTGCACAAAGAAATGAGATTGTAAAGATTTATAGCTGTTTTGGTTCTGTGTATTGTCTATTAATACATAATTCAGTAATGACAATAATAGGTGAAATAAAGTCTTTGGCAATGTCCCTATAACAGAGATATAGGAGAGAAATCGGTTGCCAATTGTGCACTTCAACTGGCAACAGATCTATCAAAGTTGTGAAAACCACTATATATATTTGAATGCACATATTTTACTGTGCTGGTCGTTATAACATGCCTTATGTTCATATAAATACATTTGATATCAAAGCATTTAGAATTAATAAGGCATAACTGACAACCTCATAAATAATGCACTAGCTATAATCTTTAAAAGTCCTATATTAAGGAACATTGATTGTTGCGAGATTTAAACCGTGTTACAATGTTGTTAGCTCCTCAAAAACATACCTGGAGTTGTGTTTTGTTTCATTCACACATGTTTGAGCAACCCTTTATTATTAGTCTGTCTACATCTCCAAAGCTCAAAATGCTGTGTTGCACCTTGTGATGTCATGAAGTGGTTTTCAAGTTAACACCTTTTACCTTTAATTCAGTAGAGATTGGCAATTTCAAAGCTGAAATCATCCAAATGATTCTAGTGAAGGAGTATGGAGTTTTAAAAACTTTCTGTATTACCACTTGACTTCACAAGGTGGATCAAAGTGTTTTCTGTTTGAGAGGAGAGCTCAGCCTAAATATACAGGGTTTTGTGTTAAATCCCTTCAATAAAAGTTTCTCAATTAAAAAAATAAAAAATAAAAAATGTTTTCACAAAATCTAGTCATCCACTATAGCTTCCATCGTGTTTGAATGAAATCCGCACAGGAAAACACAAAGGATTCTTAAGGTCATGTAGAGGCATTTACAGAAACCAATTTATGGGGTCACCTTTAGTTTACAACCATGTGCAGAAGGAAACAGCAACATGTGTCAATCCACCTAGTATACAGCTAGTCTTTGTCAAACTCCATCGAACAGAAAAACAAAAATCAAAATCATTGGCTTTAAACAAACTCTATCACTCTTTTTAACCCCATGCACAACATCTCAATATACAGTATCTCAACAGGGAAACTGCAGCATCAATTTGTTAATACCGCTCAATCGATGGCATAGTGTACACAATGGAATCTATTTAGCTTCATCTCTAGGGACATACATTTTCAGAACTACAATTTCTCAACTCCAACATAATATGAATGCATGTCAGAACATTTATAGGTCTAAACGGCAGATACAAGATTTTTCTATGTAAAGACAGAATATTTTGTTCCTTGCAGAGGGCATTCTATTATCTAAACAACTGCAGCCTTGGGATTTTATAACTGCACCAACTCAAATTGCAATTTTGTTTGTATTGCGATATATTGTTCTGCACCAATGTTGAACAATCAAATGAATCCTCCCTGCTTGGTGATGACAGCATTTCTCCACCAAATTTGACAAACAGCATCCATTGTATCCTCACTCTCCTACAGCTTTGTCTGAACCACACATATGCACGTGGTTAAAAAAAAAAAAAAAAAACAAAAAACTGGCACAATTAAACACAAAGGAATCCAGTTAAGGCCATGTAGCGACATCTACAGATTTATGCAAACGAGCCGTTCACATGTGCTCTGTACACTATGTTAACTCACACTGGCCCCGAGGCTGCAGACGGATGAAAACGAGGGTGGGGGGGTGTGGAGGGCGGGGGGGGGGGGGGGGGGGGGGTCGGAGGGAAGATTGGGGGGTGTTGAGGGTGTGTGTGTGTGGGGGGGGTCTGCTCTGCACTCAGCACACGAAGGACAGCCGCAGCCTGCCCATGCCTGCTGCTTCTGCTGTTGCTTTAGACCGGGCCTGGAAACCATTGATCCGCTCCTCCTCTTCACAGAACAATAGAGGAAGCATGCCTCCTGATTAGGCACATGTCAAACGCAAGGGCCGTGGGCTAAAGACAACACGCGGTCTGCATGTCCTCAAGTACATGTTGGTTAGCATGTAATCATATAGGAAGATGCTATGCTTTAATGCAAACATATGGGGACGTATTATCCGACAATGCTTCCCCTCTCAAGGCAATAGGTTATCTTAAATTAGACATATGTGATAGATTATTATATTTCTTTGATGGGTGTTGTGTTTTTACTTTCTTGTTGCTTTCAGATTCTGCTCGTAATTTCGCATTTTGAAATTTGTTGGTAAATTTGTAAGTTGGTACACTGTTAATCTAATGGACAACAATCATTTTGTTTCAGTTTTACCAAAGAAAGAATATATGACATTTAGTTTATAAATGGCAGTTCTAAACAGTTGTAACAGATAGAATATTGACTATTTTGTATTTGTTTGCAGTATTAGACAAATGCACTGCCACAATGCCATGACAACTAAAAATAAGTATACATGATCAAATAAGACTTACATCATAATTAAAAATGTTTCTGTATTAATACTTACCGATTTGTCTGTGTTTATAAACTATGGTTCACAGACATTGTGGAAATTCTCTGGTAAAAAAAAAAAATAAAAAACATTGTATTCCATTCACTTGCTTACACTCTCAGAACCTGATAAATGTGTTTTTAGAGCTCATATTATCCCAGCTGTTCAGGTGAACATGCTTTATCAAGATGAAGTGGAATCCTTAAGGCAGCTAATTTAAGAGCTTTGTTAAAACGACTAGCGATCAAAACGCAGCCTATAGCCGACAAGTGCAAACACTAAGTCCTCCTTCAGACTAATGTTTTGATTCGCTGTAATTCAAGTCACACAGAGCAGGGGCATAATCAGGTACTCGGGCCCCATGTCAATCACAATGGTTAACTAAATTATTCACGCTGTTATATTTTATTTATGACTATATTTTCCCATGCCACCTGAAAGTTCGCAAAAGCCGGTTCACAGGCAGAAACAGAGCTGCCAAGGTATTTCATACAGACAGGGGCTGCTTTCATCTCACACGCAGGCTGGGAAAGCAGTAGGTTGGGGTTCATATTCGGCAGACAAGCCTTATCATTTATATATAGAGAGTATCGTGTTAAGATCTCAGAGTGTTTTCATATGCAAAACGCTTGCAACAGTTATCCGAGAAATTCCGTAAAGTAGGCCAACTCAGTGTGCGTCTGCAGTTATAAGAAAGCAATATTCTTCCAATGGAAATTAATTGATATGGTTGGCAAGGTAGGGATTGTGTACACATAAGCCAAAGAGCATCCAGGCAAAAATCCACTTCACTGTCTATGACACAAATAATGAGCTCTGTGAAGACGATTTTCTGTCGCGCAATTTAATCAAGAGTTAGCATGTGTGATGCGGCAGGTGATATGATCTTCATTTTCACCTTCATCATGGTTATATGTATGTATATGAGAGGAGAAGATTTAGTGTTACACCTCAGTCTGTGCAGCTCATTTGCATCTCTAGATGGCAGTAAAACAACACCAGGATAAAATACAATGGCTTTTGAGCATAAATAACAGCATTTCAAAAAAAGTAAATGGGATTCACTCTCCAAAATAAATAAGCAGTGTTTTATTATTTTTTTTGAAGGATTTTTTAAAGTAACATTATATTTTTTGAGGTACTAACTTTGGATATAGTCTGCGGTTTCAGCAGCATCTGTGGCTGACGTTTATGGGTGCTCCTACTAGATATATACAGAAACATTAACATGTCTTTTTGTAAAAAAAAAAAAATAAAAAATAAAATAAATACAAAATTGATTTTAATGTGTCTTTGGACACATTATCTAAAATGTGATAATTAAAAAAAAAAAAGGGGTGAAGGGGGGTTGAAGTAAAAGCATATAAAACACAACCTTCAAATACATTATCTTAAACCAAGGCTTTTCTACAGTTTTAGCTCATCATCACATTCTTAACCAAAAATCATTTGTCTGTCAACAATGTACATTTTATCCAAGAAAAACATCCATTGGCAGTAAAAATTAATTGAAAGAAAAAAAATAATAAATAACTGAAAAAGAAACTATTTGATATTCACAAAAATAGACTCTGTATGCTTGGTTAATATTCTTATTTTAGTGAAAACTTATTCAGGGAGCATAGATGAAGAGGATTAGAGACTTTTCAGCAGTCAGGTCCTGAAACATATTGTTTAGTAAGGTTATATAGCAAGGTCATTATTACTTGTTCGATCTGTATCTTTGTACTTTTTGTTGAGGCATGACATTCAATTAAAATCTTGAATTGAACTGCAAAAGTAAGAATGCCAGTCTATCCTATCATGTACAAATAACTGCTGCTACCCTTCATTTATCTGTCTTTTGTTTTTCACTTTCAAAGGGAGAGACAGAGATTATTTTAGTGATAGGCTGTGTAATCAATGTCACTATGGTTAATTTTAGCTTTCATCCTTACAACAGCAAAGAAGAATCCCATTTTGTATTTGAATGCAGATGTCCATTCTTAAAGGGAGAAGGTTATTATAAAGCCATAATACTTAAGCTAACAATTGTGCCGCCTTCACAAAAGCATCTATGTAATGACACGCAGTGCGCTGATAAATACAACTCATTAAGACAGGAAAATATGTCTTTCTTCCTAACTCTTAATTAGCTGGCGCCAGACAAAAGATTCCAAAAAGGTGTCATGGCAACATCCCAAGAGAGCCGTGTCCTGACCGTGTAAGCCCAGAGCTCAGCCAGAAAAGGACTGGGGAAAAAAACAAAAAGTAGTCACATCAAAAGCTACTAAACTGGAACCGTGAACCCCGCTGGGATGCACAAAGCCGGGCTCTAATCTAAAAGGTTGATATTAGTTCACACTACACTCCTACTGTAAAACGGATTGATGGTGTGTTTTTAATTTGGAGCTGGAAATGAGAAGCATCAATTAAAATGTGTACAGTGGGTATTCATGAGAAATATGCATGGTATTTAAGCTGTTTTGTGATGCAAGGAAAATGGTATTCACCTTCCAAAGCAAAAGTACTAAGTAGTAACTAGCTACTACCAGAGTTTTACATTTTAAACAACTAAAAACTGAATGGTAAGTCAAAGTTATTTTTTTAAAAAAAGAACATATTAATTTTATTCAGTCTCTGGCAGATGAGAGAATAATTATATACTGTATTCCTTTGCTGCATGTAAGACTGTTAATTGCAGTTTTGGGCAGATGGAGAGCTAACTTGAAGACAAAACATTGCGAGTAGCCATATGTTCAGTACCTGTCCAAAATATTTAGCGCCTCAAGCATGAAAACAATATATATTACAGTAAGACTTGTATCTACTGCATATTACTCCAATAAATAAATAGCAAATAGACAAACCTATTCATAGCATAGGTTTGTCTCTCTTCTTAGCAAGGTCACAAAAGAATGAATCTTGATTGCCAGCCTGGGAAATATAATTACCTATTTCAACATTGGGGCTAAACGTTAATTAATTAGTTTAATCAAATCTATTGCTTTTAGCTTGTTCCCTAAATCCAATTCATGGTCAATTTTGTTTATATACTAAAAAGGTCTATAAGATAATAACTAAAGACAAAATCAAAGTCAATAAATTATCAAATGAATAAGCACTGAGTGGTTTATCACTTAAAGAAATTGTCAGATGCATAATCCAAGGCCAGTCTGATACACCATCAAACGCTGTAACTCTTAACCCTTTGTCAATAATTCTAAATGCCTCCCCCAGATCTGGCGTCAAACCGTGAACTCTTGTTGTTCCACATAAAAGGATATAAAATTGATTGTGAACCTTTTTCCTCTCTGACAAGTCACCCACACTGGACTCCTGCAGGGACTCTGCTTACCGCCATTAAGCCATAACACCTTCTCCGTGAATCTTTTATGGAGCCGGCATTCACTGTTATCAAGCTTTAGCCATCTGCGCTACAGTATGTAATAGCAGCATGCCTGAATCACTTATTCAAATCAGTACCGTCTTAATGGTGCAGCTTTTCACAAGTAAATACATCTACTTAATGTTTCAATGTCCTCATACTCCCAGCCACATGTACTAATTAAATTCTGCTCCTCTGAGAATGCCGAGCCGATAAATTGAGAAAGCAGATGGATCGAGGAGGGAAAAATATAGTGGTACAAGGAGAGGCCCACTACCCAAACACACACACACGTACCACCCACCCCCTTCACCTTTCAGATCTCGATCACAAAGATGGCAATGCCTGTGTGATTGCGTGCACAGCAAAGGCTCATTTTTTCTTAACAAAGGGAGAAAGAGGACGTATAATAAAGGCAGCTGTGCAAGATGGTGATAACATTTATATTTTTTAAATTAGAAATTATATGTTAACGGTTGTCAAATGTATGCTAAGGCATCTCTGTCTATGGCTGCAGGATCATATTCTGAACTCTGGCCACGCTGAACGATGCAGTTACTATGGTGAAATATATTGGTGGCTAGCTACTTCAACAGTAAAACTGTCTGAAACATATAGATGCTATCTGTAAGTACAAGCACACAAAGCAATTAAAATATCTTTTCAGATACAGAATTGATTTGATGTAATCCCAATCATGTTTTACTATATATTATGCAACAAAAAGTCATTGCTAAATCTGTACACAGAACATACTGCTTTAGTCATGTGTTCTTTAAACTGAGTAGAGTGCGTTTCAGTATGAGCATTCATTCTAGTACAGACTGTCTCCTGAAATAAGGAGTTATAATTGAAGAAACACATTGTCTGCATAGAATATAACATTAACAAATATTGCACATTCACATTTTAAACAGAAGGAGGACCCAAAAATGCAGGATTGCACTTGAAAATGTTCTTTAATGTAAATTTTGACAATGAAAATGGAAACTTACAGGATATGACATTGTCAGTGGACCAATAAAGGGCAAAGGATATATGAACCCACAGAGGACCAAGACACAGGTGAAACACATTAGGGCGGGGCAATAAATATGACAGGAAGTAAAACTCAAACACACACAGGGTTATGGAAATTACAAAATAACTCCAGGTTAGGATAATAAGATAACTTAAGAAAAATGAACACCATGACAGCAACTGAAAATGGCCCCCCTCATATGATAGAAAATAGTACAATAATGTGATATTACAAAGGCAAGTTTATTTGTATAGCACAATTCCTACACAAAGTAATTCAAGGTGCTTAACAGAATAAGAAAGACATTAAAATCACAATACAAACAAATCAAAACAAACTGGACGTTGAGTAAATCTGTCCAACTTCAACAAATATTTCACCAATAATTTGTTCCTGAATAAATATACAACACTGACAAATGCATGGGAACTACTTAATGCCAAATGCCCAATTGTGCCAATACTGTCATTCTACTGAACAAGCCTCACAGGGCATGTTCACTCACCATGAAGCTTTGAGAAAGTCAGCAACAACAGATCATTATTCTCCACCAAAGACTTTTAAAACGACTACTCTCCAATGTGTATTTCAGCTGTTTTCATGTGACGCAGAGGTCCTAATACAAAAACAGCAATAACCTACAACAAACAGTGCAAACCAAATCGGTGATAAACACACTTGTATTACCAATGGTTATGCTCAAGATTTTCACATGGCAACTTTATATGCTTTGTCATTTACTTAAACAACCAAAAAGACCAAAGTACTTATTTCTTCATGCATTTCCCCAGCTTGTTTGTGTACACAAACTTGAAAACTTGTATTTTACAACAAAATACAACTATACAAAGTAAATACATCTGTTGTCGACTAAGGAAATTTTTGGTCAATTTAAGACATGGATCAATTAGTCCAGTATCTGACCCAAACTGCACTCACAACTACACAGGAGTTCATGCATAAACAACTATCTATGCAGAAAAACTATTAGGAAGGTATGTACTGTACAAAGTATTTGTATTGTAATATTTAATCTGTCTAATCTGCCTTTTTGCATAAAATACAAAAATTCCAACTGACTCCTTTTTGCTGTTGTCCCATAGAAATCCTAATATAATCCTAATATAATATACAATTATTAGTTGACCAATATTGATATTGTTCAACTAAGACTCCATCGACCAATTAATGGACTAAACGACATACAGGCATACAGCCTTACAATGTAATAACATTATTTTTTCTTTTACTGTGGATCATACCTTAATGTCTGAGGGATTACACAGGTACCAAAAAATATATTACTCGTGAACAATTAGATGTATCTCCAGTGTGAGTAACCCAGCTGTCTTCTATTGACTCAACACTATTGTCTGCCTCAATATCACATCCTATCTCGTTATCAGAGGGTCTTTTGTGGCACATGTGGCAACAGTTGTGTGAGCTTTGAACGTCTCACGGGCACAAACTCAATATGCTAATGTGAGAAAAGACTGGCAGTATGGGTAAACGAGATGAAGTAGGGCTTACCTTTAGAAAGAAATATTACAAAACCGCAACACGCCGCTTCTGTTCTGTTAAAAAGAATAGAGATTATTTACTAAAGCTTGAATAAAAAAGTGAGGGCAAAATGATCACACAAGACAGCACTGTTGAGAAAGACGGCTCACACTGCTTGTAGAACTGCAAGTATATTTTGAAGTTTTTGTCTGTAAACATGATGTAAACTTCACTATCCTGACATTGACGCCTCAGTGATTGACAGGGATTTATCTTAATCTCTTTGTGAGCCTCTCTTTGCCTTTCATAGCCAGGGAGAGGTGGAGGAGGTGGTGGCGGGCTGGGGTGAAGGGGGGGGGGGGAAGGGGGGGGGGGGGGGGTAGTGGTGGTGGTATCCCCTGGGGAAAGCAGCAGGGGGAACAGACTCTGCTTCCTTTGCTTGATTCTCAGCAGGGTCCCCCACTCACTGCTGTCCCGGTATTGTGAATGGCTTAAGGTTTGGAGAGCCATTTGGTCACAATGCAATACAATGACTGGAGGCACACTGCACTCTGAGCATGTGTTTTCTATAATGACAAAGGTACAGGGGGATTTAAAAAGTAGCATCTTCCTTATAGGCTATTAAAGACACATGGTGACATAACATAATGCGGCAGTTTAAATGAATGTCTAAGTAGTTACATTTTCATAGTATATTAATGTTAATGAGTCTATAGTTAGACTTACAAGAGTGGCCCACAAGAGTTCAGACAAATGGAGCACACATTTTGTTCCATTGTTAGCTGTATATAATGTTTGGCACTGTAGCATCTCATCATGTTATTGTATCTTATAATAGATATATGTGTAATTAAACAGACATATGTAAAAGATTGCTTTTACTCACCTTTCATTTCGTTACTATCTTGCATCCAGTGAATAACGCCCCTCTCTCTAAGGACTTTCTTCCCTTTAACGCATTTACTCGTAGCTGTCAACGCAGAGAATCGGTCAGTGCAGTGTCGTTAAAACCCAAATCCCGGTCAGTTGCGTTTTCAACAGTAGCCGGTATGATTGTCGCATACACGAACCCCAGATGCAGCCCTCCTTCCGGCTGCTGAGCGCTGCCGAGGGAACAATGGTGCAGCATCGGACTGACAGCTCCACGGACAACGTGACTCGCTCTGGCCAATCGTGGCTTGGTAAAGGACGGTCGAGCCGCAGCGCGCTCACAGCGCTGTACCGTCATGTGCTATGGATGTGTTCATAGAAGCAATAGGCTACTAGAACTAGCTTTCATAGACACTACATTATAATTTCACTGGCGACATTATAAAACGGTCAACAAGCACATGTTCCAGTCGCAAGATCCATTAAGAGATTATAGTCAGGTCCACTGTATTATTCAGTCAATGTTTGTGTTCCTCGTAGGTTAAACAGTAGTCTATTATTCTTTTTCACTGATGACTTTGTATTATAACTACTCCATAACATCAATATAACGCAGTGAAGCCAATGCCATTAAGAGACTTGTAAAATAATTAACTGTCTTGGCAAACTCTTGCCCCTGTTTAACAGACTGGGGTTACTGGGGTTATGCTAAGCACCAGCCAAATGGGTCTACAGCGGGGAAGAGTCCGAGGGATGGGATTTTTTTTTTACCCCTGCTACGTACGCCATCTTGTGGGCGCAAAGGCACACTGCGCATAAATGATTTTTGACTGTTTAATTCTCTTTGACGGTAATTTTCGTTTTGCTTGTAATCAATATTTGCTAACCATAATTTCCAATATAGCATATATAGCATATTTTAAAATTACAATTGGCTCAAATAAGTTGTGCAGCTAAATCAGTTATTATGTGCAATATGCAAGTTGAATTGGAAAACTTGAACAATATGCACTGATTAAATATCTATAACTGTAACAGACACAATTGAATGTGACAACATCCTGCTGGCATTGTCCTAACTGGATGTTCTGTGTGTAGGCTATGAAATAACTGCTGCAACACTGAACAGAAAGCACTCAGACTTCCACTGCCAGCTCAGCAACAAATAATCTCGACTGGAAGGTGCATTCCCTGGAGGTGTCACATTACCTTGTAACTGTTCTGTGGTTGGGAAGCAGCTGGCTGTGGCTGAGTCTGCAAACCCCACAGACACCAGTAGAGGGCGCACAAATGATTACTCTTGATGTTGACACTGCTTTAGAAGAGGCACGTTTTTAAAAAAAACAAACACACTACAAACAGAAAGCGTCAGGTGAGCACTAAGGTAAAGCATTAACTGGGTTTACATTGTGCAGGCAGGAGACACAATACTCACTGTGCATGCAAATGGTCTAAAGTCAAGGTGACACTTTCATTGCGGGTAACAAAAGCAGCCGAAAAAATGGGATGAGGCAAATGCACTAGAGAAAATACACAAACATTTATAATAGACTAAGACACTAATATATTATGCAAGGCTTGTGTTTCATCAGCACAAAGAAGGACAAATATTAGTCACTGTGCATAATGCTGACTCTCTGCTTGTCTTCCTCTAATGATACACAGTCCTCCATCTGCTATAATGTTTACAAACTCCAAAAGGTCCTGGTAGAGTTCCTTGGAAGTAAACATACATATATATATCATACATTTCCAAACCCAATAAACTATTCGCAAAAAAGTAATTGTAATAAAGCAGTTATGTTTCTGTGTAAGCAGGTGATTAAAATTTCAATTTGTTACTGAACATCCTTTGCAAGGTACAAGACTAAGACTAATTATGTTATCAATGTTTTTGTAGCTAAATAGATTAAAGGGCCCATGTTGTGCTTTTTTAAATCAATGTTATGTTTTTCCTCATCAAAAACATACCTGGTGTTGTGTTTTGTTCATTCACTCATGTTTAACACAAATCCTGCATTTTTAGGCTAGAGTTCTTCTCTCTAACAGAAAACAAGCTGTTCCACCTTGTGATGTCATGTGGTAATAGAGGAAGTGTTCCACTGTGTGTTTAAACTCCATACACCTTCCCTAAAATCATTTGGACAATTTCAGCCCAGAAATTGCCAATCACTACCAAACAAAAGGTAAAGGTAGCTGTTAACTTGAAAACTACCGCTTCATGACATCATAAGGTGGAACAGAGCATTTTGAGCGTGGGAGATGTAGACAGACGAATACTTGAGGATTACTCAGACATGTGTGAATGAAACAAAACACATGTCTAGGTATGTTTTGGATGGAGTAATAACATTGTAACATGTCTTGATTAACAAAAGTCAATTCTGCCCAATATAGGACCTTTAAGAAGGTAAATTCTGTATCACTCCTAATCCATAAGCAATGCATTTAACATTTTAGCAAGAACAAGATGTAGCATGCTGCATAAGTGACCATACTGATCAGTATATTCATGTTATGTTTCTAGGTTTTGCTTTGGAGGAAAGTGGTGGTTGTCTGTGTAGCCAGATGGCTGTGAGGAGATAAAACAGCAGAGTGCACATGACACTGGGCTGTAGCTGCTCTGAATTATGCATTCCTCTCAGGTTAACCGTGGATATCCGGTGTCCTTCATTCAGTGCACTCCATCAGGGATCTGCCATAAACACAACTTGTGTTCACTACATTTTATAATCAGAAAACAATGTATAGCTTTGATGATTGAGTAAGTGTGTTTCAGATGACAACAGAGCAGTCTATAGATCAGTAATATTTAATAGTAGAGAACTGGGGGGCTACTAAAATGAATACTTGGTAACCACTTTATAAACACTTTAATTAGCCTTAAAGCATGAATTCTTAATGAACAAAATAGTGGTTAAGGCTTAGTAACTATTTAATTAGGGGATTAAGATTTAGGGTACTAATTAAGTAGTTACTATGCCTGAATTGGTCTTAATAAACTATTTGTTCATTATAAATTAGGGCTTTGTTTATAATTAAAGTATAGTTATTAGGTGCTGAATACTGTTTAAATGCAGACATTTGTTGAAATACAGTGAGTTATAAGGTCTAGTCACTAATAGAAATTATCATGTTTAACAGTAGTGAATTTACCTTTTGGATATTTCTTCATTTTCTCTATACCATGTAATCAATAGGGAAAACTGGTTCTTGTCTGCCATCTGGAAGTATGGAGGTAACACTTTATAGTAACAACACCTTAATAAAGCAATAAGTCTTAAGCATGAACAAAGACTTAATTCATAATGGACAAATAGTTGTTTAAGAATGATTCAGGCTTAGTCACTATTTAATTATGTGGTTTGTGTATTAACTATGCACTTACTAAGTCTAAATCATTCTTAATTAACTATTTGTTCATTATGAATTAAGTCCATGTTCATGCATTATTAAGACTAATTAAGGTGTAGTTATTATAAAGTTGTACCAGTATTACATTATTTCCTTCTAGTAGCTTAACTAAATATAAAACTAAACTAAATATTAAAATGTACTATTTATCTGTATTAATTGATTTCAGCTTCTTATATGTGACATGTTTTTTTTCCCATTCAGAGGATATATACTATTTAGGTTTAAATAACCAACTGCCTTGGCAACAGTCTCTATTTGGCATCATTCTGAAACCCAAGGATAGAAATCATCCATGTGTACACCTTTATGCCAAAGAGGTGTAATTATGTGGTTGCGCGTACCAGGTCTCTGCCCTTACTGTGCAGCAGGCTATCAGAATCATTAAGTGCACTGCTCCCTCTACACATGCATTAGAGAGCTTTTGTGTGGAGCCTGTCAATTCTGTGTCTGCCCGGAGCCCATAGAAAGTGGAACCCTGCCGAGAGCGCTGACCTGTGTCCTCCCCCCTCCTGCGGTCAGAATACCTGGCGATAGCGTTGCACCACAGTGGAAATTCAATCAAGAGATGGTCGGGCGTAGCAGAGACTAGCAACACGTCTCCCTGTGAGCCCGGACAGCCGATCGATGAGTCTGTCTGAAAAAGGCAGACTTTAGACACATCTGGAATTAAACTCTCCTTTCTACTGTGGACAGGAGAGAGGTTTATGCAAGTTCTGCTTTACATGTGAGTATACCTATATGTTACAGTTACATGTATGTTTGGTAATACTTGAGTTTAGGGACCATGTACTAATGCCTAACTAGTAGTAAAGGGCATACATAGAGGTGAATTACATATTTGTTATTGTTGTATTAGGTCATTTAAATGCATATGACAGGTTTTGATGTGTTTTTAATTATTACTTGGTTTGTTCGGGTAGTAAATATTTGTCATAGTTTTACATCAGCTAAGTGGCAGTTTGTGAGAAAAGGTGAAAAGATAAATACAAAAACACAGAAAGTAATGGTGAGCTATACAACAAAACACCTATGTCTATGTCATCAACACTGAACAATTTACGTGCAAGGAACACAAAATAAAAGTGTTGAAATTTATTTGTATTAGTGTAATCATGACTTTTGTGTAATTTAGAACTTTCGGCCCTTTATTACATTATGGTTACAGTTACGGAATTAACTATGTATGCCATATCTGCTGCCCATGTCCAACCAGGAAGTGAAATTATAAATGATTATACTGTTACACTTTAGTGAAAAGAGTAGTTTAACCTGTCATATGCACTTAAATTTTTCAGTATAAATAGGCATTAATAAGTGTTTTATAAATATTAACAAAAAAACAAAATAATTATACTTGCACATCAATAATGGCTTAGTTAGCTGTTAATATGTGGTACCCAAAGTAACGTGTTACCCTGTGTTTGTGAATGCGGTGTACTTTTGTGGTGGTGAAGTTTTTTTTATGGAAACCTTGGCTTTATTTTGTATGGAGGTTCGGGAGATGGATGTTGTTCTGTAAAAAAAAGCCATTACCGTATATTAGTCATTAGCATGTTCACAGATGGAGCAAGGTGTAACAGTTCATATTTAATTAGCAACCACAAAAGCCCTGTCTTAATTAAGGATTAAGGTATTTTGGATTAGCTTATGATCCAATATACTACCACCGTTTAAACATTTATTTTTTTTTACTTTAACTTTTTGCATCAATATTTTCATGTTTCACCAATTAGTTTGACATATTTGGAGTAAAGCAAAGTTTTGTGAGGTTTCATAAGGACGCAATTTCAACTCTAAATTTGGAACTAAATAGATTAAATTATACTAATCAAATACAATAGCAATGAACGTCACAAGGGGCTTCTTGTATTAGCTACGGCGAACACAGTTTAAACTCTGATCATCTCATTGTTCACAGTCATTTACACAGTCGGAAGAACAATAAGAGAATCCGTCTAACATGAATGATCCTGATGGAGGGAGACAGTCTGGCACAGAGCAGAAATGCATGATTAGCCCTGTGTGGTAGCCAATCATGTCACACTCCAATACCAGTGATGAATTTGAATGACAGGTCTCCATGACGACTGTAATAAATGAGTGCAGGCTGAGAGTAAATGCTCATTCACTGGGGGGAACAGCATTTTCACTTATGGTTGTGTAGTGAATTTGTCAGTGTCATTATTCAAGTAGAGACTCAAAATTAACACTCACATGTTTTGCATTCTAGAGCCACATATCCTCGTGTTTATGATCATGTTGAGCATTCTGCTACAATTAAACCTCAATGTAGGACTGAAAGCTTTTGTTTAAAAAAAAGATCTGGCAATTTATCTCAGTCTGAGAGTATATTTGTTTTAGTTTTTGTTTCTGAATTATTTAAAACAAAAAAGAACTAAAAAAAACAAAACCACACATATTTTCCTCCAAACACTGTGACTTAGGGTCAGATTGCAGCCAGTGCAATGTGTACAAAGTGATCAGTATGTCTTATGAACAACAGAACAGGGTGACTAGCTCCAAAGGTGGTGTAAGGTGAAGTTCTCAGTTGGTTTTAATTTCCGACAACAGGTCATATGAACTTGGGTAGGGTTGCAATGACATTTTCTACCACAAGGTGGCTGACAGCTCCATACAAGTATAAGCATGGTCCTGTTTAGAAGAATCTTGGAATAACAGCGTGTATATCAGTTAAACCAGCCATCAGATGAATAGCTATATTGTAGATAATGTTATTAACTCTGATGATGTCAGCCTCAGCTCTCTGGATTACTCTCCTGAAATCAAGGTGAAGATAATCACATTATATGTAAATGTATCTATAATAGTGTAATATTAAACAGCATCATAAAACACTGATGAGACTAACCCTGTGAAATTCACAGCCTATTAATAACACAAAAGTCACTGCCGTGTGATGTGTTTCTGGTATAAGTTATGATTTAATATGCTTACACTGCAGGAGATGCTCTTACATTGGCAAAGATTAATCTGGTGTGGTGCATTTTGCATAATGGGCACTTGTGTTTAGTAAACAGTTCAATCAAGCTAAAGTCACTATGGGCACACAGATACTGATTAAAGAGAAAATGTGTCCCAAAGACATGCTTTTTCATAATGTGATGCTGGATACAGCTGGTGGACCACATGGGTAAATGTCCATTAGAGTGGATGATGATAATGCCCATATTAATTAACCTGGGCCAAAGTGGTTTAACATCAATACTTTCTATAAAGCTTATACCAAGTGGATGCTAGATCTTTTCTCAATAAATCACTTAATACCAGATGTATACTTTTTACTTCTCCACAACTATTCAGCACATCTGGCATACACTTTCAAAAGGCAAATTATTTTAAGATATAGATAATATAGTATACCATAGTGGCCAAAATGTATGTGTTCAGTTAATTAAAAAGACAGCATCTTTTATGAATTGCCGAAATGTGGAAGGACACACCTACGTACATGAGGGTGATTATTGTACTGGTTTGCGAACTGAAACACAGAACACATTTTAATGGGACACAGCTAAGCAGCTATGCACCATTTCTTCACAGCAAAAATACAAATATGCCACAAGGGCTTCATGTAACTGTAAACAGGGAGACATCAGACACACAAGAAAAGCTAACAATTTTTGAAAGATTAAAATGTGACTGTGCTACATAAACTGAGTTGATTTTCTAAAATCATTGGCCATGAAAGATCAGAACTGTCATAAACTATTAAAGAAGCTTCTAGTAGCGATGATATTTAACACTGATTCATCTATGAGTCAGTTTGAATGTGTATCATTTATGTGAAATATGGAGGGGGGGCATGGACTTCCTATCAGAGGTGAATTGGTGGAGAACAGGTTGCAGTAACAGAAGCAGGCAGCAGAATGAGAAAGAGATGTGTAAACAAGTTGGGAAGTGACGTGAAGTGCGCAAAGGTTGACAAGTAAAAAAGCATGTGTCCTGACTAAGATGGAGACGTGAACTGACGGAGAATGTTCACCTTTACAATACATTTCCAAATTGTGTGTTGACATCAAGCCCTACTTACAGAAAACCGTTAAACTAATGGAATATACTATTACCATTTTTGACAAGATTAAATATTTGATGGCGTTAATGTTATGTAGGTCGTCTGTCTTTGAGTAACTGTGCGCAGTCTTTTGTCACTTGAGACAGTTATTTTTAGGCTCTTTTTGAGTTTCCGTCGTGGCTTTTGGTGCCGGAGATTGGGTGTCAGGCATCACTATGTCATAGGACAAGCAGTGGCTAAATATATATGTCCTGTTGCTATGAATGCCATGGAGGTGTATGCTTTTTGCTAATGGACTGAGCCCTGGTATTGTGTGGTCAATGCTTTGTTATGCAAGACATGCAGATTAGTGTAATTTGCTATGGATTATTTTGATGTTTATTATTATGTTTGTTAATACATGATTTAATTTTAAGAATAGAATTTTTGCTTTTAAATTTTTGTTAAGGAGCTGTTATTAAATTACTCAAGCAGAATTTTTTTTTTTTAGGTTTGAGCAATTTTTCAATCCAAAGTTTCAATATCCGGGTAAACATATTATAGTTGTATGTGCATGAATAACAGAGGTACACAGTTAATTTACTGTATACCTGATTAATGATGATGGGGCATTTTAAAAATGTTGTTTCTCTGTTCCACTGACCCAGTTTCAAGCCATTAGTGTCTTTGTTTTATAAGCTTCTCAGAAAACAAACTGTGTAACAAAGTGCTATATTTGGAGCAGAAGTCTTTCCTTGGGGTCTCATTTAGTCTTAGGTTTAAGGCTATCTTCATAAATTACAAGTAGGACCTGCTGGTTTTTATGTCTTTAAGATGGACTTAATCAATTTCCAAAAGAAAATCTATGTCTTGAAGTATTTTTATAAGAGGCAGGAACATGCTCAATACATAGGGAGTTATTATAGACTTTCTTTGGTATATAGATAGAGGTCAGTGCACTGAAATCGGATTGGTGGGGTAAATCTATTGCAATATTTAAAATGCCTTGATGCATTCCAGTCACATGTCAACCTTGAGGAGTGCAGAGGCAGGACCATCCTTACACACACGAGTGCAGGGCACAGTGAGTATATTCATAAAGTTAAACCTATGACTGTGTTGGGATGCATATTTTACATTCAATTACAAATATTGTCTATCATGAAGTGATGTGGAATTTGACTTAAGTGGAGAGTTGCATGTTGGACAGGAGGCATAAATCATGACATTTTCAGGGTAAAGTTACGGCAACCCAATTGAAGATAAACTGTGTGGGATTGTGTTACCTGAAATGAGGGGCTCTAGGAGTTAGGGTAAACAGAGTTAGGTTTCCTTGACCCAAGTCATACCATGTATTTGGGTTACGATCTAGGTATGTCTGAAGTTGAGGCACAAACTCAAATCTTTCCTGTGGGAATTAGTCCCCTTTGGACCATTCAAGAATGCCATTTTTCTCAGGTTCTTGTTGCTTTGGTAATACATACTTGTTAAACATAGTACTTCTATTCAAAGAGTAAATTGAACTCATTATGTGCAACAATTGAATGAGAAACTTAAAGTTCTTTCAGAATGACAGGGCTTTTAATCTTTTCATTAACAGTTCACAGAAATGACAAATCACCATGGAGCTTTTGAAATTCTGATGTCTATGTGGACAAAGCAAATTAACTCACACAAATTGCCCACTCAGAGATTAAAATTTGCTGGAGTTCAAAGGTGACAAATGTAATTGCTGAACACAGTGCATGTACACACTCTTTTCAAGCTATTCTGTGTAACCAGCTGCAGTCTCCTGTGTTGGGTGTGATTGAATCTGTAGAGAATGCCTGTGAAATTTTCATTTTTGCAGTCAATAAAAAATATATACATTTACAAATATATGTGGAGTGAAATGAGGTAACAGCTCCATCCACCGAAAAACATAATGCAATGAACTTCAAAGACATAGTAAACAGAAGAGCGTCTGGATCCTTTTTCATTTTTAGACATGTTTTTTGACATGTTTTGATAAAATGTATTTTTGAGCTTAGAGAGAGGCACTGACAGGAAGTGCTTAAAGAAGAAGCACATGAAGGAACCATAAAAATGCTAATTAAGCATAAAACATAGAGGAACAGCAGAAGAAAAGTGAATATAAATGAGACATCTTGTTTGTAAGAGAACCTCAAATGAGCCACTTCCAAACAGTTCATCAAAATCTACAACAAGGTTTATGCTAGAGGCCAGCTCTGGACAGCTGCACAAGAGAGATTTGAGCTTTTGAGAAATCCCTCTGTCTTTGGAGAGTCAAGGTGTTCACACTCACAACTTAGTCAGGCTCTGCACAAAGAACAATAACAACTTTGCAGGGTCTGCAGGGACAGATCTGGCAAACTGTGAAGTCATATACGACTTTGTTCCTTTATTTTTATCTGCAAAAATAGTTAAAGCAATGCAATGTCCCAAGCAAAGAAAGAGATAAACAGGTAGTTTCTTCACTAAAAAAGTTACAAGTCTTGTCTGTGAAGAGATAATCCCTTTCACAGCAAGGGTGCATGTTTTTAAAAACACATAATAATGATATAATTAGATTTATTTTAAAACTATTTTTTGACTGAAATTTTAAGCAGAGTCTTTAATCTGCAGATTGCTGCACTGGATCAGATATAGTAGATCTATAAAACAGGTGCTCATCAGACCAGGCGGGACTGATAGTTTGTGGAAAAAAAAGGGGTGATGGTAGCCTTTTTATTAACATATCAAATATGACTGTTGCAGCTCACTCAAATTGAGTACTCTAAAATAATTGCTAAGATATTAAATAGCCTGAGATTAGGTCTGTGACTTCAGACTGCACGTTTTAAAAATGTGTAAACTAAAGGTTATGCCCATGAATGTATGCCATGTTTTCTAATTTAAAAATTAAATAAATAATAAAAAGAAATTCTTCTTATTGCCTTAATATGTAGTTTAAAACATACTGTTACAAAAACTGATACTGCCTAGCCTTTATTATCATTGTGAGTACAAATAACGGATGAACTGTGTGGTCCCAGGTTTAAAAGTGCATGTGTCTTAGAATGCAGAAACATAGTATTTATTGTATGAATGTTTGTGTGGATATTAATACTGGCATAATGTTGGAAAGCACCTTTCGTCTGAAGCTACTGCCCCGACACCCCAGACTAAATATATCAGTGACAAACATAGTCTAAAGATTTAACGACCCTCTAAACACTGTAAACTCGTTGGGAGTCCAAATTGATCATCTCATCTCTGCAGCACTAAAACATCCAAAATAGCAGTTTTGGTTTGACAGCGTGCTAAGATTCTTCCTATTTATGCCCCAAGCAACCGCACCTGCATTATTTTAAGAGTAAATTTGAGATGAGATCATAGTGTCAATTTGAAAGCAAGCACAGATATTTTAAAGACATCCTTTGATTCGATGGATGTGTGTTTACAGCTTTGTGCCTCTGACACCAGTTTAGCATTTTCTCATGCGCTCAAATTGGATTTCAAGCTCATAAAGTGTTTCAAAGTTGCCCTAAGCTTTTTTTTTTTTAGATGATTCTTTGCTTCAGATTTCTAAAGGGAGGTTGATTTAGGAAGTCCTCTGCTTAATTTTCTAAAGAGGCGGTGGGAGATAAACCTTCGGGCGCTACTTTAATTTGCAAACAATTTCTAAACCAAAGGAGGGGATTTTCTCAACCCTGTGGCGTCGATTAGCAGCTAAGAAGTATATCCTCCCCACAGCTGTGCTTCTGCTAGCACCGGGAAGCATTTGCATACATAAAACTAAAAGTATGCATAATATTATCTCTGACACTTAATCAGTCACCATTAGACAAGCCTCCCTCAGCCATGTTGTGCATTTTTCTGCAGAATACAAGGGTGTAAAACTGCAGGTGTGACATTTATAACAAACTAGACCATGATGTAATGATGTTTGGAGCCTAAAATGTTGCTCCGCTTGGCTGTTTGTGCATTTCACATTTTCTCTTTCAAAGCAAAAGTGACGGACAGTCAATACAGAGCGGGCGGGAGGTATGTGGGTGGACTTTTTTGCAGCCTGCCTGTTTTAAATTAGATCCAGTAATGTTTTCAGTGGACCACAAGAGACCAAGCTTGTCAATTATAACAGCTTCACAGATAATGAACAATTTCGCTACTATTTGTTTTCCTATGTCCGCTAGTACTGTTTTTTCAATCAGCATTTTTAGATCTGTACTTCTGAAAAAAATGTCCTTTTGATAAATTAACTGCACGTCAAACCTTCTGTAAAGATATATACAGTATGTATCAAGGAAGTTTTTAGGGCTGTGCTATTGATACAATTTTATCAAAATAAAGCTTCAGTCAGTTTAATCGTCAATGATATGGTTGGGGCTTTTGAATGGAGAGGTCAGCCAAATGAAAGAAAATGAAAAAGAATATGGTTTGGAGTTCAGACTCTGACTCTTGTTTGTGTTAGATGAAAAAATCAAATGTCTCTTTTATTTATGTTCAGGAAATTAATACTGAAAGCAATTTTATGGGTTTCTAATAAGAAAATAAAATCTAATTGAAATTGTGAATTATCAATACGAGTTAAAAAAAGGATTATGGTAGCACTTTATTCTTAGATTTTTAGACTTAATACAGAGCAAAGACTTAAATAATAGTTGTTGTTTTGTTTTTTTTAAAATTCAGGCTTAGTTAGTTATAGACCTTTGAGATGCTAAAGGATTTTCACACCAAATGTGGCAGCAAATGTGGTAGACCTTTTAGAGGAAATACTTTGAGAGAATGGCCCATTCCATCACCGAATGAAACAAGAGAGTGGAGTGAGAGTGAGGCTAAGAAGAGCCTTTCCTGCTGTCTAGAGTTCACCTGATTCCCCTTGGACACTGTGGTGCTGCCCAGGCTGCAGGACACAGGGACACTTTTGGCTCTTTCCTCCGATCAAACTGCCCTGCCACAGAACCTGACCCTACCTGATCAGTCCTGTTTTTTAAACTGCAGTGGGACCTTTGACTGAGACACAAAGGCGACAGAGAAGCGCAGTTCATGCTTTGTTCATGCTTTTCATGCTTTAAGGCTATAAAGTGTGGTTATATATATATATATATAATGGCATATATATATATATATATATGTATATATATATATATATATATATATATATATATATATATATATATATATATATATATATATATATATATATATATATATATATATATATATATATATATATATATATATATATATATATATATATATATATTGCCTAGTCGTAATACTTTGGCTCGGGTCATACATGTTTTCCCGACACATCAGGTGGATACAGACGGCTGGCATTTCTCCTTTTAGCAAAGTATGTATTCAAGATGTCTGCTGTTCGACGACATAACGGCATAGTACTGCACGGAGACAGAGGCTGGAGATGCCTCATCATGCCATGGCTTAAAATATTTAGCCCACCTGACATCATCCTCTAAGCCTGCTGGGATTCAATTTACATTCTTCAAATCTGTCAACAACCGAAAGGATGTTAAGATGTGTTAAGTTGAAGTAGATCGTAAAAGCAGTTTCATTTTCCAGTAAATAGGTGGTTAGTTTCCATCATGCCTTTAGATTGATAACATTTATTTTTTGAGGAATGTCTATGGCAAAAACTGTAAAATAATCTGGGTTCATAAATTAAAAACAGTGATCAAAACTACTGAAAATAATGCAATAAATATCTTGACCTAGAAGCTAACAAGCAAGAACAACAGCTAACAGCTATCAATGTTGCTGCACTTTAAGAAAAAACAAGAACACAAAGCTGAATGATTTGCCTCCAAGCATATAGTGATTCATATTGATTAGAAAATCCACAACCTTTTCAAACAGTTATCAAAATGCAAAATACAATTCTCCCCAATGAACATCATATTACTCTGTCTACACTCTACAACACAAATGTTTGAGCCCATTTCTACCCAAAATTCATTTGCATATAAAAATATATTTGATAAATGCCCTGCTCCCATGATCCTCAGCTTCTTGTAATGGCATGTGGTGTGGATGTGCCTCATTGTCATGCATCCCGTGGCGTTATCACTGTGTGGTCGGCATGCGGTGCTCACTGATGTGAACTATACACCAATCTCAACAGGGGAGAGCATCAAAATGAAAACACTGCTGGCAAGATTTCAGCACAACTTTGAAATTCTGCAATTTTTCTTTACTTCAAAGATGGATTACGCTTGAGTGAGAGTAAACTAGTGACATGCCCTGCTTTTGTCCTACAGCTATACAATATTTTGGGACATATATATATAGTGTTAAATCCAAATTGCTGGGTTTCAGTTGACATCATGACATTCTATAGGTCAATAATATTTCATATAGATAGGGGACGACTAAAATTACTATTATTAAAATGCCAATTTTTGTTGCAGTATATTGAGTTCTTGGGTCTCGTCACAAACAGAAATGATCAGGTTCAACATTTTTGCATTTACTTTTTTGATATTACTTGGCAAAGTGTAATGTAATAATTAGAAAAACTGACCCTTGCCCCCCCAGGAGTATGACATCTGAAAACCACCCACAGTAACAGTAATATGGTATAATAATATCCATTTATCATTTATTTTTCCTCATTTCCTCAATCATCTGTTATATTTGGTTATGAAGCCCAACTCATGAGCAGTATGTGGACACTGAGTCTTTTTCTGTGAATTGGGCTTGCCGAAGGGATTTAAAATAACATATAAAACTGACATGACACTAACAGTGGCATCAGTTGTGAAAGATTTTGTCGAGACCAATTTCCAACAATACTGCATTTTGAATTCTGAATATAGCTGTCACTATATTACACGCATTTAGATTAGAATTACTGTGCTCATTTTCAATCACGCTACAATATAATTATAGCGCATTATCTCATTATCATCCCCCAAAATGGTGTTTATGATACTGCAATCACATTTGTTTTGTGACGATGGCAACACTTAGCAGACAAATGTCAATCAGCCAGCGTGACATTTCTCTTCTTTGTCATAATCACATTAACTGCTGTAATTTAAAAAGCCATCCATCTTAGAGCCGTATTTAATAACAGAAGAGGTAGAAATCACACTGAGATTACTGTAAAACTAAGCTCATATTACCTTTTATTGCATTTGATGACAGTGAAATTTATTATTATAACATAGAGTCACAGATGGATGTCATGGCTGTAATAACCGCTGAGAACATTTACAATCGAATGAGAGCAGCTTTTTGTTTATTATCATTCTGTCGTTATTTATTCAAATTCTTCAAAAAGGAAAACAAATGATGATGAAAACTCCAATTGTCTGTGTGATCCAGTAAGCCAAAAAGAATGGCTTGCCCCCTTCTTTTTGCCTCTTTGCCCTGTGTGTGGCTTAACTGCGCTACGGATCACAGGCGCTGAACAAAGCAGAGATTCATGAAAAGAACATGAGATCTCCCAGTACTGTCCTGTCATTTCATACTCTCGCAAAAAGAGCTAAAATTGATAATAAGATCCCGTGATTGCTTTTCATGTTGTATGTAAAAACAAGAAATTGAAAAAAAAAAAAAAAAAATATAATATATATATAATATATATATATATATATATATATATATATATATATATGTGTAATATGTATATATATATATGTATATATATATATATATATATATATATATATATATATATATATATATATATATATATATATATATAGATATATAACTACATTATATATATATATGTATATTCCAAGACCATAACTACATTATAGGATTGTTCTTGACAATATTATGGCCTGACAATGAATTTAAACATTAATTAATTAACTGCACACTTTTAGACAAGCATTGTAATTTCACATTTTAAAACACTGCTAACTCATACATGAATTGTTTGCATTTCAGAATCTCTTTATTACATGTTTGTTATTATATTATATTCAGTTATTTGCAGAAGAAATTGCATTACCTAAATAATTGCTCGCTTTGCAATTTGCTAACTGGAACCATTCAAATTTTTATATGATTATGATATATGGTATTTTGGCTAATGGGTGCTTTTAACAGTAATGCAGGTAGATCAAAAAAATAAATATAGGAGTAGGAAGTAGGAATTGATAACAACTGTAGTTTGGCAAGCAAAATCTGGGCACATTTGATTACAAGTAGAGCAGAAGAATCCCATACATTCTGATGAGAATTATGGATTCTCTGGCCATTTGCTCATATGCTGGTATGGGTTACACTGGAAGATGCCTGCAGCCATGTCTCAGCGACCACACCGGAGCAAGTCTACCTCATACCAAAGTCAGGCTGGCGCCGCAGTCTCCTGATGGCCTACGGCATGAGCTGGCTAGCACTGCCACACTTAGGGGTGTCTCTTGTATTTATGGCCCTTTTGACCCCCGCCCCTTAACAAATAGCATTACATCACTAACCTTGTTTCAAACCAACTGCAGAGCACACTGTATGGCCAGTGCTTCTCATAATCATTAACTGTCACTAGAATTTGCACCTGTTTCCCATTCACTTTGCACTGCAGGGAGATTATGAGGAGCAAGAGATAATGGGATTCTCCAGTTTGTTGTGGATGTGTGGGCATGATTGGGCATATCATGACAGGCAGTAACAGCTGTTATAGAGTACAGCCACCATGATAGAAACTGTGATGATGAAACCTGGCTGACCTGATTTATTAGTACACCAGGGCCTGTGAGAGTTACAGGAAGAATATCCATATAGATTTTTTGGGGACTTGTCATGAGAGACACAGAGGCCTAACTCCCCCCCCAAAAAAACAGGCCAGACCCTTCCTCTGAAAGTGGGCGGAGGGTCTAAAATAAAATCAGCTGTCACTGTCTACTCTTTGGACAGAGGTGAAAACACAGGAGCTGGTCTCCACGACTGACTGGGATTTGCTATTGCTTTGGATAGACCCTGCAGGCCGGGGGTGCAGTGGCCACCGTGTGGGATTCTACTGAGCTTTTATCATCTCTTATCTACTGAACCGGTAGGCTATTATATGACTTTCGACAACTTTTGAACTGCATCGGCTGGATTATTTCTAAAGGGATAAGAAAGTGTCAGTGCGCTTAATGTGAAACCATTGACATTATACATACTATACATACATACTATCATGTGACTTGCACGTCAAAGTGACATAAAATGCTCACTATATATTGGTTAACATACATGAAGGTGACAATTCAAAAGGCACATGGTTCTAATACATATATATCCTCAATACAATAATGTAACAAGTATTTTTAGAAAAGAATATCTGCGAGAATCCACTGCATTCAACACCAGAAGTACTTAAAACTGTGTGGCTAACCTATAAACTAGTTAATAACCTAGTTCATCAAATGCAAAGCCCGACCTTCTTGGTTAACTACATTTCATGAAGAAACACGACCCTTCGTGGTCCAGTTTAAAATAGGTGTGATTTATTTTTGCATGAACATGGCGCCTAGATTACTTCACTTTCTTGTTATTTGAGCTTGCACCTCAATGGAACATGTCATGAGATATCACCTCACACTGTTGACAGATTTTGGGTTTTTTAAAATTAGTTTTTTTTATGAGGTCTTTTATGAGAGACCTACAGATGAAAAAGAAATTGAAAAGTGTAGATAATAAATAAACTAAAACATGTTCGATTCTCTCTAATGCATGGTTATTGCTTCAAGTATCAGTGTGTTTGAATTAAGCTGAATTTGTATATATTGTAATGTAATGTTACTGTTGTGTTATTGTGTAAATGTAAATTTCTTAATGGTTGAAAAAGAGATATAAAGTCTCAAGAGGCTAACCTGTATAAATAAAGGATTAATAATAATAAACCAAAAACAGAATATAATAATTTACCCAAAGGTTTTTACATTGTGTATTTTACATTCTTATTGCTATTATATTGTTTTTGAACAAATTATGAAAAGGTGCGAGTCTGGTTGAGGCTTAGTCAGTAGAGCCTGCCATACCTTTTCAGAATCAACAGGGGGAAGCCCTTACCACAGTGGACTTCAGGAGAAAGCCACAGCTCCAATCCACTTTAAACTAAATACTGGCAATGAGGGGGTATCAAAACATACAATTTCTCTCTATTGTTGTGCACTTAAGTGACTAAATTTTTTATGTAATATTAATATATTTTGGAAATATATATTTTTATATGAAAAGTTGACTGAAGACATTATATTGATGAAATTGTCTTTTCTGTTTCTAAACCATGTTTTACAAACAGGGTTATAATTATTTTCTGTCAAGCCTTGATGACAGCAGTAGCAGATTCACTTACTATACATGTCATGAAAACTGTAAACCACTGACTGCACTGCCAAATATAGCGGCACTCTGAAACAGATATAAATGTAATATTCTTCAAATATATTTACAATACTATAGCACTAAAGCACCATTATGCTGACCCCTTGTCTACATTATACACTACAAAACCACTATATGGGGACAGTTAAATATAGTAGTTGTGTAGTACAATGATGTTCATCAATACAAGTGTATGAGTCATATTTTCACTGTCTATGTCACATAGCTGCTGGCAGCAAAAGTCTCACCAGGGCAAAAAAAGAAAGTAACCAGAGGAACCGGATTCACTCTGAAAACTCAAAGGTCGTCCCACTGACCAACTGTATGGCCATGTACCAAGCAGCTGTCTCCGAGCGAGCAGACAACACCAGCGGGGTACTGAGCATGGAACTGACAGCTACTGCAGCTATTGTAGCTAAAGTGCTTATTCTGAGATAGTGGATGGATATATAAACTTCTACCTATGCACATATATTGTTACACTGATGAAAAATAGTGATGCTGTTTTCAACAGCATCACTGTTTTCAGCTGTACAGCTGTTTTCCCAAACTGTGTGGGAGTCTAATAGGCTTTGCCAGGCTTTAGAAATACATAGTCTTGTAGTGTCACAGCAACTGCACTCAAACTGCATGTGCCAAGAGTTAATGTAAAATATAGAGTTGCCGGTGCCACCATTGTTGCAGAGTATGTTGTATGAGTTGAGGGGATGACAGCTTTGCAGTTTGACAAATGATAGTCAGAAGGCTGGGATACTTATAGACTGCATGTAAAAATAGAAAAAGATATAAGACATACTGTACTTCAAACAAGACAGTGTACTGGGTAATGACATTGCCTATTATTTTAAAAGCCTCATTTAATGGTTTATTATACCATTATGTGCAGTAAAAATGTGCTTTTCTATGAAGAGCAAGGACATGAAGTGCATATCACATTAATTAGAAGGCATTTCCAAGGTGCATGTGTTCCATGCCAACTAAACAGAAGAGCCCTTTTATACATCAGTTTGATTCCAGGTTATGAAGAAGTGGCGGCCGCTAATGGTATTTCCTGCTTCATTAGGTCATGGAGGAATCAGAGGTCTGTTCCCTGCCTGGGGGAATAGCCAGTGTGAGAAGACAATTTGAAACTCAAGAAATTGCATCATCACACAGTGTTACCCAGTTTCATTTTCAACACAGAACAGTGCAGGTATTATATATTGCACTAGGGTTATTGAGAATTTGCAGAATTTGTAAAATATACCTGATGCATCTTGTGTGGCATGTGCTTTAAACCACCCATCACCATCATGACAAGAAAAACCTTGTTGCCTTTTTCATTGTAAACAAAGATTTAACGATTTACAGTTTGCTGTAACAGAAAAGAGAACGGCTTGACATTTTGATCCTTCTTGCCCCATCTGTGATATTCATTTTAAACTGTGCTAAGGAATGTGGTCCTGCATCTTCTCTGCATGCAATTTTGTTGTGAATTTTGTTTTAGGTACAGAAAGAATAATTAACTGTAGTAAACTCACATCAGACTATGGCCAGGAGGAGCTATAGTGACACAATTGGACTAATCAGTGTAGATTTTCAAGAGTGTGCATGTGGCGTACACATTTGTCAACAATGTTTGAAACCTGCTGTCTGCTTCATCACAGGAAATGTCTAACTCTGAAGTGACGGTGTCAAACAGCAGGCAGGTCCTCCCAGGCAGTCAGCTAAATCACAACCACGAAAACATGGTATTGTCTCATTCTGTCTGTGTTATTATATTGCCAACTTTGGGACTAATTAATGAGCTAAATCTTTTTTGTCTCCATCTCTAAATACAGGTCTCTTACAGCGGCAGTACCCTGGCTTCCAGTTATGAAAACCATGAAAATGAGACAGGTAAGTAATGAAATCTATATTTAGTTTAACAGTTTCATCCTGTCATTTACTTAACTGTCCTTGTTACCATGTACGTAGATGAAGAATTTCCAAGATACACAACCAAAGAGCTGAGAGATCACTTTGAGAAAACAATAGGGGAGGCCGCACCCCACAAACCAGTAAAGGTACATTATACACATATTAATCCACACATTCCCATTTGATTTTGTAATTAAAATCTAAAATAATGGAATATTTAAATTGGATACTGTATTACTGGGATATAAAATGTATTTATACAATTTCATCTAGAAATATGCTTTTTTTTTGTCCTTTAAAAGATTACCCGTGACATCAATCGGTCTAAGTGGGCTTCAAACATGACACAAAACAACACAGTGTCCAGTGGAGTGTTTGAAACATCTACAACTGTAGCTGCACTGGAGGACACTGGAGCAGCAATGATGGATTATGATGATTTTCCACCCCCACCAGCCGATGACTCTGACTATCTCCCACCCCCACCTCCAGACTTATTGCAAATGCCACCAGAGAATCACGATATGCCAGTATGCCATTACGGTCCAGAGCCTGAAGAACCAGCACAACCCTCCAAGTGCCCCATCAACAGAGAGGCTTACTTCAAACAGAGGAGCAAGAGTGAGCTCAAACGCCTCTACAAGCACATTCATCCCGAGGTTCGAAAAAACATTGAGAAGGAGCTCTTCACTGACTTCAGTCAAAGTGAAACTGTTCAGGTACAGAACCAAGAGTTCTCCTACGAAGAAGATAGTGAGGAAATTAACCAAGAAGAAGACGGTGAATGGGAAGAGATTCTGCCAGGGGATGTACAGTCAATGCGCTGGATGTTTGAAAATAAACCCCTGGACACCATCAGGGATGAATCTCCAGATGAGGATGATGACAACAGAAAGATAAGTCAACAGGAAGTCATTCTTGGAAAAGATGTCAGACGCACTGCTTGGATGTTTGAGAAAAAGCCCATGGATAAATCTGAATATAAAAATAAAGTGAATAAATTGGACAAAGGAGATGTGCGAGCTGCAGCATGGTTATTTGAAACAGAGACCATGGACAGCCTAAACAAGAGGCGAAAGGAGGAGGATTTAACAAAAGAAATTGTATTCACCGAGGAGGATGGAGACACCATTTACATGATTGATAACAAGTACATGCAAACCTTAGGGCACACTGAGACAATTGATGAGAGCCACCTACTCATATTAAGGTCAGTATTGGAAGAAATTAATGGAGACATGAAAACTATCACCAGCACGTTTGACACACAGTTCAAGTGTGTTATCATGGGACAAGCCAGTGAGATTTTAGAAGTAAAATCTGTACGCAAAATTGAGACAGAAATGGAAAACTCCATTGCCTCACGTTGGCTTTTTGACACCCAGCCACTAGACCTGACCAACACAGAATGCTCTACTTTCAAACTGGTGTGCAGTCTCTCAATGGAGGACAGCAATAAGGGCGACTGGGGAAGGTGGTTATTTGAAATAAAAACGCTCAGTTCTCTCACTGACTGGGAAAGCTCAAAACTAGAGAAGAAAGAAATAATTGGAGCAGATGTACGTAAACATTGCATGGTTTTTGAAACACAGCCTATGGATACTCTGAAAGATGATGCTAATGCTAAACCCCAGACAATTGAAGATATTATTGGTGGTAATGTCAAATCTGCAAGAAACTTTTTTGAAAGCAGCCCCCAGGTAGCTAGAAAAAATTGCGCAGAGGTGGGAAAACTGAAAAAGCGAACACTGAATGAAGAAGAAAAGGGGGATGTAAGACACCAAAAGTGGCGATTTGAGAGCCAGCCTCTAGAGCACATAGGAGAGGTGAGGAAAGAGGTTACTCGCACTGTAAATGTTGAAAATGACCTGACACAGGAGGATGGAACGAGTTACAGGGCTGATGTACGCAAGAACTGTTGGGTTTTTGAGACGCAGCCAATGGATCGTTTAAAGGATGATTCAAATAGTCGCCCCTTATCAAAAGAGGAAATTATTGCAGGTAATGTGAAATCAGCAAGACATTATTTTGAAACAGGTCCAACAGAGGAGATAAAGGAACTTGCTGAGGTTGGAAAACTGAAAAAATCGGTGCCTCTTGAAGATGAAAAAGGTGATGTGCGCCATCAGAAATGGAGGTTTGAAAGCCAACCGTTGGAACAAATTAGGGAGGAAAAGAAAGAGGTTGTTCGTACAATTGACATGGAGGAAATTGATAAAGTAGATGTTTCAAACTACAAAAACATTTTTGAAAGTACTGAAATAAACCAAAGGATTGATGAATCACAAAGGATATTAATTGAAGGGGTCAAATCTGGATCTGTGAAATCAAATAAAACATTATTTGAATCAACTCCTCTTTATGCTATGCAAGACAGCTCGGGACATTTTCATGAGGTAAAAACAGTGCGACGAGAAGAAGTTGTTAAAGGAGATGTAACAACATGCAAATGGATGTTTGAAACACGTCCAATAGACCAGTTTGATGAAAGTATCAGTACATATCAAATTATCAAGGGAATTTCCAAACAAGAAATTGAGTCAGGTGATGTTAAAACTGCAAAATGGCTTTTTGAAACACAGCCACTGGACGCAATAAAATACTTCAGCAATATCGAGGATGAAGAGACAGTTGTATCCACAGAAAAAACTGATGTCATGAAAGGGGATGTGAAGACATGTAAGTGGTTATTTGAGACAAAGCCCATGGATATCTTGTATGAGAGAGCAGACCAAAAAGGTGAATGTGAAAGTGTGCCAAGAGGAGACGTAAAAACATGCACATGGCTTTTTGAGACTCAAGCACTTGATACCATCCACGACGAGACAGAGACAATTATGAAAACACGCACTGTGGATCAGGAGGAAATTACTGGGAAAGACGTTAGAACAGCCTGTTTTCTATTTGAGACTGAGAATCTTGAAAACCTAACAGGGGAGGAGGCTAACTCCTTTAAACGCATTACTGAGATTGACATTGCATCAGGGGATGTGTCAAGGATGAAATACATATTTGAAAACCAAACATCTGACATAATGACCTCTACCTCGGACGAAGCCAGACAAAAGTTGAAGAGGGTTCAGAATGAGGACATCCAAAAAGGAAATGTGGTGAACTGCAGGTGGCTTTTTGAAAACCAATCAATAGATATGATACATGACAATGAGGAGGAACACATTAGTAGCCGCACAGTTTATGATATACAAGGAGGCAATGTTAATCAGGGTCGCTTTATTTTTGAAACATGCTCCTTAGATAAAATTCATGAAGTTTCAGACAGTGAGACTGAGGAAATTAAAAAGCGAAAAATTGTCTGTGATGAAGAAGAAAAGGGTGACGTGAGAAACTATACCATGATGTTTGAAACTCAGCCTCTTTATGCCATCAAGGACAAGGAAGGCCATTACCATGAGGTTACCACAGTTACAAGTGAAGAGGTTAAAAGTGGGGATGTGGTTGGAACCAGATGGTTATTTGAAACAAAACCTTTGGATGCCATAAAAGACACAGATGAAGTGTATATAATAAAGTCTGTCACACAACAAGATGTTCAGAAAGGGGATGTCACATCTGCCAAGTGGAAATTTGAAACACAACCTCTTGATAGGATCAGTGAAGAAAGGAAAGCTTTACTAAGAACAGTGGATGATATTCAAGGTGGAAATGTAAGAATGAATAAACATCGATTTGAGTCTGATAATTCATCACAGACATCTGTCAAAACAGTTAATGTGAGTGAAATACAAAAAGGTGATGTGAGAACAGCAAAATGGAGATTTGAAACCCAATCTATTGACAAAATAAAAAGTATGAGTGCAGAAAATCTCATTGAAACTGTTAAAATGGAGGATGTCGCCAAGGGAGATGTTAAGCAATCTGTGTGGCTCTTTGAGAAAAACCCTCTGGATCATATTAAAGAAGTTGATGAAACTACTGAAACCACTATAATTCATGAAGAAATCCCCAAAGCTGATGTAAGGACTACAACGTGGCTCTTTGAAACTACACCAATTGATGACTTTAATGAGTCAAAAGTGGAGAAGACTGAAATAATGGGTAAAAGCATTAAAGGAACCCTTGCTGAACTTTATAGTCAAAAGATGGTTAGATCCAAAGGAATACTGATTGAAGCAGACGAAATAGGAGATGTTAGGATGGCTAAGTACCAGCTGATGAATCAACAGGCCCCTGAAATTCAACGTGAAGACATCATCAGGGGAGATTTGCAAACAATCATGATGAACCTGTTGAATCAACAACAAAAAAGTAAGCGCCAAGTGGTAATAGACTCACAGGAGATGGGGAATATTAGTTCAACTGTGCAACAATTATTCAGCCAAGAGAAGCAGACTAGTGTAGAAAAAGAGGAAATTTTACGCGGTGACATTCAAGAAGCAATAAACAACCTTTTCCAAGAGGGTGGATCAGCAAAGCACGGAATACTAATCCAGGAAGATGAAAAGGGAGATGTACAAATGACATTATACTCCCTATTGAATAAACAGGACTCTGCCTCTGTTGAGAAAGAGGATATTGTTAGAGGAGATATAAGAAGTGCTCTCCAAAGACTGTCCAACCCAGACGGCCTAGATGAGTCTGTCAAGATAAAGGTAGATGACATTGAGAAGGGAAATGTCAACTTTTACTCCACATGCATCGAGTCTGGGGCTCTTGACTACCTTAAACAGCTCCATTCAGGCCCTGACGAGACTTCTTCTGACAGAGCAGAAAAAGAGCAGATTATTGGGGGTGATATCAAGGGAACAAAGCGTATCCTCAATCAAAGCCATGTAAATATTGAACGGACTGTAGAGGATGTTATACCTGGAGATGTTCACAATACAGTAAAGGTTTTCATGTCAGAACCAAGCTACTCATTAGAAAAACTACAAAAGGAAGAAATAGTCAAAGGTGATTTAAGAGCTGCTTTGAACTCATTGTCTGAGTCAGCAAATCAAACTGTTGTTGTAGAGAAAGAGGAAGTAGTGAAAGGCAACATACCTAAAGCTCTGCGCTGCCTCGAGAGGGCTCAGAGGCGCCAAAAAGAAGTGGAGAAGCCAGACATTGTTCCAGGTAACATTAGGGGAGCACTAAGATCCCTGGAGAGGTCCACAACCAGCAAAGTTGAAACTGCTGTTGATGATTTGGTTGCTGGTGATGTCAAGGCCACTCTAAAGTCTCTCGAACAGGCAAAGCAAGCGGTAAAGGAGTTTGAGAAGGAGGAAATAGTAAGAGGCGACATTCATTTGGCAATGCAAAATCTACAAGATGCATCTTCCGAAAAGAGAATTTGTCAACAAGAAATTGATGTGCAGGGAGATGTGAGGGGAACAATTCAACTTTTTATGGAGGCTCCAAGTTCTCCAAAAATGCAGAGGAGAGCAAGCATTGAGGAAGAAATTAAGGGAGATGTTAAAATGTCTATTAAGTCTCTATATGAGTCACAGGAAGAGCAGAACCAGATGGAAAAGGAAGAGGTGTTAAAAGGTGACGTCAAAGGCACTATAAAATCATTGATGGAAAATGCCCAGCGCGAAACACCTAAAGTACAATACCGCAGAGTGCGAGTGAAGCAGAGCCCTCCAGTTAAAAATCTCAGCATGGATGCACAGAGAAACGTACAAAAGATTAAAACTGCTAACACAAGTCAAACAACAAAATCTGTTTCAGTTGAACATAAAACTATACAGCAAAATCACGGCATTAAAACTCTAAAGACAGAGTTCCGAAATTTGAATTCTACCTCCAAGGGCATGATCAAATTGGATAAAACCAGAGTAAAAACCGATGTCTACATCTTGCAATCAAAAACACCAGAGTCTGATCTGCCCCTTCCCCCTCCACCCCCACCCATGGTTGATGCTGACCTCCTTCCACCTCCACCTCCACCTCCACCAGCTGTTGAGTCTGACATTGATCACCTGCCTCCTCCGCCACCCCCACTTCCATCCGAACAGGACTTCCTCCCACCTCCTCCATCTCAACAGGAACTAGAGAGCATGCCAGCACCACCTTCCCCAGGAAAAGCCAAGAAGATGTCAGTGAAAAAGGTTAAAGGCCCTACTGTCCACCCAGTCCCAAAACTTGAACCTAAAGTTGAAGTTAGCAAAACACAACAAGTAGCAGTGACTTCAGGAAAAACTGTTGAGACAAGCCAATCAACAACAACAAAAACAATTCGCACTGAAATCCCTCCACCGTCAGAATCACCACAACCATTAAAGAAAGTTATTATTCCTGTAAGATTCACACCACCGCCATCCCCTCCGCCTTTCATGAGAGGTAAAATGAGTAAATTTAGCACACCACTAATGCAAGCTGAAGAGAAATTTCGCCGGCTACGTGAGGAAAGTACACCTCCAACCACACCAACTCCTCCTCCATGTTACACACCTGACTTAATAACAACTACTATTGAGTCACTTTCTACAACTGATGTAGAGGTGGTTAGGAAAAATGCATCAGATATTACAAAGGAGAGTAATGAAAGATCTCACAAATCAGCAAAGCAGGTAGTCACTGCAGAAACAAAAAGCACTGCAGGCAATGAGAAAAATGTAACAAACATAATTATGTCTTCTGCAAAACAGCAAAGTGTATCTAATGAGAGTTCGAAGGTTGTGTCTGTTCAGAAGACCTCATCTGTTTCTGTTGTTAAGCAACAGGCACACACCACATCAACACAGAAAACAGTTTCTATTTCCTCAACTGAGGCTGTCAGAGCTGATACAAAACAGATGCAAATTACAGAAGAAAAGACTGATACTAGTCAAAAAAGAAAGGTCGCATGTCAGAAAGAATCGGTAAAAACTGAGACCATTGCAGCCATACAGAATGCTGATTCTAGTCAGTCACAAACTGCTGGAAAACAGATAGCTAGTAAAACAGAACCTGAATTAACAGACACAGCTCAGAGTAAGAACACTAAAAAAGATGTTTCAGATAAAACTCATAGAGGAAATTCTTCCCCTCAACTCGACAAGAAAAAGAAAACTGATAAATCTCCAACAAAAAACCAAGAGAAGGATCAACCACAACAGACAGATAATGCATTAAATGGTAAATCAGGAAAAAGTCAACAAAAGGTCAAAAAGTCCATCAAGCAAGAAAAACAAACAGATACAACAACAAAAGAGAATAATAAACAGAATGTCTCTCATGATGAGAGCAGCATGACAGTGAAAAAAGTTGAGGTAAAAGTTGCCAGTGAATCTCAACAAAAGCTGGAGGAGAATAAAGTTAACTCCTCCCCAGTTTCAGCCTCTAGCAATACTGCCTCTATAACTTCTCCTTCAGAAACTCAAACTCCACCAAAGAAGAAAAAGAAGTCCAAAAAGTCCAGAGGTGCAGTGCCGGCAGTTCAAGCTAAAGATGTTTGCATTGAATCGAAAGGGGAAATTGCAGAGAACAAAAAATCTACTCAAATTCAGGAAAGTATAACCGTTTCTCAGGTTCACACAAGTGTACGAGAAGAAAAAATTGAAGTAAAGAAAAATGTTTCAACTGCAGTAAGGAAAGAAATAAAAATTCACAAGAGCAAAAATTAATCCAAAGTCAAGTTAAAGAATCTGAGAAGAAACAAGAAATGCCAATTTTGGAGTCGAGCACAAAGGAATCCCCAGAAGAGAGCAAAGTTGTCCCGCTTACTGTCACAACCAAGGCTGAACAAAATGAAGCATTGAAGTGTGCAACAGGAGTGGTGAAATCACAGCAGGAGCAGGTCCAAATGTTAATGTCTCATATAACAGAGTTGCAAAAAGAAACATGTAACATGAAATCTGTGAAAACTTTGCTTGCTACAGTCCCTGATTGGCTCATTGGCCCTGAAAGAAAATTTGAACTGGAGCAATCTGTGAATAAAGGTGATAATACAGATTTACTTGCTCATGTAAAAATAATAGTGGAGAGTTATCTTATGAAACTGGATGACAATGAGGCAATGGAAAAGCATGAATGTGAACTGGTTTCTGAAAAACTTGCCTCATGTGGAGCATCACAGAGAATATCTAAAATTAGTATAGGCTCCTCTAAAATTGAAACCCAAATAACAACTAGGACTGAGAAAACGAAAGAGGAAGTAAGTCAAAGTAAATCTGTGGATCTCCAAGCACCCTCACCATCACTGAGGATGCGGCCACCTTCACCAACATTTATTACTATAGAATCAACACGAAGAACTGCCTCTCCACAGAGAGTCACCCCTTCTCCAACTCCACTGCACAGGCCATTCACACCTCCAACACCGCCGCCACGCAGGTCTGACACTCCAACATCTCGTCTCACAAGAATCACACCTTCTCCCACCTTTGACAGAGCGGAAAATCTTGCCAGACTAAAAGACACAACAGCCAAGCTCTCACGTGGTGTAACCCCGCCACCAATGTTAACATCCCAAATAACAGAAAAGAAATCTGAGATTGTAGAATCCCCTGCATCTTTTCATCGGCAAATCAAAATTGAGAGTCAGGCTACGGAAACTAAAACATTGACAACTGAGGAAAAAGATTTAACAAAACAAATTGAGGAAATGCTTTTGAATGATATCTGTAGTGCAGCTGACACTCACCTACCTGACCCAGTAGATGAGGAGATCTCTGAGTTGACCTTTGCGTCAGTCAGAGAAAAGATGGAGTTTTTTGAAGAGGCTCAAAAGGCAGAAATGAATAAAACCTATGTGCGTAAAGAGCCAATTTCTATTCCTGAGCGTTTAGGGCCTGATATGGAGGAGGAGTGTGTGGTCGAGGTTAAAGAAAAAGAACAAATTAAGCTTCCCCAGGCGGACCTTTCAAGTCTTGTAAACAAATTTGAATCCCAGGATGAGAAAGCATATGCAGATAAAAAAGAGCCTATTCCTCTTGCTGAGAGGCTTCACAATGATGCTGATAACACTGACAAAAACAAGGCAGAACAGGAAATGCCAAATTTTGACATTCAGGCTATTAAAAATGTTTTTGAACTGGGTGAGCAAAGTTTCTTATTCAAAGATGAGAAAAAGGAGCAGGAGGAGTCTGTGTCAAGGCTGACGGAAACAGCAGTAGACACTTCAAACAGGAAAAGTCCTCAGGAGAAAAAGCCAATCGCACAACAGAGCAGCCCCCTACCTCTTCGAAAGCATCAAGTGGAAACTGTGCCAGCTGAGCCATCGGGATTTACCGAAACTAAAACATTTACGGAAAATTTCTCAAATGTTGATGAATTTGGTAACAAGGTCACTGGAACACTGACAGCTGTCACCCAGCACTCAGAGAGTGCCCAGCAGGTGCCTTTCTCCTATGCTGATGCAGTTAAACGAAAGGCAGCGAAGCGAACAGAAACATATGATGAGGAAGCCACTGAGAAACTGCTGAGAAATTTCCACAAAACATGGACAGAGAGTGAGACAGTTTTCAAGAGTCTTGGCTACACCGTTTCTTCTGAGACCTCACAAGTTCTGTCGGAACACACTGGTAAATGTCCAGCATGTGTCTGGCATGGACATGAACTAATGGCCTTGGTTTATGTATGGATAATATTCTAATGCATACGTTGTGATATGTCATGTGTGAGCGTAACCACAATTAAATGCATTACAGCGTAAGGATATTTAATTCATTGATAGTCTATAATGTGACAAAAATCACTTCCAAATTCAAAATTCAGAAAAGCATGGGAGATCATTTTCAAGTAGACTTTAATTTTGTGCCATAATATGTGTGACTTGCAAATATAATTTAAAATATACTTTTGATTATAGTTAGAAACCGTGATTTTTTGCATCTACATCATGTTTGGAACAGGGGATGATAAATAAAAAATTCTTATCATTTAAGTGTTTCTTCCACAGACTCGAATTCCGAAGTCAGAGCTTTGCACGGTTTGCCGGAGGAGAGCTTATCCGATGGACGCCCTGATAGTAGACAAAAAAAAGTACCATAAATCCTGTTTCCGCTGTGAGCACTGCAGGAATAGATTGAGGTAATTTTGGCACACTTTTAAGACATATAGACTTAGAACAACTGAATTTATTATTAAGTGAATTTATGTTTTTCTTTTCTTTTTAGTGTGGGAAATTATGTATCACTCCACGGACACTTCTACTGTTTACATCATTACAAACAACTTCTGAAATCCAAAGGGAATTATGACAATGGACTTGTACAGCAATCTTCTGGTGGACCTATCCCCTCGGATGAATGGAGATATTCAACAGGCAGCCTAAGCTCAGTAGACAAGTACAAAACACGCAGTTATGAAAATCTAGATCAAAACAAACCCCAGGGCAGTAAAATATCTGTTGTTTGGCCCCCTCAGGAAGACCACCCAAAGAAATCTTTTAAAATAGAAGATGACATTCAGTTAACTAAACCACAATGGCCCCCACCAGACAATGCCCCAGAGTCACCCACATTACAACACAGAAAAGCTGTTCCTAGAAGTGTCCTGTGAAGTTTTTTTTTTTTTAATAGTCAAATATACCCATGGCAAAGCAAATGATGCAAATATGAATTGTAAAGTACGGTGTTTTGATGATGGTATATAGTCAAGTGAGTTCAAAGGAAACATAGATGGCAACGTTGTGAGGATATGGAAGGAACTTTGTATATACTTGTAAATGGTGTGGGAGTGAGAAGCGGGTTTAATAGTAAGTAGGATATATGTGAAAGTGGACGTGTGAAAAGTTGTAAAAAAAAGTTGGCTGTAAAAACGAACAATCTACAAATGTCAATCTTAGTTGTATATGATTTGTTCTTCAGTCATAATTCATTTATATTACTTTCCCTGTTACTGCAGAAAATGCAAGTAATTAGCTCAAAGCAAATGAATCTGCAGTTCACAGTAGGTGGAATAAGATTTACTTGAAGAATTTTTAGAATTCACAATCCTACTATTTCCCATTTATGCATTTGTTAATCTTTATACAAATAAAATCATAATTATTTCATTTTATAGAAATAAGGCCAGTCTGGTGACTGTGCAGTTGTATTATTTTGTCAGGGCTTAATCTTTTATTTTCTTTTATAGCACCTGGTGTGCAGGCTTCTAAAAGGATCTTGGAATTATATTATATATAATATTGAAAGTATATACTTTAAGTGATAAATTGGTAATTTTGTTTGTATTGGACATTTGTATCCTATATTGAACAACAACTTTTTAAATGAAAAAAATGTATTTTTTAGACTAGACCGTTTGTACAAGTTCCTGATTCTGTGATGCTGTCAGGCTGGTTCATATATTGCTGATCTAAGGGCAATAAAATGTATTTAAAAAGTTAAAGTGTTTTTTGAATGTATAAAATGTTGTACTGCATGCATTGCAGTTTGAAAGTTATGTATGTATGTATATTATAACATTTGAAATTTGAATCTAAAATACTACTTCAAAAGAGATTAGCAAGAACAAAATCTTAACAACTGGTCTATATTTTCACGAATCTTCTATTATTAAAAAAGGCAACCATTCAAAAGTTTGGTAAGAGATTGGTCAACTCAGCATACAGTAACTTACATACAGTCAGTGTAATCTTCTGGACTTATCCCCACCCTTGGATTTAAAGTGGAGTGGATTTAAAACTAAAACCACAGTGCACAGGAAGAGCGCTTCACAGATATTAAAGAGCTCTGGGTAGAACAAGTTGTAAAATTGTTTTTAGTAACAGTTTCTAATAGCCAAATGTGGTTGCCTGTCCTCTCTTTACTCCTCGATTTGGACCTCCGTGAGTTTTACTGTTGAAATTAAACCCCTATAAAAAGGACTGCATTAGTCTAACCACATAATGAAATTGGAGTGTGATAGCGACAAAACAGCTGAGCTCAACTGTAAGAAATATACAGGTTTATTTTTTTGTGATGATAACCCTAGGTAGTGTTCAATTCAATATTTATTAAGAATGCAGAATATCTGGTTTATAGTTTATTATTAAACAAAAAAAAAAAAAAAAAGAAAGAAAGAAAAGCAGTAATAGTAGGCTATGTTTTATTGTATTATTTTTTCATAAGTCACTAATGCTTGACTTGGTCATAAATTCTCTCACAACGTCAATCTACCTTGCTACTACAGCCTTTGTGCAGTGCTCACTTTCCCCTTTTGAGCGGATTGGTAAAGTGTGCGTCGGATTACCTCGTGATTGGTCGGCTCGGTCTACGTCAGCGCAGTAGCCCAACCATCGCACTGTCCCCCAGTCGAATAACAGTGCTTCAGGATGCGGGAGCAGGCAGTACCGTATCATCAGGACCACAAGTCTGTGTGGGATGGAGACACGAAGGTAGGCATTGGCTTTTCTTTCCTTTATCTAAAAAAAACATTGTTTAATCGGTTAACTGGATTGCATACGATGTTATAGATGTCAAGGTGGGTTAAAAAAAATACTCTTACACATGACACATCTTACCTGCATAGTCCGATCATTGCACATTTGGGAGGTTTGAGCTTACCCCTCGTCCACTCGGCTGGTCCCCGTGTGTGCCGTTAATGAATCGGCCAGTTGGCTTCTCCATCCTCGCTTAGCCAAAGCAGTATTAGCCGTGGTCTCACAGTGGTTGCACAGGTCCGGAATGCAGTATGTGGTTGTCCAGGGGCGTAGGACGGTGCAGTTGGCGAGTTTGCACTAGATAAAGAAAAGTTAAAGCCCCTTTATTCCTTGCTGAGCTGAACTATGCTAATGCGAATGCGACGGTCTCCGCAACTAGCTAGGTGAACGTTAAACGTACAGAAATAAGTTCGCTGTGAAGCAAACAACAAAGAAAGGACATTGTTCATATTAAGCGACATTTGTGCGGATATTTCTTCAATTTCATGTGAACTTACCTCTTTACGTGATGTTGTATTGATAGTTTTATTGCTCTCTTTAGTTTTAGCTGGGTCTTGTTGAAAATGTGTTTATGAGAGAGGGCACGCGCAGCGACAGCACAAAACTGAAACGTGGGAAAAAATGCTAAAAAATAAAATAAGCTAATGTTAATTGGCTAAATGATATGTAGCATCTAAGCCTAGTGGATTTTTAGATTGTTTAAAACTCATTAAGTGTACCCCAGCTGAGAGAGGCTATTATTCTAGACTAGAGGCAATAAGAAGGCAGTTTTCATTGGGCTTTTCTGTTTTTTGGAAATTAAATCATATTGGCTAAGGCTAGTGGCTTCTACCAGCAGGCAAAACTATCATATAGCTTATTTCCACTAAAGCACACTTAAGTAACCTATTGTGTGTCTCAGAATCAGTTGTATTGCCATTGTCAGTGAAAAAAAAAAATCACAAATTAGGAACTTGCTTCGGCTTTTAATGCAATTTACTCATTATGCATAGGGTACTCATAAGAACTTCCCCTTAATAAGAATGGTTGTGGTGTATGTTAGGCTAATTAGGTCCAGGGCTTCTCCATTATGGCAAAAATTATACGATCACGATTATTTTAAATCACGATTATTTCATGTGATTACTTTCTGTCAAAATTAACCTGTCAAGAAAGTATAATAAATCCAGTTATATTTATATTTTGGTGACACTTTAGTTTAAAACCTAAATCACAAAAGTGTTCTTGCTCCAGGTTGTGAGTGGCAGAACAAGTGCTCATACCATTCTGAACAGAAGGTAACTAATTGTATTTTCAATTATGACATGTTTGCAATTGAATAGAGTAATAATTGAAACCACTGTTATAGGCAAAATTTGATTAATTACACAGCTCTAATGAAGATCTACTGTCATTCCTTTCACGCATAGCTCATAACACCATCAAATCATAAATCATTCTTGCCTTCATTCCATTGACTGATCCAACAGGCAGAAGCAGCGTGTGGCATTGTTTTCATAACAATATAATTTTAAATAATAGATGATGTTCTGTGAGGCAGAGTTGTATGTTTAATATTAAAACTCTCGGTCTGATGTGCCAAATGTTGTCATGAAACTGCTTGGACAAAAAGTTTACTTACTTTCTTGTTTACTTGGCTGCATAATGAAGACATATTCACAGAATTTTTTTTTTTTTTTTTTACAAACCTGACCAGACCATGATGTGGTAGTGCAAGAAGCATATATGTGAGACTTAAACACAGAAGTCAAAAGTCAGAAAGTCATACCGAGGGACAGACTCTGCTGCAAAGAGCATTTTAGATCCTTATCCAATGATAATCTTCCTTCTCTTTCCCCTCACGTCATGTTCCCGTTACATATCCATCTGGCCCATGTTTAGCTGTTGAGATTACTGGTATTGGCATTTGGTTGAGTTTAGTCTGCCACGGAGCTTTTAGCTCACCCACGCCTTTGCCTGTGACCTGCTTACTAGGACTGCTCCACTAATCACATTCCTGCAAGGTGTAATTAGTCCAACGTCTGCAGCCCTAATCCGCAGTCTAACTCCAGGCTAGTATGGCTCTGCTTTGCTTTGTACTTAGTCAGATTGTGTTGTGCTATGGAGGCCAGTTGAATGAGGCAAAAGAACTGTTGTTAGGTCTCAGTTGTTTGCACTGATATTAGTTAATGGGTATGTTGCATTTTCTCTCCTGTATTTAGCTTAAGAATGCCATTTCAGTTCCGAAAGTACATTTTTCCCATGGAATTTAAAAGACATGACAGAGGATAACAAGTTATATGGTACCTAATATCCATAACACTGTTGTAGTCAGACCAACAATTACATTTAAAACCTAAAATTCATCAAAATGTTTTAATAACACTGGTGAATCTTCACAAGCTCAGATGGATGTGATTGACAGGTGGATTAGCCAATCAGGGACACACATGATCCGCTACTTCAGAGGAAAAAAAGAAAGGAAATAAAAATTCACAGGGAACTGAAAAACATCACAGATTTCTGGAATGTGAATGAGTAAAGCACTAAACTCTGTTAAACTGAGGTGAGGGAAATGCGATTTTGTTTGTAAATCATAGCTGACAAATAAGCTCCTTTGTTTCCACATTTCACATTCATCACTGAAAAAAAACAAATATGATTGCTTGATCATGTTTGGTTCTGGCTCGAGGCGCGACAGAGGGAGTGAGGATCAGACTGATATCCCTTTGTTTGAGAAGGACAGAGAGATATCATTCTAGATCATGTGGTTTTGTAGTCATTAGTTACCAAATAGATGAGAGAGCTTTCAAACTTTATTTTTGAAAATCTAGGGGGAAAATGCTTGGGAAATTTACTTATGGAACCAAATAGTGTGCAGTCACTATTGAGCTCCATAGACCTCTTTTTAGCCACAAGCCAAACTGATTTAAAACTTACGTATTTCATAGATTATCTCACAATATTCTAATGTTGGATTGTGTTTGACGTTGACATGTCAACTTTGGTACATTGTAAATTTGAAGTCTGAGAATCTGAATTTGAGAACAAAACTGTTAAGCATTTTTCTATCTGCCTCTAAAAGTCCTTACACTCTCTCTAGTAGAGTGCACTGAGCAGTATTTTCTGTGTCCACTTACAAGCTTTTTGAGTTTTCTGCTCCAGGGTTAATGGTTACCTGCCAACAGATTGAAACGATAATAATTGTGATTAATGTACAATTTCAGATGATATTGTAGTTTTTATCTTCTGCTGTGTGAAGAAAAACTCTTTGGATCATCATCATATTTACAGTTAATAAATACCAATATTAACAGGACAAAAGTCTAGTCCAATGAGGTCCATCTGGTCTTCCATTCATTTATTTTAAAGGATTCTTTTTCCAGACCAAGGTTTAGTTTGTTTTCAAACCTGACAGTTTCTACTGCTCACTAGCGGCCTTCCTCAGAGTTGTCACGTGAAAAAGTCTATCTATTAAAATAAGCCAAAGACTGTGAAAAAGTGGTATGATAAGGCATTTATTCGCAAGAAAGGTGTCGTGGCAAATAGCCTATTGTTTCTATACACATGGATTTTAGTCAATCTATTTCATACAGATGTAATAATAGACTACACCAGCACTATCATTATCAGAAACACACAGCTATTTTTGTTAAATATTGGTTATCCAATGGAAAAGAAGTTCTATATAAAAAGCTTTCTTCGGCTTGTACCACTTTGTAACACCAAGAGCTGTTCTGCTGACAGATTGTCTCAGATTCTTCTGAAATGATGATTAAACCTCTCCTTTTCTCAGATTATCGGTTGGCACCAAAATTGTGATATTTCTTTTTGTGTGATTTGAAGGACCTCATGAGATTACAGCCCAGCCTTGTCCTATTCACCAGGCCCTACTCAGACAGGCAATCAGCCATGCTACTCTGAGCCATGGTAAACTTATGTCTGCCTGGAATAAAAGCATTACACATTATGGTAGGATTTATGTAAAGTAGTTATAAGGTTATGGAGAATAAATTGTTCAACTCCAGAGTGCATTTGAGAAGTGAAGTGGTATTGTTTGGTTTTGTATTCAATTAAATACAGGTTAAACATATGGTGACAGTTTGGTGTTTCAATCCCAACTCCAACTAGTGCTGATGTTATATCCTAGGGCAAGACACTATTCTATAGCCTATATACGTGTATTAATTTGCATCAGTAAATTGGTTGACATTTATATCGGCTGCTTTTCCCATTATAACAATGGCCCAGCTATATGCTATTAGAGATTTTGCATTAAATCCAATAAATTGCATTGAGCAATACATTTTCTAATATATCGTATGAAAGATAGTACAGCTAGCCATGGAAAAATCATGCGAATCAACAAATGACATCGCATCGAACGGTGCAAAAGTCCATCCATCTACCATATTTTCTGGACTATAAGTTGCTCCGGAATATAAGTCGCACCAACCAAAAAAGGCATAATAATGAAGAAAAAACATATATAAGTTGCACTGGACTATAAGTCGTATTTTTGGGGAAATTTATTTTACAAAATCCGAGACCAAGAACAGACATTTTATTTTTAAAGGCAAGTTATAATAACAATAAAAGAGAGAACAACACATTTCTATTTATTCAGCCCATTGATTATGTCTGGATTGTTAATGTAAGATATTACCAGTTAATCGGATAACTAAAGCATAAAAAACAAGCTAACAAGTTTACTGAACTCTTGATCTCACTCCAAATTTCTTCATCCTCGGTGTAACGTCTGAACAACTCCACCAACTCCGGAGGTAGATGAAGCGCCACTTCCTCTTCTGTGAGGCTGTCATCAGAATCAGCAGAATACGATTTTCTTTTAGGGGGCATTTTTGTTCAGTCTTTTTCAGATGACTTTTAAATTACCGTAATGTTGAAATTCAAAATTTTCAATGGTATAGGAGTAGTAGACACTGGTACACAAGCCTAGAGTGCCTTTGCGCAGTTGTCAGTGTGACAATAACAAAGATGTGAAATTATACATTTTAATAATTTCACATATAAGTCCCATCTGAGTATAAGTCGCACCCCCGGCCAAACTATGAAAAAAAGTGAAACTTATAGTCCAGAAAATACGGTACTTCCACTTATCCAGGGCTGGGTCTAAGCAGGGACTTCCAGACTTGCCTCACTCAGACACTACCTCCAGCTCATTACGGCACATTTAGTCCCATTGAAAATAGTGAGTATAATAATTTTCCCATAAGAGATGCCACAATGAATAAAAAAGCTAGTTTCAAACAATAATAAAAAGTTGTTATTCTCCTCTAATCACACAAATTGATGGAGCGAGGCGAGACTTGATTAAACTTTCCATTATTTGAGTGATTTATTTATAATGTGCATCTGTTGTTAATTTCACCTTTCAGTTTCCTTCAGCTCTAAGTTTCCAATGGTAATGATTTACTGCAGCCCCACGGTAATGAAATGTGTTTTTTGGAGTGATCATGTAGGTCACATTGATTTTTTTGTATTTCTTAGAGTCTTGTAATTATGGCTGTCTTGTAATTACGTTTTACAATAATGTCAGAAGCGATGACATATTACACTAGTTAAATGCCTTATTCCACCACATGTGAATTAGATTTTCTTTTTGTCTATAATAACAAATGTAACTGGCTATACTGGCAAGATTTACAGACATTTGAGTGATTACAACAGGCAGAAACACAATTGCAGGATATCGAGACAGCCTGAAATTGCTTTAAAATGTTTGAATTGTCAAAACAAATCTTTGAAGATCATACGTTTGGGGAGAGGAAACAAAGCAATTTATTTCCCATGGCATTTTGAAAAGAAAAGAAGTGTTCCTCTTACCAATACCCAACTATGCAGCCAAATTGATGATGACCAGGCCTGAGTCAATTGTGGCATTGTAATGTGGTGAATCAAATTAGATCGTAGACAAGGCTGCCAAGCGGATGCCATTATAGAGACTAACAAACAATGATGATGTTTGGCTGAGCATATGACCAATGGTATCCCGCAAGTTTAAAGAAGACAAAAATGTGCTTTTGTCAGCTATATAGTTATAATCTATGACACCCGTGGATCATTCTTTTAAACTGCAATATTGATCTAAATATCGATTTAAAAGGAGTTAATAAAAGAAAAAAGTCAGTTGATTAAAAATTGCCAGTCCGATGAGGTATTAGGAGCCAATTACGGTACATCACCGTGAACATTACAACGTGCCGCTCTGCTGGACCATGCTGTGGGCCCCTCTCAGATAGATGCAGATCACGCTATTAAGCAGAAGATGTTTTTTAAAATTTGCATCAAAATGGGTTCACAACACTACTGTATCGCGTGTATCATTGATTAAAAAAGTAAAATTGGAGAGTAAAGTAAGCACAGAGCAGTGGGCGTGTACCAGTGGCAGTGAAAACAAAGATTGATCAGAACAATGACGTTTTGATTGCTCAAACATGCATGAATCAAGCTAAATACCACTTCAAGTAGGTAAAACAATCCCTTTGACACGAAAAAAAACAATTATAACAGCTCAAAAAAGTAAACTTTGCAAATTATGTCTCCTTATATATTTCTTTATCTCCCTAAATACTGATTCCTCCTGACTCAGAGCAAATTATTAGCCTGTTTCAAACCACCTGCATGGTCAGTTTGACTTTTTGAGCTTGGAGGAAGAGAGTTTCGCGCAAACCTTATTATACCATGACCCAGGTTGTTATCCAGGCTCTCTGTACCAGAATAATGCTTCCAGCCTTTTGGAACAAGTCCAGAATTGGTTTGAAGAGCTTTTATAGGTCACGATAGTCTTACATAATTCAGACATTTGGCATCACATCCTATACTTACTGGTTATGTATTCTGCTCTGATGAAAAATAGACCAATCCTTTTTATACAATGACTATTATATGATTATTATAATGTTATACAGCTATCCGACTCCTACACACAAAACAGCTTTTGCCTCCAGACAGTCTTATTTTTTAATGCTTTAGCTTGTTATAACTGAAGGCTTTAAATTGCATTGAGTAGTTAATAGTATGTGATTTTGAGTAAAAATAATTCAGACCCAGGTAGATACTGTTATGCGGATGCTCCACTTCACAAGTCTCACGTAAACCAGACATAAGAGACCATCACTATAGGCCTTTATAGGTTTAGACAGACAAATGGGTGTATACATAAATTTATACAAGTTCTTGGTACAGAGGATAAAACAGACAAATTTGTCATTGAGGCTCCATGTCTGCCAAGATTGGTCATGTAGAATGTTAACTGCTGAAGCTACATCTTTAACAAAAAACATGATAGGAACTTACAGCAGAGATGTACAGTACAGCTGGTGGCCAATTCCAAAGGGAGAATTAATGAGCAATGAGAAGATAAAAAAAAATCATATTACCTACAGCTACAGTAATGTAATGTTGAGTTATGTTTAGCATGTCACACTCTACATGTGTTTTTACGACCACAGAGGGTAGCCAGTTGTTTTAAAGGCTTGCATGCGTACTGAGGACCGCAGCCGGCTCCAAAACCGCTGAATAAACCCATATTATAGATCTATTGGAATTGGACATCTGGGGAAATTTCTCGTAAGTGCACATGTACAGCAGGAGACGACAACAGCAACGTCAGCTTTCAACACAAGTGAGTGAAATAACTTGCTTTTAGCTTCAGGTTTCTAGTTTCAGGGCAAGTTTGTGTAAAGTGGATGATCTAGACCAAGTAGTGGAGCAACAGCGGAGAGCCCGTCTGTTTATGAAGCAACAGCGTTAGTGAAATAACGGGACTATTACACGTGTGTGGAGGAAAATGTAGCTGCTCTGGACCTGCTCCGCTTCTGGGAAATACAGAACGTTTCTTCAGAAAATACTTGGTTTTGATTTGCATCTGTGAGAGGTGACGTGACGTTTGTAGCACATTGTTAATATCTCTTCATGAATGTACGTTATATGTAGTACATTACATATGTGTAGAGCTCATGATTTCTAGATGCATTCTAATAATTAGCTAATGTAACGTAAATGTAGTTTGTATAAAAATTGGTGTTATTAATTGTTATCGACTAAATATTGATGTCCACACCAAGTCTGCTTGCCTAACCATAAAAATCACCGCAGGCTATTGCTCTTCAACTCACTAAGATAACCATAATCTGCAAATTCTGTAAAAAGCTATTGACAATTTAGATGGCAAATATCCGTTTCTGCTGACAGAGTTGATAACTTTATTCCTCAATTCTGTTATTATAATTATAATGGACGTCACTTTATCACAAAAGTTTAGCCAGTTTGAGAATGAACAATAGAGGTTCATTTATCAAAGAATCACATTAGCAAGTTAGCTTTGGTTACCAGATGTGCAGTCTGAATTATCAGCAATCATTTATAGGCTGACACTTTGTTTACTGCAAAATTTAAAACTGATACTTTTGACTTTGACTGTAACTTTGGGTCATTGTGTATTTTCCATAATTCAGACTTCTACACAAGGTGCTTTCAATTTTCTTTATACTTGTGCAATGGCAGCTTTTTGCACAATTAGCTGATTATATTGATTAGCTGACAGGAACTGCTAGATAGCTCTATTAGTTTTCTTGGGGATGGTTTATCGGTTATCGGTGATATCAGAGGAGTTCCACAGATATCGGTATTGGTCTGATAAAAGTACAAAAATTTTAAGTTATAGTGTAAATGTCACTTAATGAATTTGGTCCCTGCAGAAGATTTTAAAAGCTTAATATCAGTATCAGCAAATATTGGTCATCGGTATCCAAAAGCTGTATTGGATCCAAAAAAATCCATATCGGTCCATCCCTAATTTTTCTTCATTAAACTACATTTCACAAAGTTTGCACCTAAAACATAGGTAACACAGCATGACTTAAATTGGTAGTCATGTTTAATCTCTTGTTGAACACTGATGTCCTTTGATCCAAAACAAAGCTAAGTCTATTCGCACTATGATGGCAGGGTTATTGTGGGTACACTCATATAGCGCGTCTGACCGGGTTTGGCTGCCTTATTAGAGGAATGGGTTTGAAGTGCTCCCCGTTGAAGTTGGCCTTGATTTCCCCAGTGAGCAACCGACCAACCAAATACTTTTATTGCACTGACGAAAATGATCGTGGACATGTTCTACAGACTGCAGCAGAAGATGTGGGTATCAAAAAGAAAGGGAGAAGTTTGAAAGCTGGTTTTACACTGCTGTGATCTACCGGGACTTAGCCTTGACAGCTATAATTTTTTGCACTTTTATTCAAATTTGCAAGTGTTTTAAAGTCAGCTCCTTCCGTAGCGGGCCTGCTGTTTTGAGAACGTAAACGGTCTGTGAAAAGTGTACACAACTTCACAGTCCTGCGCGTTTTCCATCACTTGTTTATGCCGGGGAAACAAATTGCTCTCCAGGGATTGTGCTAGAGCAACAGTATACGCTATGAGGGAAACTCACTGTGTGGTCAAGGATATGTTTTGTGAACATTTTACTACAGAATTTATAATAATAACCATAAAGACTATATAAATATAGGCTACGTGTGAATTTAAGGTGCATTATTCAACTTTTCTGGTGGGGGGATTCGCCACTGGCTAATCTCCAAGGAGAAGTTACTGGTTTGCATGGAATTGTCCACAGTATGGAATTAAACTTGCAGTAATTTTTTATTATTATCAGATACCTGTGAGCCAGGTTGTCTCTCCATAGATATGACATGATATCTTGGCATGATTGCATCACCTGATGAATGGGTACATTGATCGTGTCAAAAAATTATTAATTGCAGTTCATTATTTTGTCACATGTTGACAAAGGTCACATTTATCAGTCAAAAACTCAGGATCAAAGAACCCCACTCCAGTCTGTGAGTAGCTGCGCTCACCTCCCTCTCTCCGTTCAGCACATACACACACAGAGTCAGATCACAGAGAAACAGGCCGCTAAATAAATCATTAAATATGCACTTGAAGGATGAGCAACTGATCAACGGCAATGTGCGGAGTTTACCGCACACGTGAATTATGTTTACTGGAACACTAATGAGATATTAACATCTCACATGTTTAGTAATCTGTGAGATGGTCTGAACTAAGACTGCACCAGAACTGAACCAGGACTAACCAAGGACTAAATAGGAATCTGATTACCAGATCTAAATCACGACTGAAGCAAGACTAATGGGCTGATTCCACATCATGCAGCTCCGCTCCACTGTGCCACACCACTGAATCGTCTCGGTCTGAGGGTGCAGACCCTCGCTCATTGGATGCGTTTCATCTCCTCACAGCTGTGCCGCGTAGGACTGTGAGCCCAGAGGAGCTCAAAAGGAGAATGCGCAGAGGCACCCTGAGTTTGTGAAATAAAAGACATATTTATTCAAAAGCAGGAGTGCAGATCACTACTGTGTTAAATGAGATCGTTCTTTAGCTCATGTCACTTAAGTTTAGTGTTTTTCACCATCACAAGGGTATTTAGGCATTTAACTGTTGCATGAACAGCTTTACAGGTTTCAGAGCACTGTGTTTCAGTGAAACTGAAAGTTAACAGTCTAATTAACCCAACTATTAAAGTAACAACTGGTAAAAACATGTACTATAAGTAATCTGATTAAAATAAAGTTTGTGTGGAGTGTATTTCATTTATACATTTGGATGTAGTTCACGTTCTCCTTCTTGTTTTGTGTGTTCTGAACTGTAGACATTGATCTGGCTGGACACCAGCACTCTGCTTACCTTCTTTAGGCTCATAGTGAGCAGAAAGGAGCAGCAGAATACACAGGACACAGGATTAGAGACTTTTTGATATTAAAAAATAGTTTCAGCTTCAGAAGGTTAAAACATATTCAAATTAGCCTTTTGATATTATTTGCACTTCATTTTAAAATAACATGGTCACAGATACATTGAAAAAACATAATCAAGTGAAAACAGCACAGCATTGATATTCAGGCAGTGTATAAAGTAGTCTCGAAATAAATAAATACATTTCATACAGTGTCGTTCTCTTCTGACAGAAGAGATTGCCAACTTTTTTCACCTCTTTTTCATAGGGTATACAGTGATGGGTTTTAAATTCATCACCTGTTATGAAACAAAAGGCTGAGTGAAAGAGTGTATCTAAAGATTTCAAAATAGAGGCTAAAGTCTGCATGTATAATATATCTCCATAATCCAGTAAAAAAAGAGCAATTTCTTTTCTGTAATTCAATGAGATATAACATTTGTATCAGCTCCTGTGGACTTCCTTAGGGTGTGGGGCAGAGTGCATTTAAGACCTCCATGTAAGTGAAAAGTTTAAAGACAAAATATGACTGCTAATGTGTGAATACTACATTGTGAGAGGGATCTTACTGTCCTTTAGAACTTTGCTTGACTTACATGATTCTCAGCAGAGTCGTGTTTTTTTTTAAAAAAAAAATCACAAAAATAACACCTTTCCTGAATGGTCTTTATCTATATCAAAGAGTCTGGTGGAGCCCAAAGTTATTAATCTGGACAAGGGAGTCAAGCTCAGGTCCACCTCCCAGGGACTGTCAACATCCATATGGTCAACCCCGGCTGACCTGGATTTTCCAGATGGTATTATCCAGACCCCTGGCAGACCTCATCACCCTCACCCAAGATTGTACTGTCACCTAATTTAACTAAGTTTACTTTTATATATCTCAAAATGACAACAGCCAACATTCACAGAAACAAGCAAATAGATAGCTGTCCTAGAGCATCCCCTGCCCTTCTTCTTAGCAAAGTAAAACTCCAAGAAAGAATCCTCGAGGAGAGATCCACTCCCATGGATGGACAGGCTGTAGGCTCAGTGCAAGTCTGTCCATTGTTAATCCATGTGGCCAAGCAAGGAAAAGTTAAGTAGCCAAAACTAAGATTTTGTCTGTTTGTATTGTTCATCTGTGTAACAGTTGTAAGCCCCACTGCAGTGTCCACTTATATGATATGAATCAGCCAGTGCTTCATCTGTTTGTTTGTGACTGGCAGAGAAAGACTTACACAACAAATTATACAAGGCAAATAGCAATTAAGATGGATGGTGGATATTCAATTTTTATACATATGGGATTTTTTTGGGCTTCAAGAATAATTTAAATCTAATTGAAATCACAATTTAAATAGATGCAATTAGAAAATTACAAAGGCTGCAGTTTTTGAAGTACATGTTCCTCCACAAACAATAAAATATTCTGCCTCATTCTGTATAAAACGTCTAACCCTGTACCCTTTGGATCTGAACAAACATGTTCTGAAATACTTGTGATTCTTTTTTTTGCCCTCTCAATAATCAAGAGGAAAGTTATGTTCGCCAAGTGTATTAGGGATCCACTTCTCCAGGTATGCACACATATCGCTTCCTTCTTTTGACTCGAGCAGACCCACCAGGCGTAGATTTGAGCGACGTGCTCGGTTTTCTAAGTCATCCACTTTACGCATCAACTCCTCTACACAGTTTGTTGTGGAAGTGGTTTGCGTCTTCACACGTGACAGGTCGTCCTCGTTAGCGCTTATTCTCTGTTCGGCGTCGGTCATGCGAGTCGTCAGTGCCTTTATCTCGGTCTGGACATTGAACAGCATTCAAAATACCGTTAAATTGTGAAGTGAAATCCTCCTTCATTATTGTGAAATCCCCCCTCATTGAGAAAATAGCGGCCAAGATTTCACGTGTACCGTTAGCATCCTCTTTAGCTTCAGTGGTCTCAGGGCTAGTTCGCTCAGTAGAGAACTCGGCAGTGCTAGAGGATTCCTCCTCTGTTCTTGATTTGGGCGTCTTAGGATTTGCTTTTTGAGGTATTTTAGTTTTTCTTGTGATTAGCCAGCGTTTATCGGTCTTTAAGTCAAGTGACAGAGGTTGTCTGATTGTTTTTTTCTAAAAATTCACTCCGGAGCCCGCCCGTACGTCCGCTTAGTAGCGTGCCATAACCGGAAGTCATACTTGTGATTCTTGTAATTGTTTGTCAGTTAATATTTGTTTTTCTCTCCTTGTCCTTGTTCAAAGTTCACAAGTGAACTTTGAACAGAATCTGATTGCAACATAAGTCACGACTCTAATAGCAATGCATCAGAAAAAAAACACAATTAGATCTTTTTCTCAAATGGTTCAGCCCTAGTTTCTTTCCAGTCTGTGTCAATAAGTCGACTGATTCACCAACAAGTACCATAGCCAACTACAGTATTTTTCTGAGAGCATGTCTGTGAGTATGTATTTGTGTTACCTCTTGTTACGATTTTCTCTTTCAAATGGAAACAGATCTTTGGCAAACAGGCTTACACAGACTTTGTTTATTCTGCTTAATTAACCATGTGCTATGAAGCTTAGCATCTTTGTACAGGTCTGGCTGTGTCTTGTACTCAGTATTGGCCAGTTTCTGTTGTGTTGGATCTTGGATTGGATTTTGAAAATGGATATTGAATAGTAGGCCTAACACATTTTGAAGCATGATGTATTGCTGGTGATAAATATAGCAAACGATAATATTGAAACTACTTTACATCACTTACACCATAACAACAAAGCATTATAATCCCAGTAACCATTTTTTACTAGACAGTATTGTTTAAAGGGCTGAGCTAGTAGAATTGAATCTTCTTCAGCTCATATCGTACAACAGTACAACTAAAATAACAAAAATCTCCCCATTATTGCATTGTTTGTTTAGTTTTTTTCTGCTTGTATTGTATTTTAAACAGGGTGCCCCTGAAAAAGAGACCCCAAGTGCTCTCGTTGGGTTCCCCTTTATGCATAAAGATAAAGAAAAAAAGAAATTGTACTCACGATTACGGATGGGACGATATAAAATTTATAATGATGATAATGATAATGAACTAATGATTATCGTGACCAAAATAAATCGCAATTCACGATATTATCACGAAAATTATTAATTTGTAAGCGCTCCAATGGCCCGGGCCTACTTTACAACTCCTACAACTACAGGAATGTACATGTACTTCTGTGTCACCCACGCAAACAATCTACACATCAGATGAAAGTTGCAGCGCTCCTTTTTTCGTAAATGCAAACAATCCTGCTGACAGGAAAGACGTTTTTACAGAAAAGCCAAAAATGTGGATTTGGACTTCACTCACCTTTGAGGCTCTGGTTCTGTCAAACATCAACATATTCCACAAAGTTGGTCTCGTTTGTTCCGTACAGATCCACAGAATATAACCCACTCAAGAAATCATGTCCACAAAATAAGTTAGATCCTCCATGTCCAATCTGCTGCAGGAAAGTATTCCACACGCGAAATCTGGTCCGTCACTTTTTGGCATTTCTTTGGTCGATGTCAGGCATAATAAACTTGAGACAGCGCCGACTTTGGCCGTGTCTCAATTCACCAAAAATTCACCAATGTGCCCTTAAGGCGCATTTAAGTCAGGCGGGTACTTCGACCTGCACTTACAGTACATGGAACAGTGCATGCGATGAATTGGGACACGGCCTTTGTTTCTCAGAGCTAAACACACGTGTTAGCTTCTGATTGACACCAGTGTTGTCCAATAAGGTGGAGGGTTGTGTGTTACTGGAGCCGCAAACAGCGAATCAGTGCTACAGATGACTGAAAGTTTACGCCCCACTCTCCCCCGTGTAGAATCAACCAATCACATCACACACGTTTAGTGACGTTTTCTCCTTACAGCCAATAAGCAGCGGAGCACGTGTGTGACATGCTGAGATTTTCCGTAAACAGACGGACTTTACCGAGTAAACCAAGCGTGTTAATGCGCGGCGCATTCTAGGTGCTGTTGTTTTGCTTCTAAACATGATGAAACAGACAAAATGGACAAAACAAAGGAAGTACGCGATCGAGGACTCTGTGGATGTTTGTACAAGTTAAACTAGAGGCATCTCTGACCCGGAGCGGTTCGTGTCAGAGTGAAGATGACTGTGGACTCAGGAGGAGAGGGGCTTATTTTTGGATGGATTGGATGCCGTTCACAATCGGTAAGCGTGTTTTATTCCTCTATTGACATGATTGTAGGTAAATATATATGGTGTGTGTGTCTGTAAAATGCTGTTTAGCTAACTACACATGACACAATCTACATTCAATAGTTTATGTCACTTACAATGAATATTTTCAGCTCAAGTTTGTCAAACAATGCAGGATGTTTGTCTCGTAAATGCGCGTGCATGTTGCTCGTGTTTTGCCCTCGGACCCACAACTTTTTTTCGGCACCAGACTCAGAACAGGCACAGACTCAACAAGTGTCATAACTGTGACGCAGCGCCCCCATGTGAGCAAACACCAAAACTAGCATCTAAACGTTGTATTGAAACCAGAAACATGAGGCAGTCTGGTGCCGTAAAGACTATTATAATCGTTCGCGATTTTGAAAAAATGCCACGAACCATTTATCGCGGACCGTTTCTATCGCGATTTACGATATTATTGTATATCGTCCCATCCCTACTCACAATAAATATTGAGCCCCAAAGTATATTGTTCCAGCTTTTGTATACTTAACGACAAGTCGATATAGTGTTTATTGTGACAGGTCTGTTGAATAGAGATATAACAACCAGATCGATATCGGCTGTCAATGCCCAATCTTGAAGAGAAGCTGCCCAGTACCCATGTGGGAGGTTTGGGAGGTTTGTGTTTGGGCCAACCAGCTGTTAAGTTATGACATGCGAGTAAAAGGTTTTCCTATGTACCCATGTAAAGGGAGGTTTTACAGGAGGTGTGGCACTGTCTTACCCTTGGCGTCGGGGGTTTGTAGGTTCACGCGCAAGAGCGTCAGTAGTATGTGGTGTCTTGTTCATGGAGATTTCTATCTCTGGTATTGAAACATGGAAAGTGTTGATGAATGCACATTGTCCAGCATCTAAAACACTTCTGTCTATATTGAGGCATTTCTTAAGCAGTTGTGAATGCGTGCAGTTGGCTTGACGGGCAGCATCACTACGAGATGATAATGTGCACATAGGAGTTAACAGTGTGCGATCTCATGCATAATGCAGCCCGAACACTGACAGGGACAACTGTGAGCCCTGATAGTGAGACACCTCTGCTCCAAAGTAACGTGTCACACAGCCCAGCACTAGACTGAATCAGACACTAGCACTACTTAGTGTGCGTGTGCAATGAGAAAAAGGGTGGAAAGAAGATGTTTTATTTGTTTGCATATTGTAAATTGTAGAAGTTCTGGAGCCACCAAGGGCATGTATATTTGTATCTAGTGAATCTAGAGTTAATTTAAAGCAGTGGAGTATTTATTTCCCTAAAGGTATTGTATGCAGGCTTATATACAGGCATCTTCTGTGCTAAGATAGCAAAAGAAAAATTCAAATCTGTCAACTGGATAAAAAGTTGTAGGCGTGAAGACATTTCAATACTCATCCAAGCCTCTTCTTCAGTTCTGTTCAGATTGCTGGCCTTATATGATACTTTTTTTTTATAGCATTCATTAAATTAGGTGAAGGTGTGTATTGCTAATGAAGTCCTTGAAAACAAGCAATCTTGCTGGGAACAGAGCCCCCTCACTCTATAGATCTGACCTGTAACATAACCTAGTCTCTAGTTTATTCCATAAGCAACTTTCCAAGCAAATGTCAATGGAGAGAGGCAGATGGCATATCCTCCGACAGTTACATAATGCACCTTTAACATGTGATATTTGAGTTCGACAAGTAAATTTGAATGTGGAAATGCTACACCTTCTAAAATTAAAGTCTATACAAAGTTGTCACTAGGCCCTTGCAGTAGAGAGGAAAATTTCATGTTGTGGCGAGCGATGAATGGTTAATTACATTGCAGTAAGTACTTCCACTGTCCTTGATAAACATATTAATAAGGGAAATGACTCACATCTACCTTGAACCTATATTTAAATCACCTTAAGACGCAAACACGCAGTTTAGATCAGAAAAGGCAACGCAGTGGACACATCAGGATAGCAATTTTGTATTTTATGTTTATCTGATTGGGTCATTTTGGGTTACATCTCACCTCCACATTTGCACTTTATACTGAAATGTGGTTTATTGTTTGTATGAACCAGTGGTGAACCGTGCTCTTTGGACCTAGACCTTCAGCCAATTATCAGTAAAAAACACCAAAGCGACCATACACTAACTGCAGACACATGATTTGAACCAACCACAAGCACTATTGTTAGAAGTTAAACTGCCCTGATTAAATGCTTAAATGCATAAAAACATGAGCAGTGAGAGTGAAATGGGTCATTAGTGTCCATGCACTTCCCCATCACAAACCTTCAGCTGATCGATACAACCACATGAGTGCGCAGGCCTAATCAGAACAAGCACACACATCAACAACTGAACACATCTGTAATGACACATGTTTTTCCTTTCCGTGAGGTCCAAGCTTGGGTCTGACTTCTGAACAACTTACATAGCAAACACAAACTGCTCCTCTTTGAAAATAAATCCCATTACTAGTCTAAATGTAAAATCCAAACCCAAACTCTTCTCATTATTTCTTTTTGATCTTAAACTCCACCAACAAAGTGAAACACAGATCAAGCTAGTCAAAAGTAAACTTTTAATACAAACAAAACAGTGAGGCGCCAGCTGGTGGCCGCTCCAGTCAGTCCCCTTCGAGAAGGTGTAGGCATTTTGAAGAGCAATTTTGAAGTAAATATAGACGATAAACGATAATATTGAAATCAAACCAACACCAGCCAACACATAAGTAGTTAGTTTGTATCTTTAATGAGTCATAAAAGTTCATAAGTCAAACTTATACAGCTCAAATCTTATCATATTGCAGAAAAATAACTAAAATGCAAGAAAAAGTACCCACGATAAATATTGAACCCAAAAAATTATTGCTCCATCTAACATATATTGAACAATAAGTCGTGACAGGCCTATGCACCAGGGCTGCTTTCTGCTTGTTAATCAGCTGCAAAGACAGAATCTGATTGGTCCTTCTTATTTATGAAATATTTGATAGAAACATAGCCTTAAAAAATGCTGAAATGTTTGGGCCTTCTTTGAATGCCTAGAAGTCCCTGATGGTTCCCCTCTGGTATAAACCCAAAGTCATGGGGTTGTTTAAATATTGTTTTGCACTCTGAAACAATTGCTGGCTTCCTTTTAAGACTTCACATGCAGGTCAAGAGTGTTAAAAATGGATAACCCTCACAAAAGGTGCATATATTCCGTGTTATACTTATTTTTAAAGTCGCACAGTTTTGGATTTGTATGCTAAAGCGAAAAATCAACAAAGCCAACAGAGCGTGGCTTGAACTATTTACTGGCATTGCATTTGCCATCTCATTTTGTAGCTGTTCAGCAGAGCAAAGAGAATGGTTGTTAAATGTGCCTTTTATTTCAGATTTGGTGAATTTCAATTACAAACCCATTCTTTAAATTGCTAGTAAAGAAAATACATTTGGTAATTGTTATAATTTGCACATGAAGCTGCAGTGCGATAATGATTGAGATAAATTGACAATTTCTAAATCTGTGATAAAAGAATACATAATGGTACTAAGGTTTATACTTGTCCTAGTTATTTCTTATTTAGTTCAGTTTTAGTCCACTTTCAAGCCTGGTTAGTCCACATTTAGTTCATGCCTAGTCCTGGTGATATTTCAAAAGCCAAATAGGCAAGGTAAGTTTATTTGTATATCCCAATTCATACACAGAGTAATTTAAAATGCTAAATACTTATTAAGGTTGTACTTTAGTCATGTAGTGTATAAATCGATTGGTGGAGTCTTAGTTGACACCATCAATTCATTTTTTATGGATTTTACCGCAGAAAGGTGAATGGAGTGAGTAATCTGTAGTAGTACAAATATTTGGACTTTTTTAGCATAATGGCTTACATCTCCAGCACAGATATTTTGTTTGGGCTGACCTGCTGCACGAGATTTTGAAAGCTTTTGCCAGTGCCGCACCGTGTTAAATCGATTCATTGATACTCAACACTTGTTATTAGCCTTGTGTATAGAAGGTGTATCAAGAATGTCATTAGTCAAATACAGCCCTAATACTTTGAGGATGCACTTGATGTGACATGTGGTAGATCCACTAGCTAAAAATTCTAATAAGTTATTTGTATAGTGTTTATTGTGAACTGTATATAAGCACAGCTAGTTGGTATTACATTCAAACTGAGTAAAAGGTGACCGAAGCTTGTTATTTTTGAGCCAGGGCCATTATCTCTCGAAGCAGGATGAGGTGGATGCGATCTCCTCTTCTCCCTCTGAGGACCACAGCTCCAGGACGTCCTGCGAAGGTGACACTTAGCCCGTACTGCACAGGGGAAGTGATAGTCCTCTCCAAAGCCCAAACCAATTACTGAAGCAGGGCTTGTGTGGACTGGTGGAGACTGCAGCCAATGCCATAGACCTGTGTTTAAAGAGATGTCAGGTTTATGACATATTTCTGTTCATAAAATGTGCTGAAATGCAGTTTTCTTATTTTTACTAGACTTCCATGAGAGTTATATTCAGGTGCCAAAGCACTTAAATGCACTGTACTGTACTCATTTTGCTTAAAAATGTAAAAAGAAAACACTGTTCATTCTGTGTTGTTTTCAGCTCTCCACTCTTTCCTAATGCATGCAGCATCCTAATAATTCATTATATTTCACAGATATCATCCAAGATATTTCCTTTCACTATATTCTAATGTGGTACCCTGTCACCAGTTGTGCACAATGACCCGTGTGTTTCACGTGGAGGTCAGGTTGCTATTCCAGGCCTGTTGTCTCTCAGAGGACAGAGAAGGTCAGATTCACCTGAGTCAGCAGCTGCGCTCCCATCTACAGACAGAAGCACACTCTGCCGCACAGTGTCTGCTTACAATCCTACATTATATAAAGAGGAGGAGTCTGAGGAATTCATTTTGAACTGCTGTGTATATAGCTATCCTCTTTGCATTTACACATGATTGAATAATCTATCTGCATAATTTGGAATGAAGTGCTATTTTTAATGTGCTGACAGCGCATTTAAAAATATGTTGTCTAGGGTTGTCCAGGCTGAAGTCCCAGGCTGTGACTGAAGGACCCACGCACAAACCTCATTGTCATGAGGCTGCTTCATAAAGACCTCGAGGGGAATGCTCTGCATTGTAATGCCCTCAGTGATGAAGGTCTTCACAGGAAGATGCTGTAGAGTCTAGATGTTCATAGCATGGTTCTCAGAGGCCTAGCTGTTTGTGGCCAGGTTGCTCGGTGCCTGGATGTGGAAGGCCTTGTTGTCCAGGGTCTGGTTGTCCAGAGCATGGTTCTTCAGGGCCTGGTTGTACATGACCTGGTTGTTAGGTGCCTGGTTGTACAGGGCCTGATTGTACAGGGCCTGATTGAACAGGGCCTGAATGTGCAGGACCTGGTTGTTAGGTGCCTGATTAAACAAAGCCTGGTTGCTTTTTGTGGGGTCTTATGCTGCAAAGAAAACTGTAGTCTAGACCACTACAAACATGTTCTAAGATGCATGGGAGTCTTAAAAAAACAACACAGAGAAAACAAATAAACAAATACACTTTATTTATATAGTGCTTTTCACACTATATTTATATATATATATATATATATATATATATATATATATATATATATATATATATATATATATATGGAAAGTAACTAATTACAAATACTCCTATTACTGTAACTAAGTAGATTTTTCGGGGGGTAATTGTACTGTTTTGAGTAGGTTTTGAGACCTTTACTTGTATTTGTAAATAAGCAGCCTATAATTATAACATGTAATTGTAATAGTTACATTTATATATACATCATCAGAGTACTGTACAAGTTCCAATTGTCCTAATGCAGCATTGTCTCTGCTCCTTTATAAACTGACAGACAGACAGAACAGCACTCCACCTCCTGCTGTGATTGGCCAGGACTCAGAGAAGATGTAGATTGTGATTTTAAAATGACTAAACTCAGTTTTACACTGTTTTGTATAAAAGGGTTATCTAAAATCCTTGCTAACGTGTACTTTTACCTTTAAGTACAAATATCTCAGCAGTACTTGTAACTGAGTATATTTTTTGCCATGTACACTGTCAGTCAAATGTTTGGACACACCTTGTCATTCATTGTTTTGTCTTTAGTACTTTCTACAGTGTAGGTACTTACTGAATCCATCAAAACAAAGAAAGACATGTTAAATAATTAAATATGTATTATATTTTAGATTCAGATTCCTCAAAGTAGCCACTCTTTTCTTTGTTTACAGCAGTGTAAACCCTCTGCCTTCTCTCATCGAGATTCATGATGAAGTCGCCTAAAATGGTTTTCACTTCACAGCTGTGCCTTGTCATGGTTCATTAGTGGAATGCTAGGGGTGTTCAAAGCTTGATCAAAGCAAAAGGTACAGGCTATTTTAAATCTTCGTGCTTCCTTCAGTGGCTTCTGCAATCTCCATGTCTGTCCCTGATTGGCTAATCCACCTGTAAATTACACCTATGTGAAAACGGGGAGATTCACCAGTGACCAGACTCACATCTTTGTAAGGTATTGAAGAAGTGGGTATTCTGAATGTCAAGCAAAAAGTTATAAGCATTGGCCTCATCTTGGACTGGCTTTAGCGGTCTGGTCATAGATGAGGGCAGAGCGAGTGAATTGAACACTTTTTCGATAAATAGTTAAACTTGTTTCACATCCAACACCCAAATTATAACAATGATCCATGTGTGTCATAGATTACAACTGTATAGCAAACACAAGCACAATATGTCCTCTTCAAAGGTTCTATTTTACATAAAATGTATTATTGTGAATTTTTAGCCATGTTATAATGGTATTACCTCCTCTAAAACATACCAAGAGCTGTGTTTTGCTTCATTCACAGATGTTCAAGTAATGCTTATTAATCTGTCTACATCTCTGCTCCACTTTGTGATGTCATGTAGTGGTAGTTTTCAAGTTAACAGCTACCTTTTAGCTTTAGTTCAGTAGAGATGGGCAATTCCAGGTCTGAAATTATCCAAAAGATTCTAGTGAAGGTGTATAGAAGTTTAAAAACATGGTGGAGCACTTCCTGTACTACCACATGACATCACAAGGTGGTGTTTTCTGTTTGAGAGAAGAACACAGCCTAAATATGCAGGGTTTGTGTGTTAAACATATGTGAATGAAACTAAACACAACTCCAGGTATATTTTTTATGAGAAAACATTAAACAGATCAGAAAATAGTGTATATGATGTATGAACTGCTAAACTATAAGAATTGCATTCATTTCAAAACAGTTTTCAGAGGTCAAAAAGTCTAGCAGGTGGGGTCTGTCAAGGAATTTTGATGCAGTTGTGGTTAATCTTGCAACCCTATTATAAGTGTTGGTGCTGTTAAACTTTAAGATTACTTTTACTACAGAGCCTACAGACCATCGATGGCATACAAATAAACTACATTTCTAACTCTTTTCTTTCTAACTTTTTTCCTCCATCTTCAGCCGCTGTACTAGTCATATCAATAGTGTGCCCTCTGACCATGTTGTTGTTTACTTTTACAAGCAGCAAAACTTTGCACAATAGAAGTCAGAGCACACATAGAGAACCCAGGGACCCTGCACACAGAGAGGTCAGGCACATTGATTTTGTAAGTCTCACAACATGTACTTTTATTGATGATGTGTCAGCTCTCTGGGTTTTCCAGTGCCACCCTGCTGGACTCAAGGAAACTGGACTGGGTGTTGTACTTGATTTTTACTGTAAATGTTAAAAACAGAACTATTTTAAGTGGTTTCTAACTGTTTAAAGTTATTCCTAACTTAATTAACATATTCAAAGCATCCTGATTATTCACCTCGATGAGTTTATAAGCACTTAACACATCTTTCAGAGGCCAGAGCAGCGTTTTTCCATCACTGTAATGCTAGCATGCTAACAGTGCACCTTCATTGTACAGAATGAATCTTAATTACCTAAATCACGTACAGCATTTAAGGTTTCAGTTTTATGTTACCAATTGTATAACATACAGAAAATGTTCCATTCAAAGTTTTTTTTGCTAGACACTGACTTGACGCCATATTGGTCATAGTTTTTTTTTAGAAGCTTCATAAACAAATATAAACTTCAAAAGAAATAAGGCATTAACAACCCAAATTATCAGTAACAAGCCTCGGGTTTGAAGTGATTTTAAGCTTGGAAAGCTCTTCGATTGATCCAGCCTGCTGCTGACTGCCCCCATGTCCAGATATCTGCACTGACTACCCAGCGTGACATAAGTTGGCAAAAAGCAATTATGGTTTGCTCCGGACATTTAGAAGCAATTAAGAGAGCTGTGACAGTGACATTTTTTGACAGATCGTATTTTAACATTTTCAAGACATTCATATGTAAAACAGTAAGGGTTAGAACATGCTAAAAGCTGTCAAAACAACAAGAATCAACACGTTCTGCGAGATGGCTTTTCCATTTGGTGTCAGCGCTGAAAGATGCAAATAAATGTACATAGCAATACATTTCCTCTCAGTGTGCCGTCAAAGCTGGCTTACCATCACTCAGGTCTGTGTGCATGGAGTGGAAAGCCTGGTTACAGATGGATCTCTCAGATTTAGCTCAGTGGTGAGGAAACAGAAGGCCCTTAACAAAAGCACTCAGATTTCACTCTTGTGCACAAAAGCGTCATCTTTGATCAAACCCTGCTCTGTATTTTGTACTGCTTTAGTTTATAAGGATAAAACCGCATTGTTAGATTTTATGGTAGCTATAGAACTGCATTTCTTATATTGTGGTACTCAGAAATGTTTTTGACCTTGTTTTGTTCCAAATTTAGTCCTGGTTTAGTCCTTTGAAGTACTGACAATTGACCCAGTTTTAGTTTGATCTTCTGAAAGTCATACTTAATTTTGTCCCCAATTTCTGCTATATCTACACGTTAATTGTTTTGTCTACATACAAAACTAGATGCGGGGCTATTGGTACTTGTTAGGAAGTATAATTCTGCAAGTTTTAATTACTGCACCAAGTCACAGGAAGGCCAAAGGGAGCATCGGGGATAGAACTTGAGACCTTTTTGTCATCAATGGCAGACCTGGTTCCAAGTTCAGTGTTAACAAAATAACCTTTTGTTCCTTGTTATGATGTATTTTCTAAAAAAAAAAATCCATTGTCTTAAAAAGTAAGCCTTCTTAGAATCACCCCCTGATCCCACATTACAGCAAAAACACATCTCATCTCTTTGTCCTTTGTCCCGCAATAACAGCAGCAGATGAGGTACACTTGTGGAATATAAAGAGCAGAGCGCACACAGGATTTGGGTCTTTGAGCACTGGGACAGAGTGATTAACCTTTCTCTCCAGCGTGTCCCTGTCAGCCGTGATTAGGAAGTCCACGTACACCAGAACAAGCCCTGACAACAGCTCCTAACAATATGGCACTCTGCTTATGTTTGGTCACAGGCAAACCATGCATCCAAGGAAAAAGTGTGAGAATATATAGTTTTAATTTCCTGAATGTCGGCTGTGCTTTAACAAAAATAAAGAAAACGAAGCAATGTTATAAAATACAGAAAAAGACATAAGCGAAATAGCTATCTTCTTCAGTGACCGTGTAATTTGTTTGAAGGACATGTGTGCATTAACTTGTACAGCCAATTGCAACTTGTCTGTTCCCATCTCCAGTAATGGTGGCAAACTACAGAAAATTGTCCTTGTCTGAAAGAGCACTTAAGCCAGAGTTATACTTGCTGTACAGAACATGAAGTTGTAATATAAAATGAGTTAATATTTAGCCTTATTTTGAGACTTGTTCAAAGGTTCCCATAGCATTGAGGTTGTTATTGAACCTGACAAAAGAGTTGGAAATTTGTGTGCTTTCAACTGAATCAACAGCTCATTACACTCCACAGGACATGATTGAGAGCAAAACTGCTGCTGAGATTTGATGGATTTTGGGCACAAAAGTAGCAATCCATAAACACAACAAAAAGAAATTTCGAATTGGGTTGTTGTTAGTTTACCAGGAACATGTATAACCTCATTTTGCAGAGCTTTGCCCCATAACGTTTCATAAAATTGGAGGGAGTATTTGGAGGAGTTTGTCGATTTTTCCCAGCTGGGTCTGACGATCTAAAATGTTTACTTTTCAAACCCAAAAACAGGAATATTGACAACATAGAGCCCAAATTGTTTTAATTTATTGTGATAAGGAATGTCATGATATCAAATGTAAGTGTTTCTATGTTTGTGAGAAGAAATATCACGATTTAGCCATTTTTCACGATTATTGCAGGCAGTGAAGCGAAATCCTTTATTTCTAATGGAGTACTTACTTGCTGCCCATTAAGCTTCTGGCGTGTAGGGCAGCAACAAAGTCTCTCCATCAATTTCTAATGGATTACCTCTCCTCTATTACATCGCTAGCTTTATCAAATAAAACTTTATGAATGGAAAAGTAATCATTTTGTGACATAAAAAAAGCTTTTTACATCTGCTCTTTTTGCAGGTTAAATTGAAGTGAAATTACTTATTTTTGCACCTGATGATTCTCACTGTTATTTTTTTCTATAATATTGTGATCTGAATAATAATGATTATCAATCATAATTTCTAAGGGTGTCCAGCTTGAGGTAAGCGACAGTGAGGAAGAAATTCAAGGGTTTGGCATTATGGCAAAAAGTAATATCACAAGTTTTATCACAATTTATGTCCACCTTCTGAGATGAGGATGACCAAAAAAACTAGAAAAGTTTGGCAAAGGAATACCATAGGGTCAAGGGTAGATCTTTATTTAATTTTAGATATTTTAGATTAGTCATTTTACCCATCCCTAATTCCAGGCAAAAGTTGAGGAGGCCTATTAAATGTAGCAGATTTATGTGAGTCATGTAAAAATTGCTTACTCTTTTGGTGGTTCCAAACTTCCTAGTATCAATCTTATACATATTGCTTGGAAGAAACACATCTTGGGTCCCCAACAGACCAATTTACCGTCTGTCTCTTTAATAGCACCTCAATATAGCCTTAGAATTACCTGAGCCACCTGCCACCCACACTACTTAGCTTCAACAAAACACCAAAAAGCACTGCTAGTCTCCAACACTGATTTTAACTGCATTAAGGTAACAGAAGCTAACCCTCCGTTTCATTATGTGTTATCTGCTGCCTTTGAGACACTTACTAATTGTACTCTTGGCACAAGGTAAACATAGCTGCATTTTTATTTATTTATTTATTTTTTTTGGTGACATGATACTAAAATTCCAAACTTGATTTTGATACTTGATTTCAATGCTACAATTGTTTTATTTAATGTGATTTTCAGCATTAAATAAAAGTTCTTTCTTTTATATTACCATGTGGTGTTATATCTAGTCGTCCAGATATGTCCCATTGTTGTCCATGGGTGTATACTAGTGTACAACTCAAGATCATTCTAAAGCTATTCAGGAAAGGATTTTTAGTTCGGACTACAGTGCACGGTGTAACTGAAGACGTGGGCTGAAGAAATGTTTTTGCTTTTGCTTTTATGTAAGTTCACAGAATACAATTATGAAAATGCATATACCACTGATGGGTACATAATTATGCTAATGCAGAGTATAAAGACAATTAAAAACGTGTGGAATGGATGTACATTTTCAGACTGCCTAGCTAAAGGAAGGAAGAAAAGACGGAAATTTTGACTGGGTGAAGTGCATTTAAATCTGTTTTGATACAGAATTAATCAAAACATTCTTAAATCAAAAATCAAATAGTTATTAGTAAGAAATGTTGCTTATTGTTCTAAAGTGGCCAACTGTAAATTAGCCTCATGACTTTCTGTACAAAGGCTGTAACTTAGCACTTAATATATATCTTTTCACAGTGAGAAGAGCTCCTACCCAGAGAGACCTACCTGGTCAAAAAACAAGTATTCTTCCCCCAGCCCAAGGGCATTTCAATGTGGCTCCTGCTGCTACTGCAGCCACACCACCCAGGCAACCACATTCAAAGACTCTCATGGTATAAGGACATTTTACTGCCACCATTTTGCGAACTGCAACTCCACCCACGTAGTATATCGCTTGGACTGCAGTCGTGGCTGTTTGTGTGCTGTGTTGGATTAACTAAAAGGAGATTAAGAGACCAGTTTTGTGAACACAAATATGCCATCCGGACACAAAACCCCAATTACCCAGTAGCACGCTTCATGTTAGCCAATAACATTTCAAATCTTCGGGCTGCAACATCAACCTTAAAGTCTTGGAGAGCATCCCCAAAACTATCAGGGGTGGGGACAGACTAAAAACTTTGTGTCAAAGGGAAACCTTTTGGATAGAAACCTGCCTATTTATGTGTGTTTTGTGATGGCGTGATCTCTTGACCTCACACAAGCCTCTGGGTGGCTTTTTAATGACTTTTGTTTTTTTTCTAGAACAATACTTTTATTTTCTGGGGTAACTCCATGTCAACAATGTCTGTTAAGGCTCAGTTATGACTTGGCTTGTATTCAAGTTGATACACAAAATCTACCAGGAATCGTATATAATATTGAAGATGTTGATTGTATCTATGACTGAAGGTTAAATGCACTGTAAAGCATCTCAAATGTTGCCATGGAGAGCCCATACTTTTATTATTTAGTAGTTTATATATTTTCATGTTGTTTTGTTAGCTAATGGTTGCCTTAAAAATCCAGAATTTTTTAAATACAGATATCAGTCTGGTCCTCTCGCCCTCCATCAAGTCTCAAGCCCACAAAACATGATTGTGCCGTCAAATTAATTTTTTTTGCACTGATGCATGTGAAAGAAGGAGCTCGTTGGTCACCTATAATTTACAAACAAAATCACATTTCTCTCACCTCAGATTAACAGAGTTTAGTGCTTCGCTCACTGATTCTGCAGAAATCCAGTGTTTTTCAGTTCCTTGTGAGAATCCCTGTGAGATAATCTTTTTCCTTGCAAGCATTTTTGTTTTGATACAGGTGGACCATGTGTGTCCTTGTTTGGCTAATCCACCAGTCAATCACATCTATCTGAAAACGGAGAGATACACTGGTGACTAGACTCACAGCTTTGTAAAGTATTGAAGAAGTGTATATTCTGGATCCCAGGCAGTTGCTTTTCACATTTGCTTGCTTTATGTCTATTTCATCTTATAGTAAAACTCATCTGAAGCCACTGACTCTTTGAATTTTGCTTTTGCACCAGAATAAAAGCATGGCTTGCAGCAGTTCAGGTTGCGGTTCTTTTGGCAGGGTCCTCCCTTCATCATCAGAGAGGTCGGCTTCCTGTCACAGCTGATCAAATGTCCCATGGTCCCGTTGGGCAGTGCAGTGGCTCAGGGCTCTGCTGTACTATAACACCCCATAGGTCCTCAGAATAAAGCTGCCATGTTCAAAGACACTGTTGTTTTTCACCCGGGCATGCTCCTGGTGTCTACACATTCACAGCTGTAGGGAAGGCACACTATAAAGGTAGTTTTATCAGGAAACCAAAAAATAGAAGGTGCAGAGTTTGTTTTTGTGTTTGTTTGTTTTTTCAAGGAATGCAAATTTTGCACGCATTAATAGCCTACTTACTTGTCACTGTCACCTACACAAAAATACATGACAAATACAAAGTGAAGGGACAAAATATAATTTGGTCCACACTCAGCCTCACTTTACCACACATGACAAGCAAGCAGGCATGAGAGTAAGATTAAAATAATGACTCTCTGCATAAAATAATGACCCCACTCTGCATGTGGAAATAATGTCACGTGGAAATAATGTCCCCACACATTTGATAGTGGCCATTGGGGCATATTTTAAAGTAAATATCAGCATTGTGGTTACAGAAGAGTATTATGGCAGCAACACATGGCCTGGTTTTACTCAATCTGACTGCACTGTCCTCATTTGTGTGTCACTGCTGGTCACATCTGCAAGCTCCCTGAACCAAATACATCCTTGTCCTGGATGTCCACCAGCACAATCTGCTCTACAAGATCACAAGCAATGCCTGACATCTTTACCCATGTCTGTGACCAGCCCATAAATGTGAGCGACGCACTGTAACTTCATCAGTTTTACTCCCCGCGATGCTGTCCTGCTCACATGACTCCAAATCCACCTCTGTGAGACAGGGGCATGATAGTCTTTTCTCACCGTGTAAACAAGTACACAAGTCCCGATGCATTAGTTTTAAACAAACACGACCTGCACAACAAATTCAGACTGTAACTCCAGCAGAGTCCAAACTTTTGGGTATCCACATTAGTCCAGTCCTCCACCTATGACCGTATGAGCGCACAGCATCATCTTCAGGTTTAGTTACCCACAGTTGAACCTTCAGGCAAACGGTTTATTGGAGAAATGATTCAGTAAAGTACAAATATAAGTGAATCTAAATACAAAATGTGGAATTTTAGAATTTTTATTTTGATCTCAGAATAGATCTAGTTTTGCTCAGGGCAGATCCAGCAACCAATGGGCCTTCTTGCAGTTCTCCAGCAGTTCTCCACCTCCCCTAGTTCCCACAGTAGTTACTAAGGAGGAGTCTGCTCTTGCTTTTCAAGTTTTTTTTTCTGTGAGGAGGCAGCAAATGGCTACACATACAGACCAACAGAAATAAAAGATTATTACAAAAAAAAAGGTTTCCCAATTTGATGTACAAACGATTGACCCTGCAAAATCTATAGTTCAAGGTTTATATTTATCAAGTGCTGCTCAGTATTCAATGGTCTAAGCTGCAGCACGTATTCCAGACTCTCTGCTGGCCACTGTGTTGTGAGATCAATTCCTTGGTCAGACAATTTTCTGAATGTCTCTCCCCGCTCTTCACCTCTGTTTCTTCATGCTATATAGCCCTGTCAAGAAAAAAAGCCCTTTCTACCTCAAACATGAAGGCTGACAGTTGGATCCCCAATACCTGCATGGCATACTGTAGGGCAGGGATGTCCAAGCTATGGCCCGGGGGCCATATGCAGCCCTCAGACCAGTTTTTCTTGGCCCTCAGGCCTTCAGTTGAACTGGCCCAACTAAGCACAATCAGTGCTTTTTATGGCAAATTTGAGTAATCCTACCAATATAACCTAAATAACATCACATTGCATTGTCGTACAGACCTAATATTAATATTTCAGGCCTTATTTAAAGTATGACGTCAAAACTATGTTAAATGTACCATCTGAATTATCCACTGTATTGACCACTGGCCTTTTGTGTCAAATATTTTTCAAGATATGGCCCTCGGTGAAGAGTTTGGGCACTCCTGCTGTAGAGTTTCCCTCAGAAATACACTGTGACTGGTGGTTGTTAGAAAAGCCATTGGCACAGAATAACAGCCATATTTTCATCAGTCTGACCAAGGGCAGCTGTGACACAATGCAAAAATTTAATTTTTAACTGTAATGAATTGTACGTTGTGCTATCCTTGTTTGACCACACCATTATCTTGACAGGAATAAATATTTTCAGAATCTGTAGTACTGAGTTAGCCATGCTCTCTTTGGTCAATCTGTCTGGACACTGTGACTAAGTTTAAATATGCAAATTCCCTCCACACTTGCTGGAATCCTCAGCAGACCAGTTCTTCTAGATGAGCAGACTGTATTGACTAAAGGATCTGTATGGAAACAGACTTCTCATTTGGACACATTCCAAACAAGGCATTAATTAAAATCCGCACAGAACTGGCGCCTTCCCATTGTCCCAAGTCTGCCGCAGTTATTTTTAATTCGTAGCTAACTTTCTTGCCAAATTGTTCATTGTATGTCTCAGTGATACAATTTGCAATGATTAACAAATTTAACCCTTATAACCTTTAGCTAACATAAGATGAAGTGTGTTGCAGTTGCAGTATGTTTTGTAACTGCTAGTACTGTCACATTATTGGAGCAAGCTAGTTAAAGTGAGTTATGAGTATGAACAGATCTACTTGGTGCATTGCTGTATTTTTAAAATAGAAAAAACTTTGTTCCATTTCAGTAACTGTGCATGAGGTATATTACTAAAAGTTGGTTCACTCTGCGTATTTGTGATAAATGGACAAATGGCTTACTCGTAGGACTGTGCCAAAAATCAAACGATCAACAGATAACGGTCAAAACTCGGCCTGTATGTGTGTACTATTTGTCATTATTTTGGTGTAATTTTTGACTAACCTCATCAAATGGATAGATAGAAGGAAATGATCCCTCTATTAAATGGAACCTTTCAGCAAATTCTTCGCTATACAAGAGCAGGTTTAAAAAGCATTCCTCTTTGAAGTGGTTGGCACAGACAAAAAGCTTGGACTACAAACCAAAAACAAGATGGCGGACTCGGAGAGCAATTAAATGGAAGTTACTGAACTTGTGTCGCCTTGTATGGAGATTTCCTCTGAAATTCAATAGGAAAATGAATAGGGAGTTCTAAACCTTAAATAAAAGGTGTATAAAACTATGTTATTAAGATATCTATGCAGCTAGTGGATGGTTTAAATTGAGCTTGTCTGAGTTAATACAGATTCTGTATACTGAGGAAAAGTATCCAAAAGCTAAAAAAGTTGAATTAGTATAATATGTATTCTTATGTAGCGGCCCAAAGTTCTTCCTCACTTTACCATTGCGAACAGTCACAAGCATTTTTCGTAACTTTCTGAAGCTAGAGCAAAGTTTTCATTGCAAACCTAAAAACAAGGATGCCAACATCGCACTTCCTGATTCTCATACAAGAAATGCTTCATAATTGGTTGCAGACAGCACATAGCGGCCTCATTTTGACCCCAGAGCTACTTTTACAATTTATCTGTGCTAGAGCAAAACCAAATTTGGTCTTTCATGTCTGACTTAATCTTTTAAAGCACTATAGATTTCTGTAATATTTTTCATTACCCTTTACTTTCCTTTTACAATTTCTTGGCATCTCAAGCACTTGTAGATCATGTCGTGATTACCCATTACATTTTAGATTTTATGAGTATATTTTACAACTGAACTGTACTGTGGGCTTTTTTCTATTCCTTTTATTACAGAAAAACTGAAATGGTTTAATCGTGACTTGAATTGTTTTAGATTTTTTATTCTCTCTATCAATTGTTATCTTGACGTAGTTGGATGACGTCCATTGAATAGTCTTTAGAGATTAGAGTGAATATTATATTAATCCACCATATGTTCTCTCTCTCTCCCCTCCTTCTCTTTATCGTTCTCTCCCCTCTCTCACTCTCTTTCACAGCCCCAGCGTCTCTAGAGGGTGTAGCACGAAATTCTTCGGCCGGAAATCCTTATCCATGCCTGGGCAGCGCATTCTCTCCAACTGACTCTCCAACTGCTCTAAAAGAAACGGTAATTCACAAAAACAAACTATTTTGCTGTCCATATGCCACCATTGAGTCATTGAATTTTCAAACTGCAATATACCACCCATATCCAACATTCAAACCACTTCTTCCCTGCACCTGAAGCTTTGGCATTTGATGAATAGAAGTTTGTTGGGTTTCTGAGTGCAATTCGTCTTGGCAGCTCCTTTGTAGTTTCCCCTTTCTGAAAAGTGTGGACCATTCGCATTCTCCTGCTGTGATGGATATAGATTTTCACACTTGAATCAGGTGCATATTTTTCTCACATATTTCAGGCATCCACATAAATAAGGTTTACTCAGTACACACGTGCCCATGTGAGACGTAAACGGAAAAAACAGCATGCATTTTTAGAACAATTATGGCAATATTGACTTTTGACAGTAAATATTAGTTTTTTGTTTTTTCTTGAGAATATGACTGAACAAATTCACATTCAAATTATAAACCACAGATGGAATATTACTAGTTGACAAAGTTAACAAATAGGGGTGTTAATAAATAGGGGTGGGACGAGACACTATTTCCACAAGACGAATACAAGACATGAGACTAGGTCTGCAAAAATGTGACAAGATAAGAGTTTGACTGAATTTATAATGCATTTCTATTGTGCAGTCGATGTCATTTTGACTTTGCATTATCTTGATTTATTTTATTGAATATTTTTGCTGTTATTATATGACTGCTTTTTGGAATTTCATGTGTGCACTATCTTGCGGTAATTTTATCATATGACATCTTGCGACATAAGTTCTCCCATCTCTACGGATAAACATACCATTAAGCTGAAATTATGTATAGTAACATTTAGCATGTTGCTTTACCTGTGTAGCTTCTAGCTCTGACCGGTGAATTATAAAGTTTGTGGCTAATGTTGTATACCCATGCGTTAACATTAAACCCATATAGCTGTTTCCATTTAGGACTGAACAGTTTGTACGTAGTTTTTATTCAGAATAAAAGACTATTACAGGCAATTTTGTCATTTGTGGAGGAAATTATGTTACTTATGGTACTTTATGGTACAGTTCACCTTTCGCGGTCTGGCTGATTCACACACAATTTTGCATTCCTTTTTTACTGCGAATGATCATGCATTGTGTTCTGTGTCCTGATTGGCTAAGGGACTGTATGTTTGCAAGTTTTCTCCGAGACAAAACCGAAACCATGTCGACAAAACGTTCTACACTGGCACCTACAAAGGTGTTTAAACAAGAGAGAAATGTGAGAAAATGTTAATGCCTGTCTGAGAAAAGTGTATATACAAGTGTGTGGTGAGGGGCTTTATTGCCTTAAAACATATATAATAATTGTAAAACATAAAGCTGACTACTTCAGATTTCATCTATTGCGGGTTATTTTCAGAACGTAATGCCCGTGATAAACGAGGGACCACTGCTCCAATTCACTTTCCGTTAGAAAACTGTCGCCCCCCTGTACCTGCTGCAGTGAGCCTCGTCATTTTGGTCATATTCGTAATAACCCACTTGCTATTGTGTCTGTAAATCAGGATATGAACATTTATAACAGACAAATCAGGTACTTTCTTTTCCCAAGGTCACTCCCGCTAGCGTTAGCAACAGGTTTGATTCACAGTGTTTCTAAACCAGCGGTGCATTACCTTCAGCAGCCTGCTCCAGATTGGTTCTTTGGTTGCTATGATACTCCCGGTCAGAACTGCAAATATGCAACTTGGCTTCAGATTCGCCCCGATAACTGCTAGCCCCGATGAGACTCATTTGACTGGAGCCGAGAGCTGCGGGTAACGTAATACTCTCGTAGTCCACAGTTTATGGTTCATTCAAATTGTGATTTCGATTCACTTGCTATTAATCTTACAACCCTATATTGTGTTTTTGCAATGTGTGTCTTGTCCAGTCCAATCACTCACAGTATGCATGGGATATACACACTGTACGTAGTTGCCATTTGCAATTTTGTTGTGCTTCTTCTTTCAGACTAAAATCTATTGCTTAAATATTGTGGACTTCATCAAAATTCTAGCACTATAGGACTTAGCAGATATAAATTCTCTATACATCCTTGCAGAGGTCAAAATGTGTTCAAAAATATGCATGTGAACAGCTGTTAGCCCTCTGCGAAATCTGTTTATATATGTTTTTTTGTGTTGTTATTTTCTCTTCAATATCCTTTACTTAACCACTATCAGAACTACAGTGCTATGAAAATGTGCATTCTTTATGGCTGCACGTAAAAATAGCTCAGAGGAAAACACATTATGTAGAAATTGTTAAAAATGGTTTACTTGTACAAGTCATTCTGACTTGAGTGACAACATAAATATGTTATTGCCAGGTATACTGCATTTGCTTCATGTGGATTTGAATAGCAGTTGAATGCTTGTATCTCAAAGGCCACGTCCTCCTTCACCACTCTCCCCATTCATCATTTTCTGCTTCTGTAACTGTCATTGAGCAGTGGCCATGAATACTACTCAGATGGATAAAAGACACTGAAATAGATTGATAGTTATAATCATTTTAGTGTCTGTGAACTTAGAGATTTGACAAATAGTTTTTGAGCATCAGTATGCATCACGAAATAGGGGTGAAAATCTTGGAGAGACATTAACTAAACTGTTGTAGACTGTAACTTCACTTAAATATTGTCCTAGTTGAGCAGCGAGTTTGATGGATTTGTTTTCTGTTTTTGGTGGATAGTTCCTCCTTGTCATTGAGGAGATGAGGTTGCTTTGCCTGGAATGTTCCACAGTATGGCATTAAACGTATATGTCTCTCCATAATTAGATAAATCAAACAAGCCACTTACATCATCAGGCTAAGTTACATGTCAGAACTGTGGAGTGCAAAGCCCACTCAGTAAGAATGCATATTTTTCAAGGATTTTTCAAGCAATAAAAACATCTGCAATTTAATAAATGTAAGCTTAGTAAGTTTAATGCCATACTGTGAAATATTCCAGGCAAAGCAATAACATTTCCATGGAGAAAAGGAGGTTGAGCAGGTTTTATTGGCAAAGCTAGTCCCACAGTCATGAAAGTAATGTATAGATATGACATTATAGAAAATGATTATTACTATTTATAGACAGAACTAATTAACTGTTTTTGGTTTGGTTTGAGAAGGTTGGACTCTTCCCTCTGATAAGGATCCGGGTCTGATCCTCAGAAATCATAGACGGTGTAAAGAAGTGGGCTAACAGGGTGATGTCACCCATAGCAAATGAAGCTCGTCGAGGCTTTCAGTTGTACGGGAAAATTTGGAGCCAAGTTCCATATTAGGAATTCTGACCTTAAGTATCATAGCAACCAAAGAGCCAATCTGGAGCGAAGCTGTTGAAGGTACCAGCGGTGAGGATTCCCCGCCCCCCTACCACACTGTCAATCAAACCTGTTGGTAACGCTAGTGGAAGTGATCTTGGGGAAGAAGGCAGCTGATTTGTCCCTTATTAATGTTCATATCTTGAGTTACTGACACAATAGTGAAAAATAAATAAATACATTTACCAGGATCATGTAGAGCGGGTCAATAAGAACATTTTAACCCTTTAAGGACTGAGCACACTATAGACCATTATAGCTCGCCTAGACTTTGATTTATTTTTTTAGCCGGAAAAATCATGTTAAAGGAAGTATCAGCATGTACTTTTGCCTTTTTCACACAACTACCTCTATTTTACATATCCATCCTTATTTTTCTTTTGATGCATCGAATAAGTGACTGGGAAAATCCCCACGGGACCTGCGCTCTGATTGGTCATCTTCGAGGGACAACGGAGGCAGATAACCGTAATGACAGTAAAATATTTAAAGGGCCTCCGCTTTGAGATGCCGTTTGAATTTACATGACAGCACAATTGCTTGTGGAGGTACGGTAATGGAAAGTCCGCAACCGCGCTCTATCAGAGACGATAGCATCCGACGCTATAGAGTTAAGATCAAAATGATGAGTCTGACAGCAGTAGTTACAGAGAGAGGGGTGAACGTTTTCTAATGTAAAGTGAATTGGAGCCAATGTCGATGGAGACGGAACTGCGCCCATTTATATATTCAGTCTATGGTTGGCATTGCTGCACATTCTCCCTGGATACAGTTTGCATGTCCTCCTTTTATCATAGTACTTTTTTTTTCACTGATTGCATGTGTTGACTTTAAATTGCCTCCATATTGAATGAAGACAGGTTGAACGAGCATCTTTTCATGGCAGGTTTTCCAATTTTCAAGGTAACTCTACAAAGACCGAGTACTTATATTTAAATTGATCTTAGCTTGAGCACTTTAAAAACTGTTATGTACAAAATTTGGAGTTTAATTTGGCAGTGCTAAAATGAGCAGCAGTTTATTCCATCTTCTTATAATCAGCACTTTATTAATGATTTCAGACTTCTCTCTCAATGCAGCTTTTTATACCCGAATAAGTGCAAGGAAAAACGCATTAACTTAGCACATATTATTTTGCATATTTTAGCACGGATAAATTATTCTACTGGTGTGCAAAGTGTTTCACCTTCCGCACTCAACAATATCTTTAAAATGTGTTAGACGATTGTGTTAAATCTTCCGTTTACTTACTAACAGAATAAGTTCATTTTAAATTGTTTGGTTCAAACTAATTTCTGGTTTACCTTGTGCATTCCTTATTACTCTATTATCCTTTTTTATTATTGCTTTTCACAACTTTTTGATGATGCTGATGATGACAACAACTAGCACGCTAACAGTGCACCATCTACTTCCTGGTCTGCGGGTGATAAAAAAAACACTTTATTATTAGTAGAGACTGATATATCAAGCCAATATTTGGACTTTTTAGCTAATCAGCCTTAAATCTCCACCACAGGCCGATATTTAGTTTTGGGAGACCTGCGGCCTAAAAATACCCAGAGCTTTATTTGAATACGTGCAAAGATATAACTTCTGAAGATGGGACTACGCAACTGTCTTATGGGTTTGTAGTGAAAAATGGGCTGCTGGTGAGATTTTAAGTTAAAATTACACAATTTGGGGAAAATAAAATTGGCCCTATATATCAGCCCAAAAATATCGGCAGAGGTTATCGGCTATCAGTTGCTCTGGGGCGACAGTAGCTCAGTAGGTTGAGTGTTTGTCCACTGATCCGAAGGTTGGCGGTTCAAATCCCGCTCTCTACATAAACATCATTGGTTGAGTGGTTAGATCCACTGACTCGAAGGTTGGCGGTGCAATTCCAGCCCTCACAGATGAATGCTGTCGTTGTGTCCTTGGGCAAGACACTTAACCCACCTACCCCAGCCCTTGGGACAACGGGTGGAAAATAGCCTCTGGCTATAATCCGGCGTGTTTACGGTCATGTGTCTGTCATGTCTATTCATCAACATGCACTGTCCCAACCAAATAAAATAAATAATTCTAAACAATCAGTATCACATCAGCCATGAAAAATCCCATATTGGTCGATCTCTAATTATTAGCTGCAGACAGCAAACCACAGTCTCATTTTACCCTATAAGAACTGCTTTTAAAACATCTATGCTGGAGCAAGATTCATTTTACTTTATAATAAGTGGTACAGCCTCTTTAATGTATTTTGCTAATAAATAGTTGTAGTTGTCATTTACTGATGGATTTTTAAGGTGCAGGTTCGGGAGATATTGAAAACCATGACAGATGGTTGGGCTTGACGAGCAGAGCGGACTATTCCCTCACCTCTCCTGTGGCCGTTGATGCAGACATATTGAAAGTGAATACATATTTCATGACAGCGCATTTGGGAGTTCGAGGAGTAGAGGTAGCCTAAAGGAGTCGTGGGACAGACGGAACAAAAATAGTATCTGAATGGAGGTGAATACTTTAAAGCCTTTGCAAAAACATCCATGAAGTGATATGTATTTTCTTTATTGCTGTATGTGGTCTTTCATGATAAGATTGTAGAGAGTCTTGTAATGGAAACAATCTAATTTGTTTCAGATATTACATTATGAGCATTTTCTTTATTTCTTGGTTTTTTTTGTCTAGCAAATGCCGGATTCATATATTTCTTCATTTGTATTATATTTTTTAGTTAAAAGCTCACATTAGGAAAACAGTTCTAAGGATAGACTTTTTTTTTTGTTTAATGATTATAAATTACTATCTTGTACCCGTTTTTCACTGTCTTAAAAACAACCCCAAGAGTTCCTTATCTGTACTGGGGCAAAATGTCTGGTCACAGTGAATTTCTCTACAAAATAAATATAAGATAAATAAGGTTATGCAATAAAACCTAACTGAATAAAAGTGATACTAGCTGAAACGACAATGGTGTCTATAGAACTAATTGTGCAGTCCTGTTCCTAATTTTACAAACCAAATTACATTATTCTTCTTCAAAACTACATTTTTCATCTTTATGCAATCTATAATGGTTTACAGTCTGGAGACATGCAGGTGCTTCCCAGTTAGCATCTCATCAGCATAAGTCCGTAAAGTAGACGGAGGCTAATGCTATTCAGACAGCGGAGTGTGGGGTTGACATGGAGCTCAGCCTGCCAGATAATGAGACTAAACACCACAATCTCCTGCATAATCATTCACCGCTATAGCCCATGTTATTACAGCAGAGAAGCGGTCACGCTGGCTATTTACATTAACTCCCCGAGAAATCTTCCAGTGCCTTTTAACGGTTCAACCTAATAGCTTCCGGTCGCTTGTGCCTATGCCGTAGAAGCTTTTAGTCCATCAATATGTCAATATGTAGCTTCATATTCCATTCCATGCATTTACTGGCCTCGGCTAACCCACACCCAGGAATATGGTTGGTTTGGTTTACTCAGTTCACTGGGGGAACAAACAAGCAATTTAGAAAAGGTAATCTATAGAACCAGTTATAAGTATTTGACTAATCTGGAATCAGTGGTTTTCATAATTCATACATTAGATTTGTTTGGCTAGATTAGATTATTGATAATGCATTGGATTTATATAACACCTTTTAAGACCTCCATATATGGCTCTTTAGAGTGCATTATTCAGTCGCTCCATACTCAGTGGTGGTCAACTACTAACCACATGTGCCCTGGGGAAGCCTGACAAAAGTGAGGCTGCCAATCTGCTCCATCGGCTCCTTCAACCACCAATACGCATGCCCACGCCACTTTCATACTTTCATACTAGGCAAATTTGCTCTAGAGCTACTGCTGCCCCACTGTATTCCCAGTGGTTTACCATAGGCCTGTCAGAATAACACATTTTGAAGTGTGATATATTGCTGACAAAAATAGAGTATTAGATATATTATAAGACAAGCAACAATATTGAAACTGACACTACAATGCAACTGACACTACAACTCTAAAGTGGGATTACACTTTCCCCCAGTATTCGAAGTAAATAAATGCCAAAGTTAGTATTCCTGAGTGATTGAAGTTAGTTATTTGACCTCTACGTCTAAAATCTTATTGTAGTATCTAAAAAAGTAATGTACAAAGATAAAAATCGCTAATTTTAAACAGTTTGCAGTGGTCCTCACCTTATGCATTCTGAGCATCCTAATTATTCACCACGATGAGTTTATAAGTGCTTTTCACAACTTTCAGAGCCTTTCAGTGTTTTTCCGTCACGGTAATGCTAACAACGATTAGAATGCTAAAGCACAATTCTTTTTTTTTTTTCCTTAGCTTCTGGAGGTTTTGCAGCTACCAGACTAATTTGCTCTATTAGAAAAGCTACCGGTAATTGAAAAAAAATCACCATTCTTGACATTACACTGATTACACCTCACGTCTCAAGGGACTATTTCATTAGCAGCTCAGACTTGAACACTATGAGTGGTTAGTCATGCAGGTGGTGGCACTAAACATTAAATGCACTTTTTTCTCTTCTAAACTGTGCATATGGTGTTTTAATAGCATTATACTGTCCCTACTCCTTTTCTGACAACTTTAGAGCAAACAAGATAAATGTTAGCCCAATCACTGTTCCTTATGCCCCCTCCTCCTCTCTCTTTCGTCCATTGGCGCTGCCCAGTTTAGCAGCTCTGTTTCAAATATGGTTGCGGGTGGAGTTTAGGTGTTTAGGTCCACTTTAAAGTCATGCATTCCTCAGTTCAGTGTGTAATACATACTTGTATATTTGGATGTAGGGACAGCTGGAGCAGCGTCACAGAGGATAAGAAGGAGATGCAGAGGATTTTGAGTGCATTCCCACTGGATGTCAGCCACACAACTCTACATTCTGCACATGTAAGCTGCTGGGTTTGTTGTTCTATAGGATTTAGAATAAAACTTTTGGATTGTTTTGAAGGCGTTGTGCAGAAGTTATTTATGCAGTTGGAAAAATTGTATTCTGTTGTGTCTGAGCTTGTCAAAAAGTCCATTCAATTTGAGATAGATTTTTATGACGCGCTAGAGTTGGGCAATATGACAATAATGTTGTGTTTTTTTTTTAAATCCCCTCTGAAATCTGTTTTATATTCAACACAGCCAATCATTTGCTCATTTACAGAAAAGTTACGCAGAACGCCTGAACTTACCATCATGCCGGTAGCGCGCGGCTCCTTCTGCCTCAAAACAACTGTTGGGGCTCAAACAGCGCCATCTAAAAGATAAAAGGAAATCACTTGTGAACATGTGCAATGTGGAGGACGTATGGATCGATGTGGAGCTGGACTCAGGATGTGGACATATAGTTTTTTATGAACTTGTGTATCATGGATACACGCTAGCTTTGGATGAACTGATTAGATATTATTTTCTTCATGTCTATGAAGAACAGAGGAGTTGCTTGGACAGGACAAACAGGTGAATGAACCAAAGTCATTAACTGCCTAAATAGACAGAGAAGTGGAATGTTTTCTTTCGCTCAAACCAATTATATATCCACACACCAAGGCACGTTCGCACACCTCAATGTCTGTTATAATGTGATCATGCAGTCAGGGAAGTCCAGCCACAGGCCCACACAGTATTTAATTTGATGAGCATGTGTGTTTTTGCTGTCATTAAAGGCTGATAGTTGAAAACACAACCTCCAGCGTTCTTTGCCGTCATAGTTTCACACATTTACTCATGATTTGTAGTTTAAAATAGTAAAAAAGACAAAAAGCACAGCAGAGGTCGCAGTGGGCAGGAGCTGTAAGGTGTATGCGAGTGAAGGGGAGAGAGACATGAGGCTTGTTGGTCAATTAATGATATTTTTTGCATTTAGATCAGCTTAATTAGCATTGTCCTTAATAAATGAGCATTATTTTATCTATTTTACACATGTCTTTGTGCTATTTAAGAAAAATCTAAATGTAACAGATTTGATTTATTTAGTTGAGACAGGCGGTATAATTAGGAACGGAATGATGATACAAAAAATGTATATATCGCCCAACTCTATGATATGCTTATGTGGTGTCTATACAATGTCCTGGCCATACTCTGATATCAAATATGCCTCATTGGAGTTGCCATCACTTTGCCTAGAATGTTCCATAGTATCATTTTGAAATCTCCATGGTGAAGAACAGGTGACACTACTATGCCCAGTTACATGCCAGATCTGTGGTGATGCGGGTAGTTTAAGGTATTATTTAGTAATTAAACACCTACAGTTGAATAAATGCAGGACAGATAAGTGTAACGCCATAGTGTGGAATATTCCAGGCAAAACGGTAACATCTGTATGGAGCAGGTGACTGACCCCACACTAGAAAAATATGTAACTTATGTATAGCTTTTTTGTTTTTTAGTTTTAAAATCACAGAGGTGAAAATGAAATTGGTCATAAAATATATTAGTGTGCGCCATTTGACCTATCTGTCAATACCACCTGGGAAACTACCAGTAATCATGACTTAGAAGGAGTATCAGCAACAGCAGTACAGTACTTAAAAACACTTCTCCTGAGCTGAAGTGTTAGACTACTGCGAATAGTACCTCTGGGAGAACACAGAAACACACAGAAAAGCCCCACATGGTGAAGTCCTTACCACCTGCTGACTTTGGTAACTATTTGCCACTAAGTGAAATGTTACCTATTAATGTTAGGTGTACAGATTGCTTTATAGAAAAATTACACTGTACTACACCTGCAGAGCTGTCTATACAATTAACTACCTACATACATTTCTTTTTATGAGTGAACCTTAAGGCCTCTGAACAACATCTGATGATATTTAGCTCCATGTTCCTGTGATTCATGTTCTTTCCATCTAACCTTGGCAATTATTCTTATCCGGAAAGCTGTTTTCTGTTGAAATGTTGCCAGATATAACTCAACAGGGGCCAGTGTCATGAAATCGATTTTGTTTTCTCACTCCCTGTATGTGCTTTTACAGTTGAGTTTAAGGAAGTCACCCCAAGAAAGTTAGAGGCAATACAAAATGTTCACTTCTTCTCAGTACATGTCAGTAGAAGATGTATGGCTATCCACACACGGCTGATCTGTATACATGCACATACATCAATCTGTTCAGCTAATAATAATTTGTAGCTGCAAACTACTAAACTATTTTATATATTTCCATGTTATGTATATTTTTCTCTTGTGTTTTTTTTTTTTGTTTTTTTTTTTTGGGGGGGGGGGGGGGGGGGGGGGGGGTGTGTCATAATTTAAAGCCACTTTTTTAAGAGTAACTTTTCTGGTTTGGGTCTGCTACCAGCTTGTCTCCATGGAAATGTTATTCCTTTGTCTGTATAGTTCTAGCATTAATTTCATTACAGGTGTTTTTATTGCTCAAAAATACCTTGAAAAAACTGCCTACATTCTGCCTGTGAATGAGGTCTCCTTTTCACAGATCTGACCTGTAACCCAGTGGCGGGCCGTGTATTTCACACCTAGGCCTTCAGTAGTCCTCCGTCTGAATCAGTTCAACCCTCAATAACTATTTTATGGCCATAAAACTTTTACGACACATACAAAAAAAGCATAAATAATAACCTCATAAAATTGCAATATTATTTAGGAATATAGCCAAATTTTACTCACCAAAAATCCGTTTTATTTGTACACAAAATCCATCCTCCTTTCTTTCCTCAAGAAGATTTCAATTACTCTGTCGTACAGATTATCCGTGCGTTTCAGTTCCATCAAGAAGTCCTTTTCTATCGCCATCGAAGCTAATGCTGAAAGTCGAGCCCTGTCTGTCCGCGAGGATCTTGCGGTTGACTCTTCGTGGCTCGGAGCCCGCGCTGCGTTCAGTGGCCTCGTAGATTTCCTCGTATCGGCCCCTCTCTCGTTCAACTGTGTCACAAAACTCCTTTACCCTTGCCAGACAAAACTGTACATCCATTTTTTTGTCCTGTAGTATTGAAAAGAGCACGTCTGAATGCTCAAAAATGCCATTAAATGTGTGAAGCAAAAAACAAAACTCAAAATCATCCAGACGTGATGTAGATGCCCCGTGTCCCAATTCGCCACATGCACCGTTCAATGTGATGCTCGAAGTGCAGGTCGAAGTTCCCCCCGACTTAAATACGTCGTGGAACCCACGTATTTAAGGGCACTTTGGTGATTTTTTGATGAATTGAGACACGGCCGCGGTTTGCTCGCTCTGGCTCGTTCACTCTCTCACTGTCCAATCATAGGCTGTGAAAACGCTGACGTTTCCGTGCGCCTGCTAGAAGGCCTCGGTGTCGCCAACTCTAAATCTGATTGGTTAAAGCAACAGTTTTACCGACACTTATTTTGTGCTACAGGGCCCGCAGAACTGAATATGAAGGCCTCCAGGTAGATTTCTGACCCTGGCAACAAATAATGGCTGAAATGTGATTGGTTAAATGCTTAAATATGAAAACACACATCTGGAAGCAGCGCAACCAGGGGAAAAGCAATGAAAGGAAGCTGACAGACAATTTGGAATTATTTAATAAGTATTCATGGACAAAATATAATTAACATCAGTCTTTGATTCAGATATGTTTTTAGGCCAGCAGAGAAGGCCTTGCAGGCCCTAACGGTCCACCACTGCTGTAACCTGACCTAATTGTGCCACATGCTTGGCTCCATGGCGATCGATACATTTAATGACACTGTGGAACATTCCAGGCATGATCTAAATGCTCCAATAACACCTTTAAAAACATTAATTTAAGGATTGAGAGCTGATACTAAACCCACTAGATCAATGTACATGTGTAAAATTCACACCACATACTGTTTTTGGTTATAATTCTATACTTTTCAGTTGGCTGATTATCTTGTTTATTTCTCTTTTAGAATGCAATATTCATGTTTACCGCAAATGGCCAGGCCTTCCATCTCGCCTTGACATTTTGACGACTTCTTTCGCTAGCAGTCATTTTTATCAGCCCCTGTTATGCTCCGCTTGCTAGCCTCTTTTCATCACAAGTATATTATCGCGCATTCAAGCCATAGGACTCCTGCCGATTGGTTATGGAGGGTACTTTGCATTTGGGCTCTTTATTGAGACTGGCTGCATCGCTCACGGCTCACGATGGGCAAAAAAACACCTTCAAATAGGTCAGGCCCGAGCCACATCTGTCCCTCTAATAAGAAGCCTGGCCGCGCGCTGATATGACACGGTTGAATGGGGGCGCCATAGAGAAAGCGGACTCTCATTAAGGTGCTATTGTCAGGTGGTATAGGCACTCTCGGATGCTCACTCAGCCAGAGACAGTCGTACTATAGATATGCTATCATTAGCGGAGATACTAAAAGCGTTTGAATGAGGACACAAAGGAAAAGTATATGTATTTGGTCTTCAGCTGTGTAGGAGAAAATTTGAACTATTTTAGACTCTGAAGAGTGCAGACGCAATCTGCTGCTTCCTTCTTTACTTTGTGTTTTAATCATTTTACCTCTTCCAGTGCTGAAAAATCTGTCTAGTTATGATTTTCTTTTAAGTAAATCAAAACCATTTCTTTTTTTTTTTTTCCCCGGAACAAAATCAACAAATTAATGAGCTATTAGCACAGATATTTGCTTTAGAATCTGAAAAAGGACGTCATCGAATGCTATCAGTGACTTCCAGTAGTAAACAGCCCACAGTTATTTTCAGACAAGAGGGTGAAAAAACTGCTACTTTCAACTTAAACCTGTGTCTTTTCATAACTGTGTAAAGGTCTAAATGCCAAGCTAAAATGCCAATGCAGCAAGTGACAGAAGACAATGGTAATATTGTTACATTACCCAAAATACAGATTACAAACACAGTTTTACCACTGTCACGGATTAATGTTAACATATAAACAGAAAATGCATTTTTGTCATAAAACAAGAGCAATAAAGTTGGCAAAAGGCTGCAGGCACACAGGCGATCTGTGCCAAACGTCAAGGTCAGAGATATGCTGCTGCTAAGAGACGTAGCTATCAGAGATGTGAGGCACAGAGGAATCCCAACCAGTTCCTATCCCAGTCACACTGTTTCTGAGATTGCAAAACTTCTGCCGAAAGTTTTCTCAACACACCAAGGAGTTAAACAGCTGATTGTACACGTGGGCGCAGTTGACACCAGAATGGAACAGATTGAAGGGATTTAACAAAATTTTTTGAGGAGCTTCATAAGACATTTGTCAGTGGACCTCTTCATAACAGACAGAAGGAAGATGAACAAATTTACCCTGCTGTTTCAGCTGAACACATGGCTGTTCAGTCCGTGTGCGCCCAGAGGATTGCACTATATTGAAAGCTTTGTTCTGTTCTGGAAACGAGAGGACCTGTTCAAGGCAAATGGCCCGCACCTAAGCAGAGGTGGAGTGAGAGTGCTGACGGATAACCTCCTCCGCGCTCTGAAGCACCGGCCTGGAGCCAGTGAAAGAAAAGAAGAATAAGAGAAGCATTCGTGCTGCACCAGCCAGAGACCGAGCCAATGTGTCAGCACCACCAACAGCACCACCACCACAACCACCTCCCCCAGCGAAGGAGTCACCACCAGCAGCACAACCATCTCCCCCCGTGAGGGATTCAGCAGCACCACCTTCCTCAGCGAATGATTCATCTTCAGCGTCACTTCCCCATTGTCACAGCCCCAGCAGAGGTTTCAGACCCAGCAGCACCTCCATCACCTCCCCTGTCCACAAACAAGCCTTTGGTCCCCTTTGCTACATCTATTCCCGGTAGACACTCTTCTTCTCCTCCCCAACTTCACCCATGGCCCTTCCAACCATCTAGAAAACCTTGTCAGATCAGGAATCAAGATGGCTGCCCTCACATCTAATAATCATCATAAGAGTTCTGGCATCTACTATGCTGAACTCTTCTCCATACAAAACTGTGCCAGGAAGTACGAGCACATTAGTCGTGTGCTATGGTGTCTGCACTGGCTTCTAGTGGCTCAAAGAATAGACTTTAAAGCAGCTCTGCTTCTCTCCATGGCCTAGCACCAAAGTACATCTCCGATATATTCGTGTCATATGAACCATCTCGCACTCTGAGGACCTCTGGCCTCCTTTTGATGCTCAGAGTCGGGACTAAACATGGGGAATCAGTAAGTTGTATGCAGATAAAAATTGGAACAGTCTTCCTGAAGATGTGAGACAGGCCTCTACTTTGCACATGTTTAAATCCAGGCTCCAAACAGTTCTGTGCATATGACTGAAAGGTTTCTATTGTGCACTCCTCTTTTGTAAAATTTATGACAATTATTTATGTTGTATTATTATGTGTAATTTTAATATTGGAGTGTTTATTATGGGGGAAAAAATGTCTGAAAATGCTGCAGGAAAAGCAAACTCATTTGTCTGGTACTTAAACCTCAACTAATATATTTAAAGTCACGTTTTAACATTCATTTGAAATGCCAAAATATCTTCTGATTTTGAAGATACTCCAAAAACATACTGAGATTTTTTTTTTTCAATATTATTCTTGGTTTTGTTTATTTTGCGCTCAAATTGTTGTTTTGAAAAATAAAATATGTAATTTTGAATATTGTAACTATTATTTTGGCAAAGCAGGTTCAGTTGAATTATACAAGATGTTTTAAACCCCTGTAATTATGTGCCAAAACAACTCTAGTTTTTGATTATTATTTCCTTAACAGACATTGGCAGGAGAAAAAAATAAGTTTGTTTTCTCACAAAACAAATTTGAATTCAAATTGCATACATGACTTGCATTTTTAGTTAATGTTTGTTGTAACTCCATGGTCACAAACAGGTGGTGCCACAAGGCCTAGTTACAGGTCAGATCTCTGACCAAGAATGCATGTTTTGTAAAGAGGGAGTATTATGTAAAATTGACTCTTTGGAGTTTTCTAGGTTATAACATGCCTGAAGAGGTTTTATATGTTATGCATGCATGTTTGAGTACTCATGCGATCTCTCAGGGGCTGTATTTGAACCCTCCTTACGGTTAGCAGTACAATTCTGTCCAAGACTCAGCCCTCAAGTGTACGCCACTCATGCGTGTGCACTGCAATTTTCCATAAATATACAGCAGCATGATACAAAACAATACACTACAGCTTCACAAACCTGATTCGATGTGCAGTAGTTAGCAGGATGCACGCTGATTGTGTTTTGATGGAAGAGAGTGACTTTGTGCGGAGGGTAAAAGGAGGAGGAGTCATAGCATCAAAAACAAAGCTGTTAGCAATGAATACCGCCTGTATTATCTCCTCTATAAAGTATTATTTATCAATTCAAACAACTATAATTGGATAAATGCAAGGTAAACTAATTTAATACCATACTGTGGAACGTTATAGGCAAAGCAAATACAACACCACACCAAGCAAGTGACAGACCCCCAGTTACTTAGTGCACGTTAAATGCAAAAAAAAAAAAGAGAAAAAAAAAGAGGATAGTAAAAATTAAATAAATGAAATAAGTTTTTATCCCACAATTTCTCTCCATCCTAGTTCTGTGATGACTGCAGCTCCCACACAGTGTACAGTCCATATATTTGAGAGAAGAGCTCCTCTGGATTAGGATATGGTCCGAGGAGGCTGTATTCTGTGAGTCTACCTGAGTGAGTGACTGACAGACTGTGACGCTGCTGTCTGTTCCATCCATCACATCGGCACATTTAACACCACACCTAGACCTCACTATAGCGGACTAGAATTCAGTCCAACTAGTACAGTCAGCCTTTTAAAATGAAGTATATTTTAGTTATAAGCTCACAAAAATGACAGTATGAATTTATGCAAGCACTGTGGTGGTGATTTTCAGCTACAAAATGAGCTGTTTTGATTTGCATTTGAGCAGGTGGCCATTTTGTTTGCCTTTTGTCTCCTCACTAGGAAATTAAACAGTGGGGGATGAGTTTGTGTTTGGGCAAAAAAAAAAACTACTAAGGTTATCTTTCAAGTGCATATTATTTTAATGTGATGTACAAAACGTCAAGACTATGAGACTATGTGGCCGCAACACCTGAATTAATCAAATGTGTTTTATTTTGTAAAGCAGGTAGTGTCATGTTCATCTGTAGCCTGGTGTAAGGCTGTGTTTATGACTTTGTCTGTGTGTGGGTTGTATGATTATGTGAGGTCGGTAATTGTGGGGGTAAGGTGGTTGGAAGGGCATGTGGGATTGTTTTTAATGAGTGTAAAGCACTTGGGTACATTTTATAGTTTGAAAAGCTTTGCAAGTAAAGTATGATTTGAATCAGCATTTATTCTATCCACTGATATTCCTTGAATTTAATGCCTTAATGTAGCTTATTGTGGAAGTGTCATTATTTGAACAGGCTATAGGCACAGTTTGATCTATATTTTTATTACAAGAATTTTCAGCCTTCACAAGTATCGTCTTTTACTCTTTTATTTGTATTTCCTGATCCAATAATCCAGATATTTTTCATTGCTGCATTGCCTTGGCGGGGGTCTGTGTGAAAAGAATCAACTCAAACTATTTGGTTCATTTTAGCTTCTATAATATGATAATGCCATTCTCCCAGATGGGAACAGCCAGTTTTCCCTATTGGTTACATCGAAACTTTCCATAAAATATCCAAATGGTAAATGCACCAATGAACCTGAACAGAAAGCATTTTAACAATATTTATTTTAGCTGTCCTCTATCTGAATATTATTAGCATGTAGGACGCAGTGATGCCATCTGAAACTCAGTGCACTGCAATTGGCATCACATTTTATATCTTATGTTTTTTTTCTTTCTTCAAACCTACCTCCAAGCCAAGATACTCCAAACCAAAATAGCCACTTTATTAGACCTCATCCCATTTCTATTTTCCCCAATAGCCACATGGTTTGCTTTTCCGTTGAGTTGTTTTGTTGACCTTATATCACCACTACAGATGGATGTGAAACAGCCAGCCTCTGCCTCTGTACTATAGCCAAGGCCGGAACCATTCTATCGCCCATTTGCTGGTTTCTGGGCAGGGATCATCCAGTGTACATTTGGAAAACAGTTATCGTGATTAATGTCGCAATCACAAAGCGCAGCAGAGCCATGCTAATGAACTGTAGCATTCTCCTGCACAGAGGTGGGATTGAATCAACTACCTCTAATAAATCGTGTAATGCGTTTTCATTCTCCGCCCTGCGTCATAAATTAAGGGTGGAGGAGTATTTATGGTTGCCATGGTGGACCGCAAGCTGCCGCGCCATTAAATTTCCATGAGCGTAGCGGTATGCAACAGATAGCATGTAGAGAGACTTCACAGACATCCAGCTGTGTAGAGATCGGATGTGTTTTCACCAAAGAAAGTTGACCTTTTTGTGAAGCTGGTTGTGTAGTCCAGTTGTTTGGTTAGCGTAGCAAGAGTTCATTAGGGAATAAAGACAAAAGGTTAAGGTTCAAGTGGATGGCATGAATTATTGATGATTGGGCTTTTTTGTTTGTTTGTTTTGTTTTGGGGTTTTTTGTGCTAAATTGGTTTTGGCCATGCATGTTAAGAATCTTCATCAAAAATATACCCAGAGGCTGTAAGATTAATCACAAATATTTTGTCTTATTCTGCATTGGCGTTTTTATTTTTAAGCATTTTTGTCAATTTTGCTTTTATTGAACCAAACCCTGTTACCATCCTAAAACATAAATCGCAAATCTGCTTGTGACACATTTTTGCAGCCCTACAAGGAGTTATAGTTTTATTTTCATTCACATTTAGTCAAAGAAGTGCTCCTCTGTGATTTAAAAGTTCATTTTCATTCACCAAATTCTTTCATATGTTCAGTGCTCAATTTCATGCACTATGCTGCTAACCAACTCTTGTTTTACCTTCCTTTAAAATGTTTTACTCTGCTGTGTGCTAGTTACCTTCTGGTTTCAACAATGCAAGTTTGTGTTTCCTTAAAATTAGAACTGAGTATCTTTCTGCAAAAATAATTTGCCGTATTTTCTGGACTATAACCCTTTCCAGACACTTTTTTTCATAGGTTGGCCGGGGGTGTGACTTATACTCAGATGCTACTTATATGTGAAATTATTAAAATATATCATATCTGCGCGAGGGCACTCTAGGCTTGTGTACCAGTATGACAGCCAGGTGGATGCGGCGCTTCATCTACCTCCAGAGCGGTGCTTAATCTTCTTCCGGAGCCAGAGTTGTTCAGAAGCGACACCAAGGATGAAGAATTCAATGGATTTAGTGATTTGGAGTGAGAGTAAACTTGTTAGCTTGTTTTTTATGCTTTAGTTATCCGATTAACTGTTAATTTCTTACGTTAACATACAAGACACGTATTCAGTTCTGTCTATGCTTCATGTACATGTTTACGTAGATGGTGCTGGTGTGTTTGTAATACCTGTAAGAAAATTGACTTGACTCATTTTCTTATATACATTTCAGATTTAGTTTCACCTTATTTATTTCCCCTTCATTTATAAGACCATAAAGGTGATCATTTTTCATTTGGAACAATATTGTAAATGTTTAGTTTATCATAAGTCTAGTTAAAGGTTATGAAAACTACTTCCTGTTTTCCGATTCAGCCTTTTACGCTAATGAGAAGTCTTACCCGACAGAGCACTATTTAAGAAACAAGTGAAAAGTAAAATATAAAGTTTTTGGTTCACCGTTTTTTTACTAGCAGGCCAAAGTGGTATATATATTTTCCGTGCATTCATCTGCAGTTTTGTGCTTATATGTAATATGAGCCAGATCTTATGTTATATTTATGTGTTGTGCTAGATCTACGGTGTGAACTGTGATGAAGAAGTAAGACCACAGTAAACATCAGTGAAAAGAACTCTCCTGTCTCTCGTGTTTGTGGATAAGTATATGTTTTTTTCTTCATTATTACGCATTTTTTCGCTTGTGTGACTTATAGTCCAGAAAATACAGTATATATTTGAAGTTATATGTGGCGAAACACTTAGCTGGACAAATGTAAAAAGCCTTGCTAAAATAAAATCATTCCCTTACCTTGACAAGCTTGAAAAAACGTTGTGGCTGCTGTGAGAGTGTCCTACTATAATCTAATTCCCATTTGTTTAAAGTTTGGACAAAGTACTACCTTCATTTATGCGCAGTAGAAAGGTAGCTACTCATGAGTTTTAGCTTTCTGTTATATGCAACTTTATGAGGACTTTTTCCCATTTAAAAGATAGAATATTTTGTTTTGTTACGGAAAAACTCAGCTCTGCCCTCTGGAAATATCATTGCAGTGAATAATTAGGACGTCTGCAATGCATAAGTGAGGAATAAGTTTGGACTGCTCCAAACTGTTTCAAATGAACTACTATAATTGTCTTTTTCATGATTTAAGAAAATTAAAAATCAGGTACAGCACCTAGTATAAAGTATAACTGTACAACTTCATGGCGCATTAAACGACTACCAATAAACCACAAAGATGAAATGAGATTGTACACAATTTAAATCTAGCTGACAAGGATGCCCAATTTCACCTGTCTTATTTGTTATAAGAATATCAGACTTCAAAAGCTCACACCAGAACTTGAATCAAACTGGCATTATAACAGGTATGCTGCGTCGTGTTGTGGAGCCAAGGTGAGGTGTTTCATTGAATCTGCGACACTGGGGGCAGGAACAGAGAGAGGCCGGGCTGGGCAGCATCTGTTCGGGGAGAAATAGTGCTGGCATGGGGCTGGAGTCAGGCCAAGTCCCTGTCTGATGTGCCTACGTGCTGCTGCGGAGGACCAGAAACTCTGCTACCTCTGCAACAAATGCTGTTCGAAGGGGGCAAATTGTCCCTGAGGTGAGGACTAGAAGAGGAAGTGACTTGGGTTTTTTAGTGGAGGACGATTAAAAATAATGTGCAGTTTATTTTAGATTGTTAGCCAAAAGGCACCATGCGGAGTAGTTGCATTTATTGTGAATGATCAAGGGTACAATTATGCAAGATTAAACAAAAATGCCACTGTAAAGACATATTGGTAAAAAGTTTGCGCATAAAACTGACAGCTGGAGGTTCGATTCCCAGTAGCGAAAATGTCTCCTTTTTTCCAGCAAAAGGTGGAAAAAAGGAGACATTTTCTGTGCACCTCAAATCCAGGACAGGATTCCTAACTAAAATACAACTTTGAGTACGCCAATGATGAGGGAACACTATTGTAACAAACCTAATAAACGATTTTGCATAATATGTCTTTTTTAAGTCCAGTTCCTAGCATGCTTCTTGTTGTATCAGTGAAATACTAGAGAAATATTCCTGTGCTAAATAAGTGTGTGGGATCTGATTTATTCTGCCTGTCTCTTAGGAACCACATTATTACTCTGACAATTTGTTTGGGGATTAATTGTTGCAAGGATCATGTTCACAGCAGTGTTTCCTGGCCTTTATGGTTATGTAAGTAGTCTATTGGAAATGCCCTCGGGAGGTTCAATATAGAGGAAATGTGACTGAGCTCAAAAGATACGTCTATAATTGACAATACAGTATTTTTAGAACATTGTATTAAATGTCCATACGGATATAGGGGTCTCTTGAATTGATTGACATCCAGTGTGACCTTGGTTATGTAAGAGCTGCTTCTTTTGACATATTAATTACACGTTTCGCAAATTTTTTTGAACTGTAAAAAGGTGTGATTTTAATAAAACATATAAAATCTTCTCATGACTTGTAGTAGCACGTCTTATTGTAATGTATTTGCTGTACTACTAAGCCGGTATAAGCAGTGCACTGGTATACTGAAGCCATAGAACTTGGAGTTTATCGCAGGTGTTAAAACTAGCTGCACAAATCATCACAAATTCTTCTTTTGATCGATAAAAATCATTGTGCCTTCACAGTATAAGAGCATGTCTTATTATTTTGGAAAACTTGCCAAAACAAGTCACCTCCACTTTGTAAAAATAATCCAATAATCCCAAAAAAGAAACAACTAGTAGAGTGTCAGAACATAGATGTACATATTTAACATCATGAATAACTTTAAAATATTACCAGCCCATATTTTAGGAATTCTTAGGATTTTCTTTACGAGATGCACCAAAAAGATAAAAAATAACCTCTATTTGGTGATGTGAAGTTGCTTCTCGGGGGCTCAAATGCACAACTCGTAACTTCCAAAGTTTGCAAGCAACTTTCCAAAAAGAAGCCCAAAGTCACTATAAATAAGCAGACTTGGCAACTATGCTTGGAACCAAAAGTGTGTTGGCTGCCCTAACACAAAGCATGTACAATAGTTAAAATTCTACAACTAAGGCAACCTAGATGGTAAACAAACCTAGCTCAACAGATTGTACTGTACTGCAGTTACTTTAGAATGATCTTGAGTTGCATCAGAACAAGTATAAGACCACTTAGACTAGTATAGGCCCATGGACCACTGTGAAACCTACCTGGACGACTGAGGGATTACATAACTGTAGGACCACTAGGATGGGACCATATTAAAATTTAGACTCATGATTATTTTGACCGAAATAATCGTGATTAACGCTATTATCACAATAATTATTAAACCAAGGTTTACAGTTGTTGGTTGTTTGTTTTTTTTATCACTAAAACATGAATTACCATGCAATTTACAGGTGTCTGAGCGATCACCTTTATTGTTTTTTGCTGCAAGTGAAATTAACAATGAATGAATAATAAATGTGTCAATTATATAACTCTTGATAATCAAAAATACACATGAACCAACCTGAGAAAGCCCCCAGAAAAGGATAAAGATATGATAAAGGATATGCTGGCATCGCACCCATCAGCTGTGCAAAATGCCATTCAGCTAGCACTAACCTAGCGATAGCAAAGTTGACACAAACACGTACCATTATTCATACAATTTCAAACTAACACAAATTGCATTCAACAGTTTATGTCACATGGTATCTTACTTGCTATGGATATTTTCAGCTGAAGTTTGTCAAACAAAGCAGGATGGTTGTCTTGTGCACGGAAGTTGCTCGTGTTTGCACTCGGAGCCGCCACTTTTTTCCGGCAGGCTCTGCAGATTGGTGGATCAGCGCCTTGTTGGTCCTGTTTTTCAAAGCCATATTAATTCCACACATCAGACTTCACCTTCTTGAGTGCAGGATATAAATAAAATCCACTGACTGCCCACTAGCCGTAGGCACAGAAGCTAACAAGTCTCATTGCTATGATAGAGGGCCCCCTTGTGGGCAAACACCGGAACTAACATCTAAACCAGGGGTCTCAAACTCAATTTATCTGGGGGCCGCTGGAGGTAGTGTCTGGGTGAGGCTGGGCCGCATCATGCACCGTTCGATGTACTGTTCGAAGTGCAGGTCGAAATACCCACCCGACTTTAAGGGCACTTTGGTGAATTTTTGGTGAATTAATGACCCACAAACCCACGGTGTGATCCTATAATTGGTCCGGGTTACCGGGGACTTTTATTGCGGATGCACGTGTGTGTCTGCAGACACAGGAGGCTGCATTGAGCTCTTGACTTTTCTTTTATCCCTTTGCGTACCTATGACTTTGATTTATTTTGTCAGAGAGAGACCTCATATGAAGTCTCTAAGTGCCATTCGTGTGTGTGTGTGTGTGTGTGTGTGTGTGTGTGTGTGTGTGTGTGTGTGTGTGTGTGTGTGTGTGTGTATTTATATACATTTATATACGTATAATGTCCCGCTCGGCAGCAACTTAAAAACACCTTTTTTAAGTGTTGTGAACGTAGCGGCTCGGACGAATGTCCACGTGTGACACGAGGCACCAGGCACGAAAAACACTCCATGACAGCGCTGCTGTAACTTTCACTCAATGAGAAATGTTTCTCATGTTTCAAGCCGATGTCCCGCCCCCAGAACCATATACCCCACCGTGATCGGTAGGTTCGTTCAGCTCCGCACACAACACTGTAAAGTGCCATACATATAAAACTCGTGGGCCGCACTAATATTAAACTTTCATATTAAGGCGGGGGCCAGAAATTACCGGCCCGGGGGCCGCAATTGGCTCGCAGGCCGTGAGTCTGAGACCCCTGATCTAAACATTATTAATTGCGGACCTTTTTATCGATTAGTAATATTATCGTATATCGTCCCATCCCTAAAGACCACATGTGCATGGAAATGTAAAAGAAAGTAGTACTATTTAATGCTGGATTGTCTAAATAAAGAGTGTTTTTATTATAAATGTCGAATCAGTATTAAGTCTCAAGTCTATCTCTTGAGTTGAGTTTGAAATTTTAGTACTGTGACAGCGTTAATGCAGAGAACACATTTCTCTGTGGGGACAATTTTTAAAAATACCATAATCAAGCTTCATAATTTTTTTTTTTTTTTTTCTTGTCATTTTTAACTCTATATATTTTTACGTATCTTTTTTTATAAAGCTTTTATATACACACAAATTCTACAGTCATCAAAATGTTTAATCGCATTTTTTGGCTTTAGGTAAATTGACCTGCTTAAAATAAGTTTGGGATTGGTTCATTGAGTAAAAACCTGAGTATGCTGATTCTCTCTCATTTCGCTGCGCTCCTGTCTCCAGTGGGATTGAGTTATCTTTGAGAATCAGCCCTGACACTTTCCCAATACGTCAAAAGTTCTGTTGTGCCTAATGTAGCCTCACTCTTTAATTGCCCTGTATAGATTCAGCCCGCTGTTTGTCTCTCTGTAACAGCACAACATCATTTCAAAGAGGCCCTGAGCGTCAACTATGTAAATTTCTATAATGCAGTCTAATTTCCAAATTGATGGGACGGAGTTATACGGAAAGCCGCAGTTGACCCAGGGCAGAGTGATGAGATATGGCAATGATCCATGGACAACTCTGTATGACCAATGAATGATACAAACACATTGATACAGGTGTGGTGGGTGAAGTGCCTTGCCCAAAAGCATAATGATACCATAGAAGTTAGTATGTTTACCTCCACTATCCACTCAAACCTATACTACATATATTTTTGTTATGACTAGGGATGTCATGTGAAGATTTATTGTAAAAAATATTGCAATTGTGGCAAAATGAGGCGATACTAACACTAAAAAGAACTGAATGTTACATTCTTTTTATGATAGCTAACTATTCACATTATAAATTACCAGGGGAGTTGACAGGGGGGAACAAAGGGTTCTGTTGTCCCGGACCCCAGAGACTTAGGAGCCCAGAGTTGGACCCTCTTCCCATGAATTTATATTAGAAGGGGGCCCATGTGCAGCTTCTTGCCCCAGGCCCCCAAATTTCTGTTGATGGACCTGTAGATTACTATTATAGTTGACAAACCTATGTGACTAGTTTTGACTTTCTTTCTTTCCTTATATTTTTTTGCTTCTTACATTCTTAGATGCATATGGTTTTACTAGGGCTGTTGCTGACATTTAATCACAATTAAAGCTGCATTATTCTATTTTCAAAAGGAGGAAGTAGGTGTTTAAATCTATCTATCTCATACCTAGACACTTTGACACATCACTAGAATTCACATGCATGAATTTCTGAGCATGTGCACAGCTTTAGGATGGCTGTTTTAAACTGGCAAGTGAAGCATGGTGGACTGCCAATGCACAGCCAATCAGCTCTCAGCATCACAGCTCTTTCTTCCAGGTTTGCGCTCAATATGATACTATTTTATTAGCAGTCTAATTTTGTCCGAAAGTGCTGCTTTTACAATATATTTTCACAATGTTATTTGGGGAAAACAAAATGTACTCTGAAGTCAGTTACTCTCAGCGTAACAAATATACACACAAAATTAATTAGATGTTTGAATAGTTGGGAGAAATGTATTGCACTATTGTTCTGAATCCCCCTTTCAGTATATTTGCTTGTTATGCTGGTGCTATTGTAATCAGCTCTCCTCTCTGCAAACAGCCTCATATATTCACTGAGATCTTTGTTTGTGCTTGCATCTTGCACAAACTCTCTTTTGTCTACTCTGCTTCTGTATCTTCAACCGCTAATAAAAAACAAAACAACAACATAGCAGCACACACAAAGCCGGGGCAGACGCGTGATATTTTTCTGCGCTTCTGAATGCGGTGAGTGACGACAGGCGAAAGGGCATCAATTATACTAGAAAGCCCACACTCACAATTGTTCATTAATATGCATTTTCATAATTGTGTTTTTTTATGCATAACTTTGTTTACTGTAGAGTTGAATGAAGTAGGTTTGCGGAAAATTATGTTTGAAAATGATGATCGGTAGAGACAATTGAGGCGTTGTTATTTTTGGGGAAATGTAATTACAATCTTCTCTGAGACTGAAAATTGCCTTCTGGTGTTTTATTGAGGGAAGGCACAAAAGAAAAAATATTTTTCAAGCTATTTCAATACACTCTCTTTCCCCTCGTGTCTTTTGCCAATTCAAGTACCTCATTGGCTTGATCTCTACTGCAGCAGCAGAACCACCTGTCACCTCATCCCCTTCATCTCCTCCTCTTCACAATCAGTTTTGTAAAGTTTAGTGTAGCACAGAGAATTGAATCTACATTTTTATCAGTCTATGGATATCTGGTTGGTCGAAGCATCACAACATTGTATCAAGCCCAAAAATCTAACCTTTGTTGCATCCAGTTGGGAGGAAAGCACAGACATCTTCATTGTCCACAAATGCACAAAATGCTTGTCTTCTGCAATACATCTGTTGGCGTCACCATGTTTGTTTTGGTTTGCTTTGGCGCTTCGCCTTTGGCTTCCGCACAAACCTCACTGCTGCTCTGTGACTGGTCCACAAACAGCGGGCAGGCCCTATCGCGCCATTAGGAACCTGCCAAGATGGATTCTTGAGTTTGTGAATTCACAAATATCGTGAGACTCCACTTGCTATGCAAGGTTAGAGATTAACCACACTTCATTCATTTGTCTGGTCTATTTTCCTCGTTAAATTGTCAGTTGGAGTTTACATTGGATTTGTTAGCTGTCTGATAGTTAGTGTTTAAAGTAAATGTGATAAAATGCTGTTAATGGCACAATAAATCTACCCTGACAGTCTGGGTCTTTTCCAAGGACAATGGATGAGTGAAATTCACACACTGGAGGATTTAAAGCTATACGGCCATCTGTTTAACTATTTTTGTCAACACGTTAGGCTAATTTTCTGCACCAATCTGACCCTCTCCTCTGCATCCTCTACTCTTGGACCAACTAACATCATGACCTCTTTCTCTACTTCTCTACATCTATTTTCTTTTTTCTTTTTCTCAAGACATCCCACAACCCCCCCATATACTCATTATCCCTCCTTTGTACATGTATCCAGCCTTGTATAGCATTATCATTCAAAGAGCTAAAAATTCCCCAAGGTCAAGTACTAAGACTAACAGGATCATGGCACTATACTATAAAACTCCATTATTTCTTTATTTATGTTAAAGCCGTAGTGTGTAACATCTTAGGCCAAAAACAAATACTGAAATAAAGACATTCCATTATGGATGTTTTTATAGCACTGAAAGACATAAAAAAAAAAAAAACATGCATCTTTACTGTGAGCGGGTTTGCATTTCCAGAAACCTGACCTTTTTTTTCTTGCTTGTTTCCATAGAAATGTTCCTTTGGCTGTAAAATTCCACATTATAGCATCTTCACGGAGAATGTTCCAAAGCATAGTTTTAACTTTCTATTTCCATGGAATCATGAAGCTCCAGAAAGTTACATACTATCACTTTAACATAATTTTAAAGTTTGCAATTACAACTCAATTGTATAATTATTTACTATCAATGTTCAATGTAATGCATCGATTTTATATGTTATGGTCCCATTCTTCCCCACTAAACTTATGCGGCAGTTCATTGAAGCCTGAAGCCTGCAGCCTATTAGCCCAGACACGCTAACCATTGGAAAAACACTTTAGAGAGCTGTCTACAGTCGCTCTCAAGGCCATGCATCAAAACATTTAAGCTAACTATACCGACGGTGACAATAATACGTCTTTTCTTTACCAATGTCATCTCGTAAATGGTCACGTTTGATCTAATTTACCTCACCATGCATTGTGTATAAATCATAATTGAGTTGTATAATGACTATATATGTGTTTCTGAAGCTGCTTATTTGGTACAATGGTCATAAATCTGCCCCAAGCTAAAGGCTATTCTTAAGATGGGAGAAATGAGAAGAAGCTGCACCTGGTTCCTCATTTCAAGCAGGAATTGGTCAAATGAAGATGTAATATGAAATGGCCTTGCAGAGGCAGAGGTATTTGGAAGCACAGACCGCCGCTTTTTGAACAGATGTTTTTGCTTCAGCTAATATCCTGATTCATCCTCCACACTGTTACGAAGGTTAATTATTTTTTACATCTTTATGCAGAATAATATGACCAGACTTCCAACAACAGATGTACAAGTTGATGGGTGAAAGCTTGCGTCACTTTTTCGCTACTGCCCCAAGCATAAACTGTATATCAATATGTTTTTATAACATGATTTTTTGGTTTTTTTTTTAGACCAAGTGAACCTTTCTTGGCTCACTGCATGATGATATAGTATAGTAGAATAATTGTGTTCCATTTTGTCTGCATTTACAACCCTTTTTGACACAAGGACAAACCAGTCAAGTTTTTTTTTCTTTTTTAGGCTTAATCAACTTATAAAGACATAATTACTTTACAAAAATGTGTTAAATAATCATGTTTCACTCTCATCTGGTGTTACCATGGCGACATTTCTTTGTCTGGCATCAAATGTATCTATCTCCAAGGATAATCCAGGTCAAATTGCAGGTCAGATCTATGGAGAGACAACTCCACTGACAGTACAAAGTTTCAAGGTAATTTTGAGCAATAAAATGACATTTTATTGAAAGAAAAAGTAAGTTAAGTTTAATGCTGCAGCTATACTGTCGCACATTTCAGTCAAAGCAGTGAATTAAACCTGTGTAACCAAACCACTTGTGATCTAGCTTTGACGAGGTAACTAAAGGATTTCTTGGTTTAAAGGTTGAAAAGTAAATTTATATAAGATAGTGCCTAAATGTGCTGCATTTACATTCAATTACACTTGAGATTGGTTGTCAATAAACTAGTCTTGCTACATTACAGATTTGGTTTTTGATGTTTTAATTAACAAAAAGATGTTTGTATTAAACTTTCAATTGTGTCTAGTCTGTGTACTTGGCGTTGTTCAGTTTGTTTTGTGCTAATGAAATAGACATACAGCGGCTTTATCTTTTCAGGAAAATTCCTTTCCTGTCCTATTTCTGTGATTTTTTTCCCCTCCAGTATCAAAACTTGGTCAAATGACTGTCGCTGAGTGAGTGAGAATGAGTTTCGCTACTTGTTGTTCTGTTTGGATCAATTGTCACCAAATGTCCTTGTCAAAGTCTGATCTCCTCAAATCTCAGAAGCTAAGCAGGGTTGGGCCTGGTTAGTATTTGAATGGGAGACTGCTTGGAACATCAGGCGCCACAGTGGGGCGCCGGTGGGGCAGACACTTCACCCACATGGTCTAGTATGAATGTGGTTGTCAGAGGGGGCAATGGTGCAGATTGGCAGTAGTAGTAGTAGTATCTCTATATCAAATAATATCAATACTCCTGAATAGATTTCCTTTTCAAAAATCATCAGAAGCAGTAGATTTTGAAATCAAATGTTATATGAGTACATTTTGCATTGTTCCATTTGTCCTTGTTCTTCAGACTGCATAGACGAGTGAATTGAAGTTTGCTTCTGTAAATTCAGTATCACAGGCTGCAATTTTGTTTGAGATGAGATCTGCGATTGGAGTTTCAATGGAGTGGAGAAATGTGTTTGATATCGAGAAAACAGAAAAGCAATTTACAACCATGTCACAACACACAAAATAAGACCAACAGTGGAGTAGACCAGCTGTCGGATTCCCATTGAGTTATATCTGATTCATAACAAACGCTGGCTCATGTTTTCTTTTCAGGAGGAGGTAAAGGAGCAGGTGGAGAAAGGGTTTTGGGTCTGCGCGTGTCGTTTCTGTTTGGTGTATGCTGTCTGGGCCAGGCTTTTGAAGAGGGAGAAGTGATGCATCATGGTCATGCCGCTGTGAAGCCGCCCACCCACTCTCACTTTTTCATTGAGCACTTCAAAAGGACTGGAGCTGGTAAAGGTTTGCAGGAGTGAGAGAGTGAGGTGAGGAGTGGGGCAATTTTGGAGTTTCGCTATAATGTTGAATAAAACATAATATAGGAATTGTCAAAACAGCAAATTTGGAAATGTTTTGATTGATGAAATTTCCAGTATTTTGCCTCCTTATTAATATTGTTCAATGCTATGGCAAAGGCTACCGTGCTTATTTTCCATCACTCTGAAATCTATGGATAGAAGTGCATGTTGTAAATGAATTAGTAATAGCCCATGTAAGTAAGCCTAAAAATATTTAAATGAAAAACTAGTTTGTTAAATTATATGTAGTGCTCCAAAGTTATTCTTCACTTACCTTATGTGTCCCGAGCATCCTGCCTGTTCTAATGCTGCCACTAGCGTGCACTTCCTGACACTCGGACAATAAACAAATAATACTTCATAATTAGATCCAGACAGCATGCAGCAGGCTTATTTTGATTATTCAGAGTAACTGTAGGCTTGGCGCAGAAGCAACACAGTTCAGTCGTAAGCTGTGTACAGTGAGTCAGTAGAGTGAAGTCATTACACAATCTGTTTTATCTGTGTTCACATCTGGGTTAAGTGCACAGGGATTAGATAATTTAAAAATCAAGAGACATATTTAAATGTAGAACAAAGTTTTATTCATCCAAGATTCATTTTGAGATTGTTTGTCTGTTTATTCAGACATTTATTCTAACTGGCGCTAGTGTCTGTGCTAATTAACTTTAGCTTCTCCCGCCATATGTGAAGGTCCTTAGTTAATATTACTGTTCATGAATGACTGTACTACATATACGCAATTTCATGTACTTTTCTAGTGATACAAATAATTAAAACAGTATAGGTACAATTATGTTTTACTATAGTCAAGTTCAGTGTTATTTTAAATAAGCTGCTTTTGCTTTGTAAAGTGTGTATAACAGAAGTGACATAAATAACTGTAATTACAAAAATATTAGTCTGCATGGTCATAAAGCTGAAGCAGCTCAGTACAGTATAGAAAACGATTGTTCAACACAAGTTACAAGTTATTAGTAGCTTTGTTGAAGTTGATGTAGTACATGAGTACACACTTCCCTGTTATGTCAAGGGCTTCTGCAAAATCATAGTTTGTCTTGGCACTGCACACTCAATAAATCACTTGTTTTGGGCATTTTATACCAACTCTGTCTTCTCATCAGAGGGGCTGCAGCTCCATGGCAACATCCCAGCATTTTAATATAATCCACCCACTAGAACGGAAGAATAGCGCAGGTTTGGAATCTCCTCATGGGCTAGTCACTGTCTCAGAACAGTGGAAGTCCAGAGTTTGACTTTAATATGCACTGTTCTGGAGCACAAATTGTCCCCCATCGGAGTTGAATGTTTCACAGACCTGGAGATGTGTCTGAAATCTGATGACTTGTGATTTTCTCTGCACAAGTGAGTCCTCTGCAGAGGCTGAGCGTGACTGTGGGATATTTATGGTGCTAATATAATTTGATTACAGCTGCATTTGTTGGGCATAATCAAGTCAAGTGTTTTTGGGCACACACTGCTCTCTGGTCTCAGATAGATGAATGGAGGAGACATTAAAGACATTATATTATTTATAACATACATGACTAAGTGTCTCAATGTAAACAATATCCATCTTGATTTGTTACATATTTTGTTATGCACAAAGTGGAGTTTAAATTGTGTGAAATGGCTATACTGGTGTTGGATTTATTCATGATTAAATCCAATCACAGGACTATAAAATATAAGTTCATAATATTAATGTGCAATTTCCTTTTGTGTATCTCTTTCAGATGTAAATAGAGCAGCAAGTGCCATCAGGAGGAGTTTGAAGCCCCAACAGCATTAGAGAGAAAGACCCACTTCTCCATCCAGCCCTCTATCTCTGATAGTTCATGTTTAGGCGTGTGCGTGTGAAGCAGCTCCTGGCTGTGGGGCTGAGTAGAGCTGCTCTAATGGAAGAGAGGCCTGACAAGATTGTATCCCTCTCCACCATCCCAAATGCAGCATAATGCCTTCCAAAGTGTCATGCTTGTACCTGCTGACAGTGGTGTGCTGGGCCAGTGCACTGTGGTACCTCAGTATCTCTCGGCCTACGTCCTCCTATGAAGGACATATGTCCATACCCATACGCAAGACTGTCAAAACACCCAAAAACTTCACCTTCACCAACATCCGCTCACGTTCTCTCAACCCGCACTCCTTTGAGTTTGTCATTAATGAGCCCAAGAAATGTGAGAGCGTCAGCCCCTTCCTGGTCATCCTCATTAGCACCACTCATAAGAGTTTGATGCCCGGCAGGCCATCAGGGAGACCTGGGGTGACGAGAGCACCTATGGAGACATCCACATCCTCACCATCTTCCTCCTGGGCAGGAACACTGACGATGTGCTCAACCAGATGGTGGAGCAGGAGAGCCAGATCTTCCACGACATAGTGGTGGAGAACTTCATTGACTCGTACCACAACCTGACTCTGAAGACCATCATGGGCATGCGCTGGGTGGCCACGTTTTGCCCTAAGGCCCAGTATGTGATGAAGACGGACAGTGACATCTTTGTTAATATGGACAACCTCATCCACAAACTGCTCAAGCCCAACACTAAGCCCCGCAGGAGGTATTTTACAGGCTATGTGATAAACGGGGGACCCATCCGCGACATGCGCAGTAAGTGGTACATGCCGCGGGACCTGTACCCAGACAGTCGGTACCCTCCCTTCTGCTCGGGCACCGGGTATGTGTTCTCTGCAGATGTGGCCGAGCTCATTTATAAGACGTCCCTCCACACCAGGCTACTGCACCTTGAGGATGTGTACGTGGGCCTGTGTCTGCGTAAACTCAACATCCACCCCTACCAGAACAGTGGCTTCAACCACTGGAAGATGGCCTACAGCCTGTGTCGCTACCGCCGTGTCATCACCGTGCACCAGATCTCCCCAGAGGAGATGCACCGCATCTGGAACGACATGTCCAGCAAGAAGCACCTGCGCTGCTAGGACTGGTGTCCCCTTTGCCTTTTCTTTAGTCACTGAACATTGTACAGAGGGCTGCTGCTGTGTCTTGAGGACACTGTGTTGTCCACATTCATTCTCCGTTTAATGTGATGCATTATGATTGTTGAAAACATGTGAGGCCATGCAGACGACATGGTGTTGTCATTCCAATCCTGCCTTCTGATTTGTGTTGCCTATTGAAGTGCCCTTGAGCCAGACACCAAACCCATAGTTCTGCAGTCACTGATTCCATCAACTTCCTGTGTTGTACAGACAATATGGATTAGTCTATGAATACACATGAATTATAAGATTTTATTTACGTTGTCAATAACACAGTATAAGCCTGGGATGCACCAATCCAGCTTCTTCAGTTCCAAAACTGATTACAATACTTTAAGAATCTGTCGCTACCTGTTACTACAGTACAACTCTGTATAAATAAAAATTCAAACATTCTGAGACTTTCTGGGCTAAACAATATATTGGTGCATCCCTTCTATTGATTTTACAATTTTAAGCTCACCCCAACAATGAAAACCAGATTTTCTGGAGTGCTTTACACTACTGCTGTTTAGCTCAGAATCAGCAAACCACAAGACCTCAGCATCTGATTGGTCTGAAATCTTTTCTTTAAGAATGGTACTTTTAGCTTGTGCAGTATAACGAGTAATATCAAGGCCAACAAGTAAATGACCCAGAGAGATAGTAATTGCTGAGTTGGACTGGATAAATTATTCAGAGTAAGATTATGTACACCACAAACAGATATGCATCAATATCAAATTCATCAGTTTCAAGCAAGACAATGAAGTTATTTATTATAAGAACGTTTAATGGCCAATGCTGAGAAAATCATGCCAGGTTAGCAGTTTATGTTAATACAATTCCAATGTAGAGTAAAAGAATAGCATATTAGAATCACTTTGAAGATATGTTCACTTTTTAATAAAGAAAGTTTCTTGGAATCAGACATGTCTAACAATAAAAATACCACATCTACTTTGTCACTATTTCCTTTGTACATTCCTCTTCATGCCCTCAGTGGGTTGCATCATGAATCTGCCTGTATTTTGTTTACATATAATTTAAATGCCTTTTTAAAAAAGCACTGTTTGCATTGGGTTGTTTCTTACCTTTTTCATAATTACAGCTGCACTGAGGTTGAGGTATGTATGTCTCATGATAATGTCCAGAGTCTGTCCATAATATTTAATCTACCTGGATGTATCCTCACATGTACCAAGCATAAACGCTGCTGACAACATGGTGGACATTTGAGTCATTCACAAATGTGGCAGTATTCGTTCTTTTGTTTCATGGATTTTGTAGTTTTATTTTAAAATTAAAGCTAATGTGACATTTACTGTGAAAACACCTATCCCACATGGGGCTGTCACTGTATATTGTATGTTTTTATATTAAAGAAAACTTGAATAATTAAAGTAAAACATCTGCAAATGGTTTGATTGTTTATTTGATGCAGAATACATACATGCTCACAAAAATGATTTTTCACTTCGCTTTATGGTTACATCTGCACATGTGTATGTATGTATCAACTTGAGATGTTCTGAGTTGTGAGTGAATGCTGTTAAACAAACTGTTTTAGCACTGCTTTAGATCACAGGATATCAGCATATGAAACAGCTGCGTGGAGACCACTGACTCATCTGTTTAAGAAAATTGTAAAGGCCCTAGATAAGAGCATTGAGGGACTTGCTAGTTAATGTCTTCATAATTTGATGTCCGATTGTTTTGTTTTTTTTAATGTTTTTTTATTTTATATTTATTTTTATTATATATTTATTATGTATTTGTTTTTTATTTCATTATTTATTTTAATTTATTCTATTCTTACGCATTTATTTTTGCTCACACATTTTGAAATTGCTCCATTAATTATTATTGTATTATATATAATGAAACTTACAAGTTGGTATGGTCAGAATTTCATGTTCTCTCAATAAGAAAAATATCAACCATAAAGGGTAAACAGAAAGGAAACGCAACACAGTTTGAAATAGCAATTCTTTATGTGTTGCTCTTTGTTGGAAATTTGACATCAGCTGATTACAGAGGACAGAGGTAATAATATGCTGAAATGATACACGTACTGTACATAGAAAACACAATAAATTATATCATAAAATAAAGAATTTAGCAGAAGTTATTACCGGTATATATTACTTCAATAAAACAATATTGAGCTACTAAACTTGTTTTAGGACAAACAAAATGGCTCGATGACACACTTCTTAGTTGCCTTTTGGTTTTATCTTCAGACCATAGACTGTATAAAGAAGTGGACTAGTGCGACGTCACACACGGCGTTCAGCTCCAGTCAAATGAAGCTCATCGAGGCAGAGCAGTTATAGGGGAGAATTTAGAGCGGACTTCCATATTTGGAATTCTAACTGTGAGTATCATAGAAACCAAAGAGCCAATCCAGAGTGAGACTGTTCACAGTAACGCCCCTTCCCGCCTGCACCTCTTAATTTAGCAGGGGGCAGGCGCTTAGCAATGCTATGAATCAAACCTGTTGTTAACAGCGGGAGCGACCTTGGTGAAAGAAGGTACCTGATTTGTCTGTTATTAATGTTCATATCTTGATTTACAAACAAAAAGGACAAAATAAAAATAATAGGATCATGTTGAGCGGGCTAATACTAGCATTTTAAGACCAAAATGACGAGTTTCACAGCAGCACTTATGGAGAGAAGGGCAACAGTTTTTCAATAGAAAGTAAATTGGAGCCAAAGTCGATGGAGCTGGAAGTGCGCCCATGCTCACTTCCTATGTGGAATTCAACGGCTAGTAGGTTAGCTATGTCCATTTATATATACAGTCTATGCTTCAGATGCATTGGCGTACAGTACAGTTTGTTGACTAGTAGTTGTATCAGGGATAGTAATAGTATATGTTCTCTGTGTGCTGCGGGCAACCTAAATGTATGTGAGTATTATCTTAATTCATCTGAAGATATAAGCAAACACGCTAACCTGTGCTAACGGGCTAAAGGCATTAGCCTGTCAACCCAAAAGTGCATTGTAGCTTGGTTTTACATTACTTGAATGGTGTCAGTGCTGCGGTAATACATTTCTAACATGGAATTCAATAGGCTTTTTTTCATACATTGTCACTAGCTACATTCTTAGGCACAGAAAAATGAACAAGGCACCTCTAGCATTTTTAACACTGTCCACGGCAGCAAATTATACACAGTAGCTTCCGGGTCTCAATTTGACTGCACATTCAAACTAATAATAATAAATAATTCCCTTCTTTTGAAAAAATTGTGGCTAGAATTTAATCATTTTTACAAGACATTCGTTGTGTAATAAATGTGCTTTTGTTTTTAATTACCGGAGATTACATTCTGACCTCAGGTGAAACATCATGTATAAATGGGTCGATGTGATGTGTGTCAAAGCAAATTCAGTGTGGGAAACCAAATCAGTAAAGCGAAAATTGTGTCTCATTTAAATAAATAATGGGTTTTAGGAAGAGGTAACAAAAATATAATGGTACAACATTCAAAGAGCTACGAGTGAACGGTGGTCCTTCACACCTGAGTTCTCCGGTGGGTCATTCTGATCCGCGACGTGTGCTGGCGGTGGAATGTTGGAAAAGGGTCAAAGGTCAAGGGTCATTTAGGAGCAGTGCATGGGGAGACAGTTTGGTGCAGTGCGGCCTTTGGGGCAAGTGGAAGATTATTGTGTCATTCTAGCAAAACATTTAGGAAAAAGAGTTGTGTATTAATGTTGTACTTGTGTGTGTATATATTCTATTTTATCATTATGAGTCAGTTCTCCCTCGCCAAGTCTTTTTCTTTTACAAGTTAGGTAAGAAATCAGATTTGAAACATTTTAGGACTTTTTAAAAATATTACAACACCTTGGCTTTTAACTGCACATTAACACAGCCTGTTTAAAATATATTCAATAAGAGTACTGCTACTTTAGTAAAAATATTACTCAAGTAGGAGTAAAAGTGAAGTAAAAGTATTACTATGTAAATGTAACCGAGTACTAAAATTCCTAAAACTTACATTCTTAGTGGTGACCTTTTGGACTTTTGCCTTGAGCTTGGTTATGAGTTGTGCTTGTTTCGTGGGCTCAGTATAAAATTTTAAATAAATTCTTAGAAATGCTCTTTTCATAATTCCCTCTGCAGAGGCTATTCATGAGGCTGTGTGGAATAACTGCATGTGAGTTCAGCCCAAAGCCCAGGGGAGGTCATTTCATATTTTTAATTGTTTTATTATACGCGAAAGGCAAGACTTAGCTTGCAGTGCTGACATTTGCTCAAAGAAATGTTGAAGAAAAACAACTATGTAGTCACGGCTCTTATTACTCTTCCAGGAAGCACCAAGCCAATATTCATTAGAGAATTGCTGCTTTATTTGCATTAAATCGTAATACTATTGTCTAAAGGAGGAGTGTTTTTTATTATCATTGTGTTATCAGAACTGGTATTGAGTAAGGAGTCTATTCCTTAATATCTTATATTTTTATATCGTAACAACACTAGTACAGATACACAACTCTCCCCCTGATGTTGCTAGAATGACTGAAATCTTGAGTGACTAAAGCTGAGGAGGAGGTGCAGTAGTGGAATGTCCCTCTGCCCTGATCGGTGTGGTCCCTGGGTCCCACCTGCTCCGCGTGTCCAGCAGCCATCAGCTAACACTCAGCTGGGCGAAGCCGATCAGCTTAACCTCATCTGGAGTCTCCGTGTCATCGCAGCCAGACACCTGAGAAAGGAAAGAGAGAGAGGGGGGGAGAGGAAGGAGGGGACATGGAGAGACAAATCAGAGAGAAATAGGTGAGGAGAGAGACAGGCGAGAAAGAGAAGTGTGCGAGAAAGACAGAGAGAGAGGAAGGGAGAGAGAGAAAGTTGAGAAAGAATTGACAGAGGTGGAGAGATACAGGTGAGAGGGAGAGAGAAAGAGAAATGGGAGAGAGTGAGGCAGGCAAGACAGAGGGAGGATAGAGAGAAGGGTGAGGGATGAGAGAGTGGGAGAGAGAGAGAGTGGGAGTTAGAGAAAGATAGACAGAGGCAGGGTCAACAGGCCACCATATGTCTCCTCAAATTCAATTCATCCTCAATCCAATCACAACACACCCAGAGACAGCACAGCAGATATACACAGAGAAAGTGACTTTGTGATTTCAGGACACAGGCTTGTTTTGAATCCACAGCTACGGTACAATGACACAAGATCACTGGAGAAACTATACTGTTGATTATAGTCTACCGCCAGCAGCAAAAACATCAACAACACATTCAAATATAGTTATAGTTTTTCAAGTGAATGCTGAGCAACTTTTTTGTGTTTACAAAATTGTGTTTACCAATGAAGCACATAACATTATGACAAATACGAGATGGAAGAATCAAAATGTCAGATGTATTTATAGTCGCTCTTTTCAAACTTCTCCAGGTCCATTGTGCTGTGAAATCATAAAAAGATGTTGATGTACTATGTTTATTTTTCAACTAATCCTGTACCCAAACTAATCACTGCTTCTGCAAAATTATGACTAACTGGCTGAGGTGGAGTGGTCACCTTTTAACTGAACTTTGGTGGTTTGATCCCAGCTCCAGCTCCTTGTGTTCATAAACAACACACTTCACCCAAGTATGAATTTGTGTGGAGGAGGTCAGCAGTAGCAGACTTCCACTACTACCACCCATGAATCTAAGTATTGTAAAATAGGTGTATAAGGCTGCATTCACACACATACGACATCAAAATTAGGACAAAGCTGGAACGAGACCCAGAATTAAACCTGGACTAGACCAGGACTAGAACAGAACGAAACCATATCTATATAAGGACTAAACTAGGCTCAAATCAGGACCAAACCAGGTCAAGTGCCCAGATCTTCATTGTCCAAAAAGCGGAACAGTTTTGGACTAGAACAGAACTAGAGGTTAAGATTAGGGAAATGGTTAGGTTAATTTACGTTTTTGGCTAAGTGGTTAAATTCAGAGTGACAAGTCACTGCCATAGGAATTAACAGTTCAAAACAAAATGTTATAGCTTTTTATTGAGAAAAAAAATCTATTACCAAACCAGAAAAATTAGGACTGTGCCATGGGAATTATCAAAACTACATATCCAATCTTTTGAATTGTGAAAAGTTCTCAAGCGGATAAAATGAAACTGGATGAATAACCATTATAATCTGGATTATAACATGCTACTACAATCATAAAAAAACGACTAAACCACAACAAGGCAACTTATATGGCACCAATAACTACAAAATGTACTGGTAATTTTACTAGCTTCTGTATCTCACACATCCTTTATTTGCATTCCAAGCACAACCTTCAAAGAGAATATAGAGCAGCTGATATAAACTATTCATAAACATTTAATTGCTAAGCAAACCCGTGCACTCCACTAGATAGAGACATAACATCTCTCCCATCGAAAAAATCTTTTCTGTGCGCTCACGATTCTACGCCAACCCCCTGATCAATTTAGTCCTCCAGCTGCACCCCCCATCCACCACCCACTACCCGCTCCATAAAACGACTGCATGAAATTATAATAAACGCTTTCCTGACAGGTCTAATTATTCAGTGCGTTCTTATAAGTCTTTAAACAGGCGGAGAGTATTATATAGCACCTGTCGAGCTAACAGGCTAACATATGTAAATGAATACATCCACAGTAGCCCCGCGCACTAACCCCAACTGTCCATGAGGTGCTGAGGAGGCAGAGAGATGACCCATGCTCTGCTGCACATATGGTGTTTATACAGAGCTCTGTGCCAACTGCTAATATAAACATTTTTCACATAGAAAGTGGAGTGTGATGCAGATGAATAATGTGTATTAAAAAAATGTTAGCAAGGGCTGGTTATGGCAATATTATGAGCTATAGTGTGTATAGTGGGCCAGTAAAATTCAGATAACTAGAAAAATAAGATAGCCCAGTTCACAGCAATCTGATCCGATACTGGTATCAGATACAGCCGCCAATACTGAAAAAATACCTGGATCGGCTTCCAAAAAATCGGTTCAGCCAATATCGCAGTTTGGCAGATGAACTGACGGTAATAATAATAATAATAAAGCATTAGTCTTATATAGCACTTTTCCAGAAGCTCAAAGTTGCTTTACAATTTAATTAATTATTCATTCACTTCACACTTGATGGTGGTAAACTACTGTTGTAGCAGCTTCCCTGGGGCAGACTGATGGAAGCGAGGCTGCCAATCTGCAATCTGAGCAAGTAAGACTGTTTACTGGCTATACTTGACCCAGAAAGTCTCATAGTGTTTGAGCTTTTATTCATACAGAGTTCTTCTGTAGTCACTGGAGGACTAAATAACATAAATACATTACACATTTGGATGTTTTTGGACACATTCAGTTGTGTCTTATTTGATTTTTATTTAAAGGAAATAAATTATAAGTTTAGTCTCTCCAGTTATATCAGTTGATATTGAGTATTGCAGATACTTAGAGCTATAGTACTGAAATCAGCATTGAAAAAAATAAAAAGCTGGATCATCTACTTAGATATGTGTACACCTGGTGACTAATCTTTTAGCTTTTTAGAGTAACTGTTGTATTTAGAAGACTAAGTACAGAAAACCATGCTCTCTATTCTTTTCTGTCTTTGTCGCATTAGTTTGATTTTTTGCATCATTTTCCCTGTCAAAACCTGCACCGGTGTGAACAGTCAGAAAGAAATCAGATTACTCATCTGATCAGATTTTCTATGTGTATGTAAATATAGCCACTGATCTGCAAACATATTCTGCTTATAACTTTGCTATGAAAAAACTGGATAGAAGCATTTCAGAGCAGGGGTTATTACAATTTTTCGAAGCCAGGAAACCATTATCGAAATGAAAATATTCCTCTTACCATCTCCGGTTCCCAGCTACCATAAACTATTTTGAAACTACTCGTAAATTTTCTAAAAGACTATATCTATAACCAAACTAATATATAATTTGAAAGACATATTTTTGTCTAGTATTTGTGCTTAAAGTCCCAGCTCTGTCTGAAAATGATGTTGTCAATATTAACTGAAGTGAATGATCTACTCACTCAACTGGAAATAACCAAGAGATTGAATCTCCTCAACCAAGAATAGCTAGTAAATGTCAATATGTGGTTGTATGTTGATGGTTAATTCATGAGTTACTGTATTGCAATCCACAATAAATATATGCATTTGAAAAATATGACTATGTAGGCTTAAAACATTTACTTCTGTTTTCACATGACAGGTTTTCATGTTTTTTAATTACTTATTGGTGTGGTTGGATAGTTACAAGTTCCATCTTGTGCATAACAACTGAAACGCCTGCGATCTTGGAATTTCTACTTGGAAGAACACTTCAGAGAGTCAGAAAATCCAACATGGCTGGTGAAAATTGAAAACCTGACAGTTAAAATATTGATTGTACTGTGAACCTGCTCCTGGACAGCTTCAATGCTTAGTTATGATCTGCTCATGTGTACACCAAGCAAAAGCAGAAAGTCACGCTCAAACGTGGCTTTATTAACTGCTAATGTAGTAACAATGTCTGGGTTACTAAATTAACTTAATTGGATCCTAGTTTGTATTACTTTACTGTAATATATTGGTTATTGTTCCAGTGTTTAACTCATAGATTACGTCATTCTGAGACCTCCAAGGGCAACTGGAATGCCACACACATCATATCTGTTACCCACAGCCAGGAAGTAAAATTATAAACTTCACCAAAATGCTCAAACTAGAGAAAACTTGTTCAAAATCTGAATTGTGTCATCTAACCTGTCATGTGCACATTCTCTTTACATACATGACATCCGAGAATAACTCTGTCGTCACCATTGCAGAGGCAGTTGCTTGACTGTGCCTAAGCTCCTGTCTGTCTACACGGCTTTTAACAAGTCCCCCTCTCTCATTCCTCACTTCACCACCGCTGTTTATGGGACGCCATTGTCACCCCAGAGCTCCACCAGGGGGTACTATCCATCAGCCGGGTACTCACCAGTTTAAAGGTCAACACTTTGTAGGTAGTCGGGTCGTCCACAATCCTCTGAAGGTTAGAAGCAACTGGAGAGGGAACAAAAACATAACGTCACTGGCACATCACGCCTCTGTTTTCCACAAACAGCGGAGAAGGGTGAGGGAGGGGTCAGAGGTGAGCTGGACAGGGGTTGTACTGACAAACTACATTCACTATGACTATGTTAAGGAGGGTTTGAAAAGCCAGGAGATCGTGAGATTACTCAAGTCATGCATGGATGACATATAAAACCTCTTCGGGCATGTTTTTTTAATGAGGCAACAATGGTATGACATGGTAGAAAGCTCCCGAGTCCATTTAACATAATAAATATATGAACTGAGCAAAACAACTAAACAACTGGTTGAGTTGTTGGATCAGCAATTCAATTTGTTCAATTTCCTTATACATTTCAGGAAAACTCTGCTTCATAGGGTTTAACTATGTAATGAAAGTAGTTGCTAATAATAAAATTAAATTCTCAACTAAAATCTGGTCTGGTTGATTTGACAAAAAATGGATCACAATAATCTTTCTCTTAGTGCTCATTTTTTTTTTTTCCATTTGATTTTTAATTAGTCTTAAAAACAAATAGAACTGTCTTTCTAAAATAAATTTCCAGAGCATAAACAATACAAACTTTTCTTCAAAGGTCTGAACTCTAAACCACATGCTTTTACTTGAATATGAGGAATGAATGCATCTTGATTAATTGCACAACCCTCTTTAAAACATGCCTGAAGTGGTGTTTTGGTACATTGTGCATGTGTTTCAATAACCCTGGATTATAAGTCAGTCAGCTAATTGCAATCCGAGAGCCCTTCACCAGATTTGAATTGATTTATTGATTATTTCAGTGACCACCATTATGTAGCTTAGCAACTTGGACGCTTGATGTCTGTGTTTTAACTAAGCATGATATTTGTAATACTAAGGGTAATGTATAACTTTTCTTACAACTACTTGCCTCAGTGAAGATGTTATTGCATTGCTTGAAATGTTCCACACTATAGCATTAAACTTATCTATCTCACATTTATTCAATTACAGGTGTTTTCTCAAAAAACATGCACTGTGATTCATCTCTACACAGGTCTTAACTTTTACTTGGCCTTGTGGCATCACCTACTTGTCTCCAGCTAAGTTACTGTGGAACACTGAAATCTCCATGGAGACAAGTGAGTGCCAGACCCTCCACCAGAAAGGTTACATAATGCACCTTTGAAACTTGAATAATACTGTAATGATCTGTTTTGGAGACTGCTGTTGTATTGCTCTTGTTTTGGCGTGGGTTACAGCCCACAGTAGCCCTTGTGTTCAGAAAATAAACCAGAAAAAATGTGTTTCCTTACATCAGAACGCTATAATACTTAAAATCAGGTCAACATAATAAAATTTCATTCAAAGTCACTGAATGTGTTTAGGTAGCTTGTTACTGTACTCACCGACTAGCACATCTTGCCCGTTGACCAGCCCTGCGGACACCAGCTCTTGTGAAACGCCCTCCGCTGTGTCTGATGGAGGAAAGCAACATGACAAATATTGGCTTGGCTGTGTTCACTTAGGCGTAATTGTGTTAGATATTGGATTAGATACTGCCATGTCAGTACCCATTACTCGCAAAAGAGCAGGACGCTAGCACAAAACAAAACATACAATCAGATCATTCCGGGACATGCGCTTACCTCGCCCGGGAGTGAACTCAAAACGGATGTCATTCAATTCCTTTTTGGAGTTCCTGAAAAAAAAAAAAAAACACAATTTGAGAAAAGTTAAAGTCTAACCAAACACTAAATTCACTTTTTGCTACTCAATTGTGTATATGGTGTTTTAATAGCATTATCTACTGTACCTAGTCACTTTTTTGGCAATGTTAGAGCAATTTCAAGTACTACGTGACATCACACAGGACTGCCCTGATTATAGACAGGTGTTTCAAATTACAAACACCTGGCTGTAGGGGCAGAGTTTGAAGTGTGCTTACTTGTTAGACCAACCACACTGTCGCTTATATCCCTCCTCACTCGCCCTTTTAGTCCTCCAGATACTGCCCAGTTTAGCAGCTCTATTTGGAAGGTGGTTGTGGGCGGAGTTTATGTGTTTAGTCCCACCTTAAAGGAGCTGTACCTGATTATTAGTGCCTTATTCACCGATATTCACCGCAATGAGTTTATAAGCTTTTCACAACTTTCAGATACAGTTTTGCTGTCATGGTAAAGGTAATAACTACTAACATGCTAATGCAGACTTCCTGAAGATCAAACAATACAACAAAATGCTTTGTAATTAAATGCAGGCAGCAGGCACCAGACTTATTTTGAACTCAAGAGCTGCTTATACAATATGTCTGTACTGGGGCAAGACAAATTTAGCTCAAACACATGGGAAAAAATGTAGTTCATGGACTTTGGGAGATTGGTGCTCTATATCCAATTGTGCTTTGACAACTTCACTGACAGCAAAATCAGGCAGAAAAATGCATGAGACTGAATTTAACTTGCAAAAAGTTTATAAATTGTAGCTCTGCGTGAAGTGAAAACATATGGACAGATTACAGGGATGAAAAATAGCCCAGCTGGAAGTCGCTGACATTGCAACACTTACCTATATAGAATGTTGGCCTTACTAACTATAGGTGCATGCAGTGCGCTATAAGAATGTGAATAGGATATGTGGGCATAGTTTTGCTTATACTCTTAAGACCATAGTATCTTGGAGCTTAGAATCAAAGTTTCCATTCATGCTAACACTAGTATTGTATTACCGTTCAATATCTCATATGTCTCGCTGCAGGGAACACAATTTTATCTATTTACATAATGATGCATGCACAGCACTCGGCGCCCTGGTGTGAATACTGTATAGGGTTTATTATAGACTGTTTAAATAATTCAACTGACTCACATAAAAATAAATGTACTGCACTGTATACGTTGCCTAACTGTTGTCCCAATAGAAGTAGAAATATAGAGAACACAAAAGAACTAATATAATCTATGGTGGTATTGAATTCACTTAAGCGCATTGGAGGTTTAACTAGCTTACACACACAGCTGAACCGTTTTTCACTGATACATTTCTGCCACACGCAATGATAGCAACAATGGAATAAAATGTCACAAGTCTAAGGAATATTTTCCAAGCCAAGCAAGTTAACCCGTAAGCTGATTTTTCATATCATACTATATTAAATAGAATTAAATATTTCATATTATTGTTTAGTAACTCCACTGGAAACTCACAGCACTTTACACTAAGGAACCTGTCAGATAAAAGAGGCAAAGTAGGTTAAGTGTCTTGCCTAAGGACACCACGAGAGGTTAAATGAAAAGCCATTTGATAATGTTCTCTACCTAGCCACTGACATCACATATAATATTAATAATAATGCACTTAACAAGCTTGCCGAAGCCTCTCAAAGCTCTATAGTGTAGTCATTACTCATTCATGTAATACTATTATAGCCACAGCTGCCCTGGAGTGTGGCTGCCAATCTGCGGAATGGGCCACCACCAACACTCACGCACACACCAGGTTTATACAACTCAATGTAGGTGAAGTGTCTTGCCTGAGAACACAACAACAGAACTTGGTATGAACTATCACTGGGCTAGTTACCCCATATATAGGCTATGTTTACTTCACATTCGTCCTGGTTTGATCCCGGTTCAGTCTTAATGTGGACTTTGTTATGTCCTGATCTAATCCTGGAGTGGGACTGGTCTTGTCCAAGTTTAGTTCCAAGTTCAGTCTCCTTTTAGTTTCAAGTTTTGTATGTTGTTAAGTACTAGGGTGGTCAAAAGTATAGAAAATCAGATACTAATCAATACTAGTATTAGTATTGAAACTAGATACTCAATTGAACAGGCATCGATAATAAAAAAGTCACAATCACAGGACAGAAATGAACCTTTCCCGAATATCTTTAGAATGATCTTAAGCTGTATCAGAACATGTATGAGATCACACAGATTAGTACACGCTCATGGACCACTATGGAACCTACCTGACAACGGAGGGATTCATTTAATTTCATTTAATTTCATTCATCTTTATTTATACAATGAGAAACCAATGAGAGCACTCTCCTTTTATGTGTTTCAATGGGATACAAGATTTGTTTCTGTAATAAAATGATAATTTTGATTAAACTACTGCATCATTCTGAGATATGTTTTTTAAAAGATTAGTTTTCATCAAGCCAAAACCCAAGATATTTATAGGTGGTGACTCTTTCAATCAATGTACCATTTAGTGTATAAAGATTTATAGCTTGCACATTACAAAAAATCATATACTTTTTATTTGTTTTATTTGCACTCACTCAATTTGCTAACTAGAATCAAATTACAAATATAGTACTACATGTATTGTATTTGATGTATTTCGTTTGAACTGGTTTGAGGATTTGAGAGTGGCAGATGGATCTAAACATGTCTGGCCCCAGAGGCAGAAGGAGGAGAGTCTGGGGTCAGTGCCAAATATGCAACATGGATCACTGCAACCCTATCCAAAAGATCCAAGCCCAAAGTCTGCCTGCTCTGTACTCACCACTGGGAGGGCATCCTGTCAGAACACTTCAAAATCACACTCTGTATACATCTAACGAGCAACATACACTCTACTGAGAAATCTTATCTGACATTGCAGTGATGTACAGAACATGGTTGGTTTGCGTTTTGCAGTCTAAGTATGAGAGGTTAAAAATGCATTCAAGTTTGCTCCAGGTGTTCCGATCAAATATAATAAAATATAAGGCAGGTTATTAACTCTATCCCTCGGCAATAAATAGGTAACGGAATGTGAATGGGAAATGTGCTCATGCCAGATACTATTGGTCACGTGGCTCTACGAGTTGGAAAACCCTAATGCTGACTTGTAGAATATAATTACAATTATTAAAAGTGCATTATGTCATTTTTCTGGTGGAGGGTCTGTCACCTGCTTGTCTCCATGGAGAAATCAATGCTTTGTCTGAATGTTCCACTTTATGACATTAAACTTAGGGGGTATTATTCAAAATAGACGTTTTGGAGCTTTCTACCATGTTAGGGTTAGAGTTCAAAAACATGCCTTGAAGAGATACGATCCATGCAAGTTTGAGTAATCTAGCGACTTCTCTAAACCTCCTCATGGTTAGCAGTACAAGCAGGAAGGAACAATATTGTAACAAAACAATACTTTCACAAAACTGATGCGATATGCAGTAGTTTCTTTAGCGAGATGAAAGCTGATTGTGTTGTGATAGTGCTCTGAAGGAGGAGTGACTTAACGCAGGCAGCAAAGGGAGGAAGGACTCAATTGGACGGAACTGAAACTTGTTAAACATTTTAATAAGTTATTTTCCACGAATAGCATTTTCAAAATAACAAAAGGTAACATGATGATTTAAATACAGTATATAATGTGTTAGCAGTTAATACCCCCCAGAGAAGTGTACTACCCCCTTTAAACTTTAATAACTTATTCTTCGCTGGAGTAGATTCACCTATCCACAGATTAGACCTGTAACTTGGTGCGGTGGCGACCTCGTGGTGATAAGTTTAATGCCATACTGTGGAAATCTTTGGGCAAAGCAACAATATCACTATGGAGATCAGGAGGTGGCAGACTCTCACAAATAGTCCACCTTTAGGAATTGTCTGGCAAATGACGTGCACTTTAAACGAGTCTGGTATGAAAGCTCAAACTATTATTGTGAGAGTGACTAGGCTTTTATTCATGTCAGGTGAAGTGCGCAGAGCAGACTTCATTAAAAAGCACTTCTTCTATGTCCTCAACTGAAGCGGAATAAATGATCCACTGCTAACTCTGCTATATTTGAACAGAGACGAGATGATGTAATGGAATAAAATGTTACGTTTACTAATAATTACCATTAAAAAAATAAAGGAAATATTTGTTTCGTTCCCATGAGTCTTAAAACATGTCAAGATTCTGATAGAAGTGAGAAAACTGTATTGTGGTTGCATCCTTACACTGTACTAACCATGATACGCTAAATACTAATTATATAAAAGAACTAGATCTAGGTGCTATTGAGAGGTACTTCTGTGATTTTTTTTTTGCCTATTGGTTCAGAATTTGTCTTTAATGTCTTTATCCTGTTCTATGATTAAAGATAATGATTAAAATAGACTACCAAATTCAGGTACTGGTAGCGTAAACCAGGTATTGTTTAGTTATTGATAGGGAAAGTTGCCAAGCCTTAGTTAAAACATATTGGATTGCAAGTCCCTATGCTGAAATGTATTTTTTTAGCTGTAGTAGCATGAAGCAGAAAATTGGCAATAGTACACAACTCCTAAAAAGATTGTGTGGCGCGTATAAATTGTAATGTTATTTTTATATAGTGTTATATCCCTAATTTCCAGTAAAGGGTACAACTTACTTTTAATAATAATAATAATTCATTAGTCTAATTATATATATAGGGCTTTTCCAGGCACTCAAAGTCACATTACAATTTTGTGCATTTTTCATTCACTCCAAACTCTGTGGTGGTGAGCTACTAATCTAGCCACAGCTGCCCTGGGGTAGGCTTACGGAAGTGAGGCTGCTAATCCGAGTTGCTCCAACCACCATCAACACAACCCGCATTCATACTAAACGAGCCTTAAGACAGCTCGTTTACATCCAGAACGCTGCTGCTCGAGTCCTGACCAGAACCAGGAAGTACGAGCACATCCTGCACACATCCTGTACTCAGATCTCTGCACTGGCTCCTGTGGCTCAGAGAATAGACTTTAAAGCAGCTCTGCTTGTGAACAAGTCTCTCCATGGACCAGCACCAAAGTACATCTCTGACATGTTCGTGCCACATGAACCATCTCACACTCTGAGGACTTCAGGGACCGGCTTTCTGCTGGTGCCCAGAGTCAGGACTAAACATGGGGAATCAGCATTTCAGTTTTATGCAGCTAAAACCTGGAGCAGTCTTCCTGAAGATGTGAGCCAGGCCTCTACTTTGACAATGTTTAAATCCAGGCTCAAAACAATTCTGTTTAGCTGTACATATGACTGAAAGGTTTTTATTCTGCACTCTTTAAATGGTTTTAATTGGTAATTTTATGATGATTATTTGTGATTATTTATGTTTTGATTTGTGTGATTTTAATGTCTTTCTTATTCTGTAAACCACTTTGAATTACTTTGTGTATGAATTGTGCTATACAAATAAACTTGCTTTGCCTTGCCTTGCCTAAACAATGTGGGTGAAGTGTCTTGCCTAAGGACACACCTTACCCCTGGCACTCCACCATGGCACCTCACATTCCCAGCGGTCTCACATCCAAGTATTAACCAGGCCAAATCTTGCTAAACTTCTGACATCTATTTCTATATCCTGTTCCACTCAATAGGCAACAACAATTCACTTTCTTCCCCCCAATATTATATTTGTACAACCTTTTTCTCACTGATGACACCTTTTGGACAACCCCAATCTACACTAATCTTTCTTACCAGAGTCAGCTTCAGCTATGCATGCAGCCCACACTCCTTTGATTTGAATTAACACAGAAAAGCACATCAAACGTGACCTCTCCTCTCCGCAGCTCAATGAATCAATCTCATTTACATCTGCCCCTCTTTGCCTGTCGAAGCAGCGGTGACACGCCAACAACTGGGTGTGTTATTATAAAAGTCTGAAGTTTCCCCTTTAAAACTGCTGACAATGGCACCCTCAGAGACCTCTGTGACTTTGTGAGGAAAAAAAAAATGAATAACTTCCAGGCAAAATGTTGACAAAGACCCAATCATAGCCCAAATGCTGTCTGGAATACTGAGGAGCCTCGTATTACCATAACACATGCAGATTGGCGCTAATTCCCTCATTAATTAAAAGAGGAGATGAACTTGCAGTTGCTTTTTTGCACTCTCAAATCTAATTTAAAATTTTTCGACCAGACAAAAATATCAAGGCAAATTATTATTATCTGAGAAAATTTGGATAACATATTACAATAAAAAATGAACATATTAACAATTAATTTTAAATAGAGTCACATTGCAATTTACATTCACGCCACACACTGGTGAGGTCATTGAATACAGTTGCTGCTATGGTTGCCAAATAGGGGCCTCTCCAACCAATTACTATATTAATACTTGTGCAAAATGGGTGAAGTGTCATGCTCACGGACAAAACAACTAGAATTGAACCATCAATCTTCCAGCTATCACACAGCCAATCTACCAGCTGAACCACTGTCACCAGATTCAAATGAACTGAACAAGGCCAGAATTCAAAATCACTATGTGCACTATGCTACTTTTTCTGGTGGATGCTAGTCTCCATGGAGAGTTTTTTTTTTTTGCTTGGATTTTTTTTCACAGTACGGCATTTAACTTATATACATCGGTGCAGATAAGCTAGTGACACCACCAAGTTGCAAGTCAATACCAGGGAGAAGCTTCCCACTCAGTAAGAATACATATTTTTCAAGTTTTGTTGCAATAAAAACATCCATAGTTAAATAAATGCAAGATATATCAGTTTAATGTTGTACTGCAGAACATTCCAAGTAAAGCAATAACATCTCCATGGCAACAAGAGAGTACTGAACCCTCCACCATCAACCTTTTTTGATGAATTAGGTAAACAAGAAATAATGTTAACCTTGCTGCGTTTTTATAGTTTTTTTAAAACCAGCTCCAATTATGTGTTATTATGCAGCTATGCCCCCTCTATGAGACCATGTAATTATAGAGTATAGATCACATTTACAAAGCACCTAAGGGTGTTAAGAGCTCCAGACAAGAACAAAGTTAGTGTGTAGAAAAAAGCTGATGAGATAAGAGAAGGTCACAGTAATCCCTCCTCACTAATGAAAGGGTTAGCAAGGATCTTGAGACCTTAAAATGGTGAAACAAAACCACCTTTAAGACCTAACAGCTATTAAATATGGAGAAACGGAAGCAGTTATAGCGGTAGTAGTATTAGTAGTAATAGTAGTAGTAGTAGTAGTAGTAGTAGTAGGTAGTAGAGTAGGAGTAGTAGTAGGAGTAGGAGTAGTAGTAAGAGTAGGAGTAGGAGAAGGAGTAGGAGTAGTAGTAGTAGTAGTAGTAGTAGTAGTAGTAGTAGTAGTAGATAGGAGTAGGAGTAGGAGTAGTAGTAGTAGTAGGAGCAGGAGTAGGAGTACTAGGAGTAGCAGTATTAGTAGGAGTAGTAGTAGCAGTAGTAGTAGGAGTAGCAGTAGTAGGAGTAGTAGTAGTAAAATAGGAGTAGGAGAAAGTAGGAGTAGTAGTAGTAGTAATAGTAGGAGTAGGAGTAGGAGTAACAGCAGTAGTGACTGAAGCAATAGTCGTTTTTTAGAAGTATATACACGGTACCAACTAGTATTATATTTTAAGATATCTACCCAAACAAGGTCTTTATAACACCTGTAACGTTAACAAAAAATGTAAGAAACCTTTAGAATGAATAAGACCAAAAAAAAAATGTAATCAAAAATTGCGACTGATCAATATAAGTTGAGATGGAAATGATAGTATCTCCAAGGGCTGCAAGCAAATCAAAATCACAATTTGAATAGACTGCAGTTTTTGAAGTACAGTACCATCATTTCCTCCAAAAAACAACAAAATATCCTGACTTATTCTGCACAAAACCTGCTAGCCCTGTAGTAGATCTGTACAAACATGTTCTGAAATGTGATTCTTGTATTAGTTTGTCAGTTCTTTTTGTGTTTAAAATGTGAACTTTGAACAGAACCCTATTATTAAAACCTAAATCGCAAATCTAATCGCACGGTATTTTTTTGGTAAGCGTTTTTTCCCACATTTTTCCAGCCTTAGTAGTATCTTCACAGCACCACTATATTAATCATATGATGTCCAGAGCAGAATAAACTGTTATGACCAGTATATACGGCCTGCAGCCAAAAAACTAATGCAGCGTAACAGCCTCCTTGTGGATCCCAGCTTAAAGACACAGAGCGAGGGAACGCGCTGTGATGCCAAATACCTCCCAAGGCACCTCACATAAAATTATACTTTTAGGACAAATACTAGTGTTTCAATGCTAAAATTTCAATATTAAGGAATAGACTCTAGATTCTAGTCAATTCTGATACCAATACCACAATAACAATAAAAAAACACAATTTCTTTGGACAATAGAATGTGATTTTCAACATTACATCGTAGTACTTTCTTTGTGGCCTCATATCTGTGTAATCCCTTAGTCGTCCAGGTATCTATGTGGCGTTATGCTTGTCCTGATTCAACTTGAGATCACTCTAAATCTACTCTGTCCTACGAATGTGACCTTTTTAGTATCGATACCTGCTCAAATGGATAGTAGTTTTAGTATAGATTAGTATCTGCTTTTCAATGCATGACAATCCTAACAAACACAGCGTCTATAACTCACAACCATTATCCTTCTATCTTCTTTCTGTGTGTCAAAGCGATGTCGTTTTATTCTAGTTAAGGACAATTGGCAGTAAAGGGAGCTATCAATCAATATTTGAGCTTACAACGTGCTGTGAATGGGCAGATTAAGCAGAAGAGGAATGTGCTGGCGTTTTACCTTAGCCGGAGGACCATGTTGAGAGCGCCTTGGTTGTTGGATGCATGGTTGTATGGTTCCACCTGTGAGGGATAAGGAGGCGTAGGAGAGGAGAGAATACATTAGTGACCTTGGTTTGTATAGGCTCTGCAGTTTGCTTTGCCAGTGTGCAGATAAGCAGTAATGATGATAGTAAAGCTGCACTGGCCAAAGTTTTGTGCACCCGGTGACCTCTAACTATTCAGAAAAACAGCACTTTTTGTGTTCACACCCCCAAAAAGTAGACTGAAATATATTTGATGCTGTAACTATTATGCAATCTTCTCAAAGTTGTTTTAGATAGTTATTTGACAACATTTTATAATAATTACACCTTAATTAGCACACGAAACACGAAATGTGCAATGAAAACGTTTTATTAAGCCTTAGTAATTACTAACCTTAATTAAGTAGTTACTAAGTCTAAATCATTCTTAATAAAGTATTTGTTCATCATGAATTAAGTAACTTGATCAAGGCTGTGTAGTGTAGTTAATGTGCAGTTAATGTTAACTTTTCACTTTTAAATGTATACTAACTGCTGGTCGTCATGGAGAAGCATAACTTTACTGCCATGCTGTGGAACATTTCAGGCAATCCAATCCATGGATAAAAGTTACAGTGTGGATTTAAATTTATGGTGTTGCATTAACTGAAATATACACTTTTTTTGCTATATGCACATTTAAACAAGCTAATGTAAATTTAGCTGGTAGTTCTTGTCTGTGATTGGCCAATGCTTTTGTTATCCAATGTATATTCTCATCCATCTAAGCCCTTAATCGAAGTTGAATTGATTTATATTACATACACTGTTAGTCTAGTGTTGTTATTATTAAGATTTCTTCAAGCTTTAGCCACAGACAATATCTCTGTGTTCTGCCTCACAGGAATTTCCATTGGTCTTTTTTGGCTTGTAAACAATCAAAAAACAACGCCAAAAATTCTCAATATCGGATCCAGCTGGACAGAAAGAAAATGTGTGAAAAACAAAAACTATTTTAGAAATTAACTTGCAATGCTTAGTGAGATACAATTGCAGAGTTGAATTCAAATGGTCTAAAGCTGAACTCAATGCTGGAAGTTTATGGTAAATTTACTTAAACATTAACTTGATACACTATTGCTGTGTTCACATGTCTTGGGTTGGTCCTGGTTTGGTCCACTTCTAACCCTTGTTTAATCCTGGTCTTATTTACTTTTATTCTGTCATTTAGTGTCATTTAGCTCATAATGACATTTTGTAGAGCTGAACTGGTTCCAGGAAGGTTTTGGCCAATGCAGCTTCAAGTGTCAAAACAAGGAAAATGATGGTGGGAATGAGCAGGGCGCAGAGGAGAACACTTTAATTAATACACTAAAACAAATTAACTTTTTGAATAGCAACTATTAGGGCTAACAAATAGTAGTCTACCATATTTAATTTTTTGACAGTAACTATAAGACTTGCCAAATTAAAGACGCTGTACCGGATTTTTGCTGTCTTAAAAAGGTGAAAAAACAGAACTAGTTCATTTTAAACAGTTTACAGAGGTCCAAAGTTATTCCTCACTTAACTTGTGCATTACGAACATCCTCATTACTTACAGTGATGAGTTTATAAGTGCTTTTCACGACTTTCAGAGACCAGAGCGAAATTTTGCCATCACTATTAATAAGCTAACGACGACAACAATAATTCGAGGCAGACAGCACACACAGCAGACATATTTTGACCTCAAGAGTTGCTTATACAATATATCTGTACGGGGCGAGATGGCTTTTGCTCAGATGCATGGGGGAAAAAATCAGGCACAGGTTAACATTGGCTCTCATTCACGATTGCAATAGGCTAGGAAAAGGGATAGAGCAAGCTAACAACTGAACTAACACTGATAGCTATTTGCTTTGAGTTATTACTGCTGAGGAGACAGACAGCCAAGCATAGCAGCCCCACAGACACAAATGAGTGAGTGGGACTAGACGCTCGATAGCACAGGAACAAGATAATTAGTGCGCCATCAAAGTCCACGGTTATTCCCCAAATGGGTCCCTCACCTGGGGATGCTGCAGAGACAAGCCTTCGATGGGGACATTGTTTGCGTTCTCCTCACTCTGGTAGAACAAAATGACAGGCGTAATTGTGCAAATGCGATTACGTCCAGGACAGATATCGTCAGTGATTACAAATGAATGGATAAGAAAAAGAAGTGGAGTAGAAAAAAATATCCAGAAGAAAGTATGAGGGAACGATGAACCGGTTGTGATGAAAAAAGATATGGAAATTTAAGAATGAAATGAAAGTGAAATTGAGGATTGATTGGTACATGAGAGATGTAGCTAACTTACATCTTTGGCTTCCTCTCTGACCCTTCGTGACTAGAGAGAAATCACAACACAAGTTCCTTTAGTGTTAACAGGATATAGATATAGTATCCAACAATTGGCTAAAAAAATAATTTGGAGATACTAAATGTCTTTTAGAATGCACCTGTAGTATAGCTATGTATATTTGATCAGAGTGAAAATCCTGCCAATCAATCAAATCATGTTTACTTAAAAAATCTCTTAAGACTGTTTTTTTTTTTTTGTTATTCGCAGAGAAATAATTATGCAAAAAAATTCTAAAAATATCCCCCAAAAAAGATCAGGTTCAGTTATTACAAAATAATACTAATAAAAGCATTCCAGTAAAAAAAAAAATAGCAAAACAAGATCACATCACTACTTGAATAAGTCACTTTGTAATGATCACAGAGACATTTAAATACAGGAAAAATATTAGTTAAAAAGTTAATTTGCTAAAAAGTTGATAAGAAATTTTCTAAATGCAGTCAATAAGGTATTATTACAAATTACATTATTATTATTATTATTATTATTGTTATATAGATAGAGTATCTTTTGACTTGGCACTTGATAACTACATTACATGGTTGACTGAAGCTCATTTTAAAGTTACTAATGCTACTGGTGAACACCCATGCTAACATCTTTCTTTATTTCATAGATCTAAAGTGATAATTGTATTCTTCCATCTTTGTCCAAACACAGGGATGGATTTGGCAGGGACAGAGTTGGAGGGCAGACCTACATTTAACTGGTTTGGCTTCGTTCTACTCACTCTTCCCTGGTTGACAGCAGCCTTCCCCTCCTCGCTGCGTTCATCTAACTCGTCATCGCTCCACTCCCAGTCCCCATCCTCGGTCTTGTGAAGGTGTCCGCTGGAGCCAGGGACCCTCCTCACCTGAAAACAAGACAATATTACAGAACTAAACTTATATACGTCAGTGTCATTCATTGTGCTTTATTTAACTAACGGAAGCTATTTCACTTTGCATGTTAGCTAGTTTAGCAATAGCATAATAACCGGTTAAGTTAGTATTTCTAGTAGCCTATTTCTTTTAAATGTAATACTTTGTTATGCCATACCATGCTGGGCTATGCTAAATGGAATGCTACGCTATTTGACGCTATATGCTAAATACGGTTAAGCTAAGTGCTGTGTAGATGTGGCTAATAATTTGGTTAATTAATATAATATAGGCAATTTAGTTGACTATATATTATATTTTGTGTTTATTTACCTTTATTAAATGTATTTTATCATTTTCTACATGCTATTAAAACCATAAATGTTACATTTTATGTCCCAGAAATCTCATGAAGGAAACATTTTGTATTGCTTGACAAATGTATAACCTACGCAAAAATACAAAAATTTAAGCTTGCATATTTTTGTAACAAGAAACTATGAAATTGGCAATGAAATTACACATTTAATATATATACTATATATATACTAGAATATTATTAGATTAAACAATATAACTAGGTAGGTCTAAAATACTACCAGCTACAATGAAAAAAATAAAATAAAATAATAATAATAATTATTATTATAAGGACAAGAAGAATAACAATAACAATAATAATAATAATGATTAAAAAAAAAAAAAATCTTCTGAACCTCACATCCACACAGTTAAACACACTAGTGAAAGCCACTGATAGCCTAACTAGCATATCAGCTTTAGTATGTCAGTGTTAAAAGCTTCTGCTAACGCTAAAGCTTTATGGCAAAATAGTGATAAGACTATTTGGGCCGTTATTTGAGTGTAATGATAACAGCACAGTGAGCACACACACAAAGCACACGTGAGTACAATGTTACTACAATGTTACTACAATGTTACTACAATGTTACTACAGCTGTATACTAAGAACACAACTCTACCCTTCCAGTGTGGTGAAGATTAGTGCCCAAACCAGGACCAGAACCATGGCTCTGCTCCTTAAGCAAAACACACAGGAACACTCACTCATATCGCACAATAAGGCTTTTTATACTTGGCTTAAATGTAATTACTGCACAAACCAAATTATTAAGCGCTGTTTGAGTAATGACTGTAGAATTTTACCATGTAGCTTAATAGCTTAATAATTATAGATTTCAATAAATACTTCCACAGAGATGTGCCTGTTTCTCTGCAGAATAATAAAAAACACCTATAATTTAATAAAGGCATGATATATTACTTTACTTTATGCAACTTTTCTGGTGGAGGGTCCACTACCTGCTTGTCTCCATGGAGATATTATTGCTTTGCCAGGAATGGTTCACAGTATTTCATTAAACTTGTGTACTTGTCATTTTTTTACTTACAGATGTTTGCATTACTAACAATTACCTTGAAAAACATGGATTATTATGATAAGCAGAGTTGCCTCTCCACAGATCTGACATGTAACGGGATTGCATTGCTCTGTCTTCTTCAGGCAAAACAATAACATCTCTATGGAAGCAAACAGTTGGCAGACCCACCACCAGAAAAGTTACATAATGCCATCCTTTATTAGGCCTGTGACGTCTGTAATTATCTTTGAAGGAACATCAATTCATCACTGCCAACGACACAATTGATTTGTTGTGATTACAAAGCATTTTTCAGACCAACTGTGGGATCCAGTCCAGAACTCTACTCAGTTTTCGACTCTTGTACTATCTCCCTCTCTTATGATGTAATAGTTCAATAAGTACAGTTCATGTCCTCCAATGGATCCCACAGCACCTATTGACTTGCTTTTGAATTGTAGTGTGTTACAGTGCCCTCTGCTGGACATTTTAGAGGATACAAATAGTCAATTATTTCTCGTTTGCTGTATGTTTCTGAAATGTGCAGTATAAATAAAGAGGATTGGATTCAAATTCCACCTGAGGCAGAACAGTTTTATACAGACTTTATTGTTATCGCAACATATTTGACCATTTTTGTGATTTTTTTTTCTTTTTTGTTGGGACTTAATAGGTAAGATTTTAGTCATACAAGTTTTTTATTTAGTGCTAATTTAATCTTTTTGGTCCTGGTTTACTCTAATGTATACACAACTGACAATTTAAACATAAAGGTGCACTATGCATGGTATTAAACATATATATCTCCAAGTAGTACCACTAAGCCAAGATAAAAGTCAAATATGTGGAAAAGTACCGCTATTCACAGTACAATGCATGGTTTAAAATGATGTCTTTAGCCATAAAAACACGAAATTGAAAAGGCAAGGTAGCTCAGTTTAATGCCATATTGTGGAATATTCCAGGCAAAGAAATGAGCTCTCCATAGAGACAAGCAGATGGCGTACTCTCCACCAGTTCACCTTTAATTTACAGTGTCAAAAAAGTATGTTAATGCTCTTATTGTTACTTAACACACTAATCAAATGCATCACATTTTTTCAAGTTTGTTAACTCACTTGCGAGGTTACAAATATATTTTAAAATCATGACTGAACCTGTACAACTCCTCTCCCCTGCAGCAGAAATGGCTTTTCGGGCTTACATAAGTGTCTCGCAGCTAAACCTCACCAACAGGAGAGGATGAGAGCAGAGAGGAGGTCACAAGGGGCACAGTACAAAGAGGTGAGCAGGAGTGGCCCATATATTTTCAAAGTGAGCCCCCACCGCCCCTCTTTCACATCCAAAAGGTCAGAGCCTGCAGAGATGAAATGCTACCACTGTCCAGCTAAGGCCCTCTGCGGTGCATTTGCTGAGTGCAGAATGCAGACATTGCCGTAGGGAGAATCAGCACAAAATGACAAGGACACTGGCTCTGGTTACAGTAAGGAAAGACAGAATTGAAGAATGCTTTACCCTGCTGGATGCAATACTAAATGTGTGTGTGTGCTAAACCCCAAACAAGATATGGATGATTAAAATGTGTATGTATTTTTCCTGTTTCCCATATAGTTTCCTGAATAGCTTTAGAGTGGTTTGGTTTATATCAGAGCTGGTATAAGACTACATTATAATATTATTGAACTTCTATTTTCCTTTGTTCTGAAATTGTGTTTCAAATTTCAACATGTTGTTCGGTGGTTGTTATTGGTATCTGAATTACATGTAGGGCTTTGCATGTAATAACATAACTGTAAAAACATATAGAGTATTAATGGATAATGGATATGTGGTACAATAATTCAATACTACTATAACTATTTAACATAGGGGATCAATGTTTACCGTGGGTACTTTTTCTTCGTAGTAGTGGGACATTTTTTGTAATTTTTTTCTGCAGTATGATAAGATTTGAGCTGTACAAGGTTGAATTATGAACTAAAATTAAACAAACTAATTACTTAAGTGCTGCATTCTGCTATTAATTTATGAAGCTCAACAATAGCTAACAATATTGTACATTTAGAATACTTTTTTGTGAATAATTCTACTTAATGGTTTGGTTTCAATATTATCATTTATTGTCTATATCACACTTTAAAATGAAAGTTGAATAGTAGCTGCCACATACATTATAGTTTATAATAGTCCATTTTAACCAACACATTTTTGTTAGTATTGCTGCCTAAATAATTTCTGCCTTGTCTTTGACTGTTAATGTGGGATATAGTAACATGTAGCAATTTCAATATAGAAATACAGACATCTAACTCCATACAGATACCTTAACGTGCATAAATAACATAAGCTTTCCCAACAAATCAATTGCTTCTCCTGTTACAGTTCTCTCTCTATTGACATGCTACTTTCTGTGCGTAATGTTAACGTCACACACCACACCCACCATGCTGTCCACCACTATGCCCTCCATGTGCTTCTCAATATCAGGAAAACTTCAGGAAATTTCCACCACTATTCCTTGTTTCACAGTATACAACTACTACAACTACTAGTATTCAGTGTTAAGGATGTATTATGTAACTTTAAGGTCTATAATCTGCTTGTCTCTATGGAGATATTCTTGAATGTTCAGCAGTAAGTTGTTATATTTATGTATCTCCATGGAAACATCACCAGGCCAAGTAAGTGGTAAGATCTATGAACAGGCAAACCCATCACAATAAAAATGCATATTTGTCATTTTTGACCAATAAAATCTGTACGTGAATAAACGCAAGGTGCTGTACCTGATGTTTATTGTCATTTTAAATGTTGTGTAATGATCCAAATTTATTCCTCACTTATCTTATACATTCTGAGCATCCTAATTATTCACAGCGATGACTTTAAAAGCATTTTTCACAACTCTCAAAGACCAAAGTGCTAATGTGCGCTTCCTGACAATAAAACATTCATAATTTGATGTAGACAGCACGCAACCGACATATTTTGACCTAAAGAGCAGATACAATATATCTGAGACAAGACTAATTTTGCTCAAATTTATGGGAATAAATCAGGTTTAGGGTCTTTAATAATAATATAATATGATATGATATGATATGATATGATATGATATATAAAAGCAATAACATCGCCATGTGACAACAAGTGGGTGTCAGGTCATCTGCCAAAAAAGTGACATAGTGCACCTTTAAATATGACCAAATTACAAGCAGAAAATGCACATCTTCCTCTGAACAATTGAAATAGTTAACATTACTATGACAGTGGTTATTGTGGCCCCTATGTCTCCACTACAGTGTGTTTGAGGTGGTGAAAGCAAAATGTCCGTGTTGACAGTAAATGCAACATTCGGGTCATGTTTAGTCAATAGGAGGGTGTTTTTTTTACGACTGAGGACACTCATACGTACCTTCTTAGACCTCTGGGATATCTTTGGTGCTCGATTCAAAAGCTTTTCCACCAGATATTCTTTGTTCTGTGGCAGACGAAAATGCAAGTCAGAGGGTGGTTAAACAATGGAATATTGAATCAAGGTTAGAGGAAGCTGGGCAAATCGTATTACGTGAAGCAGGCCTGAAATGAATGACTTATTATGGTACTGTTGACACTAAGATTTCAGCGCGGCTTCATTTTGCTCCTTAATAGTAGTTAAGTTTGAAACGATGATTTCCTGGTTGAGTAAGTACAGGACCAACTGTATGCAACTTATTGTATGCAACTAATTGTCCTATCAGAGTAACTGAGACCAAGAAAACGAATGACTAGAAAAATGAACTGAAAGGTCGAATAGCCAAAAAGGGAAAAATTCAAAGATAAAAAATGGCAGATTCTTTAAAAATGTATCACTCATAAGGTGGCCAACAAATAAAAGTAAAACGTAGATTCGAAGGAAAAGAAAAACTGGATATTTTGGTGACACAACTGCAATTTAATAATCTAGTAACAAACTTTTACACACACACCTGCACCCGTTTTTAATGTTTTATATGGACTCGTATACTTGTTTTGTTTAGTTTGTTTTTCTGCTTTTATTGTATTTTAAACAGAGCGGCCATGAAAAACAGAGCCCAAGTGCTCTCATTGGGCTCCCCTGTATAAATAAAGATAAAGAAAAAAGACAGAAAGTATCTATATACTTTGTGTCTTGCTGTCCGCTGTGGATCGTGTGGAACTATGGGATGTTCTCAAAATTAATTAAACCACTACTAACTGCCTGGGGACTGTTTTCTTTTCCCTGTATACGTCATACTCAAGGTAAGGCCCAGGTAGATATATGCTGACAAGTCAACAAGCCTGCCTTTGATATTTGTTGATGATTGTTACACAACTAGAAGTAATACATATTGTGTTATATGCAGTGGTGGAAGGTAATAAGGTGAAAGTAATAAAGTACTGTACTTAAGTAGAATTTTTAGGTATCTATACTTAAGTACATTTTACACTGGATACTTTTTACTTTAACTTCACTATATTTGAGAGCAGGTATCTGTACTTTCTCCTCCACTACATTTTTTTAACTGGACTGAAAAATAAAAAGTACTTATTAGTTCATATGATTTGATAAGTTATTTTTAACCATGTTTGTTTTTGGCTTTGAGCAAACAACGATAAATACACAAAATTTATAAGAAAAATTACTAAATTGATTCGTATTGCTACTGTTGACCAGAATCTGTATAAAGTCTGTGTGAAATACTTTTACTTTTTACCCTTAAAGTAAATTTTTAAATAGGTACGTTAATACCTTTAGTTAAGTAGATTTTTTCATGTGATACTTTTACTTGAGTAACTTTCTACCTTAATATCTGTACTTTTACTTAAGTAACAAAACTGAGTACTTCATCTCCCACTGATTATATGACGTTAACATTAAACCAACCTAAATAAGAAGTAAAGCTTTTTTCCCTTAAGGCAACACACAAAATACCACAATATTTTTGGAATACAAATAGTAGCAACTAACTTTTTTATGTAACGGCTCAATTACGGTGCTATTCAATTATGGAAAAAAATATTATAATTATTATTTCAATTATAATTAAAACCCCCAATTTTTGCACAGCATGCTTAAATGAAAAAAAAAAACAAAAGAAGAAAGTAATAAATGAAAGTAGAAGACAAATCTAGCACAAAAAGGGGATTATGAACACATTTTAGATAGCTCAAACCATGGATTAACTCACTGACGTAAGCACAGAACACACTTTAGATTACGTCATTTTTGTAATCGTTGAGTCTAATAATCACAGTCAATCACACAATCTGCCCTAACACAGCCCTAAAATACATTGAAATGCAGTGTGAGTGTGATGAGAGGAATACCTTGGCCTTTTGGAAGAATTTGCACTTGAGTAGCTCTGCAGATGTCGGCCTGCACACAGAGGCAGACAGCGCATGGTGAATATTAAGTGAAACCTTTGTATTGATCTGAACTGTGCCACAATGTCACATGATCCCTCACCTTTTGGCAGGATCTTTCTGAAGGCACATGGAGATAAGTTTCCTAAAGGATTTGCCATATTTCTTCACCAATTCTTTGTCCTCCACACCAGTCTCTAGAGTAGGAGGGTCGTTCTGGAGGGTCAGCATTAGAACCTGGAACACGATTTGACATTTTAATAGTGTTAAACAACATGACAAAAAAGATTAAAAATCTTTATACTGATTGGACTTTATTTTCTCATCTTAAAAATAAATTAAAACTTTCAATATTTATTTTATTTATTACAAAAAAACAGTAGTCATTAGTTGTTTTATGGTGTTTTTAGTATTTAGTTCATTCTGGTTAGAGCTAACCTGGCCAGCAAGATGAATTCTCATGATATTTGTGAGTTCAAACTCTTGAAAATCCATCTGGCCCCGGCTCCCATTGTTGCAATCAGACCACGGCCATCAGTGGTTCAGACCAATCACAGAGAAGCATTGTGGTTTGGGCAGAAGCCAAAGAAGAAGCGCCCAAGCGTACCAAAACAAACATGGAGACGCAACTGGACATACTTAAGCCTATTTTGGAATGGAAGGAATAGTGTAAGCGCTGTGAGCATTTGAGAAAGATGTCGGTGTTTTTCTCTCAATCGCACTTAACATTTGTCATTTGTCGGCCTGTTATGCTGTTGTGAGTGCTGTCTGCTGCTTTCGACCAATCAGATTCAAATATTTATCATAACGCTCCTCCTTTTCCCGTTCGCTTTCAGCAAGAGCCATCCCAGACTGATAATTCTAGCCTCTTCAGAGTGCTACATATATTATTCCGGTGTGACCCAGTTTAGGCCAATGCAAAATGTATTCAGCAGACTTACCTTCATGGGAGGGTAGCGATGATAAGGAGCAGAACCTGTCGCTAACTCTATGGCTGTGATTCCAAAACTCCAAATATCAGCTTTAAAATCATAGCCTCGTACCTACACATAGAGAACGCACAGGACACATTGTTTATGAAGTTGTTAAACTGTCTTTGAATATAAAAACATAACTTTGCGTACCTGCTCCATGACCTCTGGTGCCATCCAACACGGCGTGCCCACAAATGTCTTTCTTACTTTATGCCTCGTCATATCTCCCCCTGCGGCTAGGAATGCACTGACACCAAAATCTAAACAAGAACATTATAATGCTTTAAAAAAAAATCAATAATAATTTTCAACAGTTTTGTAGATTTTTCACAGCATAGATGTTTTTCACAGCATTGCACAGAAAGCATTTTTATGTATTGGATTGTTAAAATTTTAGTACTGTTACCGTTGTATAACATTCACACATGCCTCATAAATGTTGATGAATTGTTTTTATCATTAATATTAACAGATTTTACAACCTGTGTATATTCTGACATTTAAAATTAAGTGCAGTTGTGTTGGATAATACACTTCTTGTAACTGTGTGAGAGTGGACTTGAAAACAAATTTGTAGATTATAATTCTCCACACCTGCGATTTGAACAGAGCCCTCCTCTCCTAGTAGGATGTTTCCAGCTTTGACATCTCTGTGAAATAAAGACAGAAAGCACACACAGTCAGATAACATGTGGAGCGAATTGATTCTTCCGCCCACTACAAACTGGAGCTGTGCCCAGGGGGGGCCGTCCCACTTTGGCCCGGCTCACTGACCTTCATACAGGCACTACACATCAATAACTGCAATCGCCAATTCAGACTTGCCGCCAACGGTTGAAAAAGCAATGAAAAAATCTGTTGAATAATATTTTTTTAGAGCAGTGTACCTGTGGATCTGTCCATTTTTGTGCAAGTAATCCAGGGCTTCCAGAACTTCTTTTAATATTGTGGCAATAATGGGCTCGTCTAAAGATCGGTTTGGGCCTTCTTCGTTTTTGCTAATGTGCTTGATTATGTCCAACATGGATCCTGGAAGACAAGCAAAAAAACATACAAAAATAAGTATAAGTAAAAATATGTTCCATATTTTCTATTTTATTATTTGTTTTACTACAGTGCAACTGCAAAACAAGAGATGGATTGATACATTTTAGAAACTAGCACAGGAATGGAGGACCAGTATATTTTAAAGAAGACATATTATACCTTTGTCTGCTATATAGTTATAATCTATAAATATAGTTATTATAATCTATAATCTATAATCTATAATCTATGACACCCGTGGATCATTATTTTATATTTTTGGACACTTTAAATTTGAACACTGATCAAAAACAAAAGAAGTTCACTGTGGAAAAATGGGAACCTTCAGAGCAAAGGTGTCCTGCAATACAGGAGAATAAAGATAAAACAAACATACAGGAATTGCTCCAAATATAAATTTTGAAGGGAAACAATTCCAACATGTTTATGAACTCTTAAAGGTTCTGTGCCCGGTTTATTTGAGCAAAACCTGTTTTGCCCCACTACATATATATTATATTACATAAGTAGCTCTTGAGGTCAAAGTAAGTCTACATCTAATTAAAAAGGGTTTTATTGTCCGATAATCAGGAAGTGTGGGATTGGCATGCCAGCTGTCGTTAGCTTTACCGTGATGGTAACTTTGCTGGGTCTTTGAAAGGTGTGAAATGCAGTGAATAATTAGGAAGCTCAGATGCATAAAGTAAGTGAGGAATAACTTTGGATAGCAGCAAATAGTTTAAAATGAACTAGTTGTATTGTTCAGTAGACAGTGGACAGTCAAAATCAGGCACAGTGCCTTTTAAAGTCCATTTTGCATTACATGTCTCCATTAACAAAGATAAACAAAATGTGATTAGATGTAATAGGATATGCAATATAATACATAATGGTAAGGTATAGGTATGGTATCATTTGTAATGTAATATTGGGGAGCACTATACTACGTTTTGCCTTCAGTATATTTTTATTAGTACTCACCTCCACTTAGAAGTTTCATAACTAACCAAAGTTCATCCTTCACGACAAACGAGGTGTAATACATGACTATATTAGGGTGGCTGCATTGGCTCATAGCTTGGATTTCTTTCTGTTGAAAAAGAAAAAAATATATATATAATTTGAGCAACTGTGCATAAACATACTGACAGGATGCACACATATTCTGAACCAAGAATCAAACTCCATGATAACCAAACTCACATGTATTACACCTGCTTATATCTACCAGCACTACATAAACCAGGGACAGGCACTCACATTTGTAGAGAATTACCACCAAACCTATCTACTAAAGAATTTGTGCAAAAACAGATGTTTATTGAATACATTTCGCTCAAGCTAAAATCAATGCGCTGCTCTTTGACCCTCATTTGTAATATCCTGCATAGGAATACAATGGACATACCCAAACATACATTCTCTATAATCAGTCAATACACACTGTGTCTGAGGCCCCAACCACTTCGATTCCTGACTTGAATCATTGCTCCTGTCTTTTGCACTTCCTGTCTGTCTACTGTCAATGTAACACAATGGGGTAAGACACAGACAGTGCACGGCTTATAACTGTTAATAGAAAGTTAGAGATTATGTACATTTTTCACCACAAAAGGATTATTAAAATTATATCTTGTTGCCATAACTGATCATAAATGTACATTTGCAATGTTGTATATTTTGTGTAAAATAAAATTCATATCAATGCAAAACAAAAAACACATTTGGGTTGCATTTAATAGCACCAAAAAATACTTATCATTATAATATGTCATGTTTGTTTTTTTAATCATAATCAGTGATAGTAACTATTGCAGTTGGTATTATCTCTTGAATACTCTATGTCCTTTTTAGTATAGGTAACAATAGTTAACTATACTGTTTATTGTTAAGGGAATAGCAAGTGACAATACATTTTTTTTATCTTATTACTGTTCTGCTGCACTGTGCTATCATTTTTATTAAAACCTAATTATACCTTTGTCATATCATTAACAATCAATTCTCAATCCAAAAATAAAAGGTTTAACCCTGCATGACACTTTGACCTTTGATTCTTACATCACTTCTTCATTTTTGATACAAATGGGCAGATTTTTTGGCAGAGTGACATATCTTTGAGTGTTAAGATTTTCTCAACACTTTTTATCTTTTAGCCTAGGCTAATTCATGCTAGTGCAAATACTCCCTTTGTGGAAGCTTGTGCACAAAAATGATCCATTGACTTCCATTATAATCACTATTTTTCAACCTGCCATTGTTCAAAGTGTAAAGCATGCAATACCCAAGTTTTGTATATTTTCTGAAACATCCAGCTTCAAATTAGTATTCTGACATATTGTTTGGATGATGACGTCATTTTACCTTATATGGTGAGCAGCAGAGATGAAATTCCCTGTTGACTTCCATTATAATAACTATTTTTCAACCTACCCTCACACAGAGTATAAAGCATGCAATATCTCATTGCTACATATTTTCTGAATTAGTATCTTGGCATACTTTTTGAATGATGAAGTAATTTAACCTTATATGGTAAGTGGTTGAAATGTATCTAATTTTACATTGGCATCAAGTATATGGAAGATATTTCACTTTCTGTCATTTCTGGAGTATGAAATGTATTGACTTTATGACAGAAAATAAGACAATTAAAGGTTATATGGATCAAATATGGATCATAAGGTGCTCTTGAGCTAATAAAAAAAATGAATCCATCCTTCAAAAGCAAATTAATTTGATGTGAACAAAATGTGCTTAAGGACCACAGTGAGTTTTTTGATTGAGGAGTAAGGAAAGCTTATTACTGTCAACTTAAAGGAGCACTGAGTCAGTTTTTTGGGTGGAGAGAATCCACCATCTCATGGTCTATATGGTGTTATTTGAATGGAATATTACACAGTATTGTATTAAACATTTCTATCCCCACGGAGACTAGGTTTGATCTGTGGAGAGGCGATTCCGCTCACCATAACAATACATTTTTCTCAAGGTATTTTAGAGTAATAAAAACACCTTTAATTGAGTAAATGCAAGATAGATAAGTTTACCGTAATTCCATAGTGTGAAATATTCTAAGCAAAGCAATAACCTCTCTGTGGAGACAAGCAGGTGGTTACATAGTGCACTTTTAAAATTAGGTACATCTTTGTTTACCCTTTAAAAAAAACACATATGCATGACAGGTAGCAAATCTGGGTTGTATTTTAAAAAGTACAAAAAAAATAAGAAATCTATCTACTCTGTGTTGACCCTCCACACTGCACTGCAGGTTCAGCACAGCACTACGGTAAGTGGGAGAGTATGGTGGTAGGTGAAGGTGTTTGAGCCACACTTCAAACCACCTCCTATAGTAGTAGCTGAGGACTTGAGGCTTGAAAACACAGCCCTTATTAGTTTGGTTATTTGTCTCACCAGCAGCTCGTCCATGCTGGTCTGGCACTTCTCCAGGTTGATCCTCTTGATGGCCACTCTCTCCTGCCTGGGCGTACAGAGGGCAGCCTGCACCACAGCTGTAGCCCCGCTCCCTGCAAGGCAAAAACACAACTCAAAATGTGAAATAATAAACAAAAGCAATAGGAGATTTTACACACAATTCAACTTTTACTGTCTGGAGGTGCAGGGTTAGGATTAGGGCTGAACGATTTCTTTCAAAACCTAATTGTGATTCATTCTGACAAGCATTGCAAACTAATCATTTCTCATCATCACATGTTAGTACAGGTCTAAACTACAGGGTTAGCAGTTTTTATACAGAATAAGATATTTTATTGTTTGTAGAGAAAATCATGGTACTTCAAAAATTGTAGCCTTTGTGATTTGCTAATGGCTTCCATTCAAATTGTGATTTTCGATTTGGTCGCCCTGGAATGGATGTTTATTTGGCTTTGTATTATTATAATATGAATCAAAATCTAGTGATTTTTAATAACAAAATTGGACACAAAGTGGGTCCTGGGTGAGTACTATAAAAAGTTACAAGGCAGTGGCGCCATAAATTCATAATAAAAACTACTATTACTATTGGTATTATATGAACTATGAGCATTGTACTTCTGTTTGGTCCTTGTAGATGGTGATTAATGCAGGAATAGGTACCAAAAAGTACCATTCAGGAACAAGTACCAAAAAAGAGGTACTGGCACAAATAGCATGGTAATAGGATAGATTGGTACCATTTTATAGTAACTACATCTTAATTAGCCTTAATAAAGTATGAATAAAGACTTTATTGATAACAAATAGTTTATTAAGAGTTATTGGGAGTTAGGGTTAAGTAATTACTAAGCCTGAATCATTCTTAATAAATTATTTGTTCATTATGAATTAAGTGTTGCTGATAGATTTGATTGGTTTTCAAAGTTCATTCTAGGTTAGGGTAAAAAGAAATCATCATATTAACATGAGATATAGTCATTACCATAGATACATGTTTAGTAATCATGCTAATTCCATCCTAACCAAGCTGTAACTGTCATATCATTTCATTGAGAAAAGTGAAACTTCAAATGCAACTTGAAATTTAAAAGAAGCAACATAGAAAAAACAAAACAGAAAGAAATTAATGAAATGAAAATGTTAAAACACAGTTGTGCAAAGTGGTTGGTTAGAGTGTTACCAGCCAACACAGAGATCTACCTCACTGGAAAACCCAGTTTGCACCTCAGAGAGGTGGTGTCAAAAACAGATAAGAGAAACTAAAAACACAAATGCAGCAGCTGAGCCATGTGTGATTATCTCCTCCAGAGACAAACAGCTGTATCAGAGCGATAGGGCTGGTCATCTGTTCTGTGTAAGCATCTGTTCTGTGTCAAAACTGTACTTAACACCACTGAGACACACTGGTCATGATTACTGTTCAGTGATGTCAGATGTATTATACAGTTAAGGCAGGAAAAAGGCTCCACTACCTTGTTGAGCTGGTTTGTAAGCACTTTCTACTTTCTCTACTCTTGCCTACAGCAATGGCTGACCACATGATGAGTTTTACATATTTTAGTTCCTATATTTTTGTTGCTTGCTTCTCCAAAGAGTGGTTTTACTGGCAGTAGGCCTGTATTAGACTATATTCAAGTAGGCCACTACCAAAACAATTCATAGACTAACCCTGACAAAAGCCGTTACATCAGCTATAGCCTATGCAACATTGTATTAAATGGTAACGTGTCCAGAACGTCACTGACGTCAGGCTCGGGGAATAGTCCTGGTGCCACACGTGTGTCATGAGCAGCTCTCTGAGCAGACTCACAGCCAGGCTCAGCTGGGCTCACAGAGCCATCCCCGCCTCACACAGGAACAAATGACATTAGAGCCCCGAGTTGCTTCGTCACCATGCACCCCACATCTGCCACAGCTCCAGTCCCAGCTCCAGTCCCAGATCCAGTCCTGTGAAATGTGCTGGTCACATCCGCACAGCTCCGCGCGCTGAAAAAGCCGGTAGGCCCTGGTCGTCAGTGGCAGCTGATAACCCGGCCGCTACACGCTCCGACACACCGCGGATACTAACCTATGACTTCCTGCAGCTCGTACGACTCCCTGGTAATTGGCCAGCCGGTTGTCAGCGGGGGGACAGCGGCTGGAGATTCGCCTTGATCCGCCATGATGGAGAGATGCCGCTGAGCGCGTGAGCAGCGTGAGGCGGCCCGAGGCACGGAGAGTCTGTCCGATGTGACCTCTCCTCCTCCCGAGTCCGGAGCACAAGTGTCAGCTGCCGCACAGCACTGCCGCTGTCTGCCACAACAACCCGGAAAATAACGGTGCACACGCAGCTCGCGCAGACGCGCACATCCGCACGCGCCTCCGCACAGTGCCTCGTGCGCTTAAAGGAGCAGTAGAGTTCATATACACAAAACCACTGGGGTTTTCACATGGATCAGTTTAGATTTTTATTTAGCCTAAGACAGCTTTATAGTTATGGAGTCTACAGAGGCATCGAAAGTTAAAACCTTTTTCCAGGCTACTTTTGAATAGATTTTATTCAAATAACTAGTATCTTTTTAGCGACTGTTGAGTTACCTTCAGTTCAGCCTTCACCTTCACTAGTAGCAGGCCTTAATAGTAGTCTAGTAGCAGTTTGTTGCCTAGGTTGTTGCAAATCTTATTGCAATTTAAACCAACACTACAAGACTAATATCCAAAATGCTAAGTTGAGAGCTAAAAGGTTTTAATTTTCTTTAATATTTCCATGACGACTTCAATGCCTGTAAACTACTTACGCAGCAGGGCAAGTCAAATATTATATTTTTACCTAAGTCTAGAGTCACATAATTTAAAGAATAAACTAAATAGTTTTCAAACTGTAGCCTATTATTCCACTCAGGTTATCAAATGCAGCAGTATACCCCTCCCGACAGTGATCACATGCAGTTATTAACTCTGACCAGTAGGTGGAGGCATTAGGCTTCATAGTGCCATGGACATAGCCTCAGTCAAAATTCTACAGAACAGCGACAAGTTTGTAAATTAACTGAAAATTACACTGATAAAATCATACGTTTTAAACACAATTTGAATAATCAAACATAATGCTATGTGTTAAGCTGATACCATCTCAGGAAGCCAAACCCTAAGCCCACTAAACAACGCCATTGATGACCTATTTGAATAGATCCATGCTGATGACAGAGCCACTGATGCGCTTGGCCTATATCACAGGAAGCAAATATCAAATATCAAATAGAAACAGGGCAAAGTTTGTATTTGTTTTTCTGGGGATGACCGTTCGCACTGTTTTTACTTACAGACTCTAGGGCCCTATGTCTATGTCTCATTTGGCTTTTAAGAATTATTATAATATTCTGATTATTATCTTAATTTATAAGAAATGAAATGACGGTCCCCTCCAGCGCGCAGCAGACCGGTCAGACCCCATGATCCGGGCCGGCTCTCCTGGTTGCTCCGGTGTCGCTGTGTGACGTCTCCCAGCACCAATCAGGAGCGCAGACGCGAACAGAGCGGCCCTTCCTCCGCGGTGAGGGGAAGCGGACGGATCTCCGCGGATATCTGCTCATCACAGGCTCGGTACAGCCCACAGTAGTGTCCACGCTCCCGTCAGAGACACCGTCCTCCTCTTGTGCGCGCTCAGGCACCGCGGCGGAGACATGTCCGGGATCCTGGCCTGGTTCTGGAACGAGAGGTTCTGGCTGCCTCACAACGTGACCTGGGCAGACTTAAAGAACACAGAGGAGGCAACCTTCCCGCAAGCCGAGGACCTGTATCTGGCATGTCCTTTAGCTTTCTGCATCTTTATGATCCGGCTCGTGTTCGAACGGTGGGTGAATAAACCGGGCCACATTTTCACTAGGACCTACTACTGTCTGCTGTGGGGATTTAGTGACTTATCTGGCACGCGCCTCCGTGTGGTAGTCTGGTACCTAAACAATGGCATCTTATCTGGTTAGCCCTCACTCTCACACATCAGCAGGCTGATCCTGCTCCTCTGCAGGCCCGCAGCACACAGTCTGCACTGATGTGCACAGTGCAGACTGTACCGTGCCCGCACCGGGACCCCGGCCCATCCTCACGCCAGAGGAGCCCCGTGGCCCGGTGTAGATAAGATACAGATAGAGCTGCTGGAGTCCAGTGTGCTGCACTGTCACTGATACAGCGAGGTGATGGTCAGAGCCGGCGTGTGCATATGTGGGTCAGGACTCCTCTGGGACACACAGTTCTTAATATTCCTCTAAACTCTCCCTCGTCTTCAATATTTATACTAGCAGTGAACACTGTCCAACTGTAAATAATACAGCAAGGTCAGACAGCATCCATGTATAAGGTTTGTAGATCTACCAGGATCTACAAAAGACTTGCTTGTCACTATAACCATATCCTGGGATAGGACATGCTGGGATTTTCAGTTTTCTGACCATATGGAAAGAGATATGTCAATGGGTATTGCATTTTGTGACAGTAGCATTTACATACCATTAAACTTGCCATTGTCAGTTATTACTCTACTAAATTATAATTTTTATTTTTCATGATTTTTCCAGGTTCATTGCAAGACCATGTGCGATGGGTCTGAAGATCCAAGCTAATGGCCCTCAGAAAGCGCAGCCCAATGCCATCCTGGAAAAGGTCTTCACTGCTATTACCAAGGTCTGTTCATATTGCCTAATTTGGTCCCTTTCATCCATAATAGAAAACTTTAATTATTCCATGTATTTTTAGCACCCTGATGAGAAGAGGCTGGAGGGTTTATCCAAGCAGCTGGATTGGGACGTACGGACTATCCAACGCTGGTTCCGACAGCGCCGTAACCAGGAGAAGCCCAGTACTCTTACCCGATTTTGTGAAAGCATGTAAGTACTTTCAGCTCTCAACACCCTCGCACTGCTAATTTGACTATATTCAAAACAGGCGTGACATATTGTTTGATGGATTTTCTGTAAAGACATGAAAATTAAGTTTATTACTGTGGGCACATTGTCGCATGCTATGCAAAATGGTTAGTAAATGGTGCGAGAGGCAGTCCTACCAGGCAGAGGCATCTTGTTGTAAGTATGTTTAATATTGACATGATAATCACATTTTAATCACAAGTTTGATGCAAAGACAAAGGCCTAAGGACACATCGACAGAACTTGGTCTGACCGGGAATCAATCCTACAACCTTCGGCTTAGGGGCCCACAGCTCTAACCACTGAGCCATTGTTTCTGTTGTTTCTTTAATTGTATGCTATCATGTGTTTTTATTTTAGATTTAATTGGATCAAAACCATTTAAAACTGTTGTAACTTTGTCCTTTTTATGTGATTTATTTTTGTTTTGTAGAACAGTGTAAAATGGGCAGTGATAGTTTAAATCAGTGGTACAAATATAGACAAAGCTGTATCAACTGTATATAAATACTTTACAACATGATAAAATAACGTAATTGAAGACAATCTTTTCACAATATATCTCAAAATGGAGCCAGTAAGTTGTGTTTCAGTATTTCATTGCTACTTCATAAAGCATTCATATTGATATTAATATTGATTTTCATATATTGAGTCCAAAAATAGTCTGCAAAAGTATCACAGTAAGGCAAAATAGACTTTTACTGTTATTTGTATGATAATGTTAATTCTAATTCCATGTTAAAATTCTAGACATCTGCACAACGTTTCTGAAATCAAGATATTTTGACAACTATTCAGAAGTAATTTTCAATCTAAAAGCACTGTTCTGAGGAGCTAGAATGTACGTTAATAGTGGAATATATTTACTCCCTTGTCAAACATGTTTATCCTCTACTGTGCCTGCACTACAATACAAAAGTACAGTGTGAAGCTATCAAGGGGATTGTAGTTAGTTAGCGTTCCCTTGTTCAACTCCAGTACTGAGTGAGAGTGTGTATCTGTCAGACTGGAGCATGTCTAACACTGTGAGGAGCGAAGGGCCCCTGGTGCATAGGACGACACCACTGTCTAATCACACCAATGTACTTCAATTACACGGCAGACAGGAGCGCGCAGAGGCACAAATTAAAGCCTCAATCTTTGCGTGATCTAGAATCTGGGTCAATACTAGTCAAAATATTTTAAGGTTGATGAGCAAACGTTTAATTAATATCTCAATTTTCCCTGATGTGAAAAGTAATTACAGTGATCTTAAGGATGAACGACGACAATAAGGCAAGATCTTCATTATGAATATAAGAAGGGTGCACTATGCAACTTTTTTGCTTGCATATCTCCAGCTTGTCTCCATGAAGATGTTATTTCTTTGCCTACAGTGTTCCACAGAATGGCATAAAACAAGTTACAGGTCAGATCTGCAGAGAGGCGAGCCTGCTCTCAAGAAGGATGCATATTTTCAAGGTATTTTTGAACAATAACCTCAACCTGTAATTTAAGAAATGAAAGACGGGTAGGTTAATGCTGTACTGTGGAACATTCTAGGCAAAGCGGGAACATCTCCATGGAGATAGGCAGGTGTCAGACCCTCCACCAGACAAGTTACATATTGCACCTTTTTTTAAATTTAACTTCAACTGTAACTTTCACCTATTTACACCTATTTTTTTTATTTTTATCACACCTTTACACCACCTTCACACCACACAGAACTTACGAAAAAATTCTAGCAATTGCTTTACAACACCTTTATATTTTAATTAACAGTTTAACAACACAAAACTATATGTGAATTTCTGTTAAGATGAGCCTTGAGCAATTTTGGTTTCAGTGAAATCAATTTATAATATACAATTAGTTATAATAGTACAGACTGCGATTTAGCCTAGATGGAAGAACAAATAAGCAAATGATAAGTATTCTTTTAGCTCCCCTTATGTCTAATTAAGCCAACGACTGGTGCTAGCTAGCTACTGTTAGCCGTATGCTGTACACAATGCTGTACTCCTCTTTACTGAAACGCAGCCAGGTTTGCTAATGTCTTCATTACTGCTGTTCTCTACCTAGTGCGTACAGTCTGTCATTTCCATACCCCCTGTAGATCCTGAAGGGAAGCCAAGCTAACAACAAAAACGTGTAGTTATGCCAAGCTAGCTTCCAAAGATTAGCTGGTGCATATTTTAAAAAAATATCTAATCTATAAGCTTTTATCGTTCTGGCAATGTATTAAAAAACAAGCTACAATTTCTGTGCTTTATAATTTGGGACTTAGTAAAATCATGCTGTGTAATCAAAGCAAATTAGCAGTGTGTAGAGAAGGTGAACGAGGCGTCTGTGGAGTTGTGGGTGTTTTTTTTTTTTTTTTTTTTCTGCTGACCACAAGCTCTGGGCTGGCAGGACGGAGGGAATTTGTGTACAGTAGTTCTGGCGTGTTCACTTACCCGCACAGAATGATAGCGCTTTAGGCGAGAAACTGCAGATGAAGGGAACCAAGAATTTTGAGATAACAAATTTAAACTTTTTTCTGTTGATTCATGATATGAACAGAAATGTTTTGCAATACATGGCATGTCCCACTGGGAGCAGGCCCAGGGGAAGACCCAGGACATGCTGGAGGGACTATGTCTCTCGACTGGCCTGGGAATGCCCCGGGGTCCCATCGGAGGAGCTGGAGGACGTGTCTGGGGTGAGGGAAGTCTGGAAGTCCCTGCTTAGACTGCCGCCCCCGCGATGGATGTTTTGCAATGCTTTTTACTGTTAAAATTGCATATAGGATCTATTGACACATAAGAGGCTAAATGAAAATGGAAAGGTTGGGTTTAAAATCGTTACTTTGTCAGATAGGCTACAGTTTTATTCAGCAACTTTTTAAGAGTTACTTCAATGAGTCAGGCATAGACTTGTGTATCAATATATTCTTTTAATCCTTCCAAATATTGCTAAGTACAAGACTGAAGTTACTTTTGGGAGTAGATTTAATAATTTCTTTGTTGAATATGTTATATGTTCAGAGTAGGATGCTCAAATGTATCCAAAATCAGATACTAATCTATACTAAAACAAGTAAGTATTTAAAGTATCACATTAAAAGAACAAGTTTTAAAATGTCTTGGCTTTATCACAAGTATAAGATCACATGGCAGCATAAAGAAACTATAATTATTCTATGTTGAAAACTGACAGCCTTTTGGTATCGAGTATCAAGCATATTCTTATCACAAAATCAAGTTTGAATCTTCAGTATCGTGACCACACTAGTTCAGAGAGGCATCAAACTAACCCAAAACCTAAAACTGGAAAAAAAATAGGGAAATTTCCTGTGGCCGTGTTTCACCTTAAAACTAGACGAACAACTCTTATTATCAACACCGACACAGAGGCATTATAATAGCAAAAAACAGCTGCGTCTGACTTCAGAAAATCTATTGAAGGGAGGCAGTTGAGTCATTGTAATTGTACATTTATAGCAGCCTTTCAGTGGCCCTTGAAAAAGACTCTTGCAGGTTTGATGAGGCGGTTGCCAGGCGACGGGCTTTGCTGCGTGTGCCAGGTAGACTTGTCCAGTTCATTTGGCTCCACAACATGCTCTATAATCCAGGACAAAAAGCAGTCCGTCAGCAGCTTAACAAGGCTCAGCTTTGAAGTGCTTTTGGGCCATTTGTGTTGTACATCTAAATTCAAGAAGAGAGGATGTACATAGCATTTAAAAAGTCAGCTTAAATAGTCGCACTAAAAAGAGTGCTCGCGGCGGTGGTGGTGTAGAGGTTTAAGTATTAGCCTATAAGAGCCAGGGGGTAGCCGGTTTAATTCATGCTCTTGCGCATATTGTTATAAGACACTTTTTAAGCACAGTGATTTGGCTGACAGTAATTGTTCAGATTTTTATGCCAAATGCCCTCCCTGTCACGGAACTAGTTCACAATGAAGATTAAAAAAAGGGAGAAGCAAATGCATAAAAGCTGCTTTTGTCAATCATAACAAATGTAGAGCCCACTCAGTTGAAGGTTGACGGTTTGATTCCCATTATACCAGTATTCCATATTGTTGCTGCTTTGTTTGGCATGAAATTAAGGGAACTGTGCAATGAGTGGAATGTGCAATATTTTTCGATGGTGCAATAATGGGAACTGTGCAATGAGTGGAATGTGCAACGAGTGGAATGTGCAACGAACGGAATGTGCAATGAGTGGAATGTGCAACAAGTGGAATGTGCAATATTTTGGATGGTGCAATAATGGGAACTGTGCAATGAGTGGAATGTGCAATGAGTGGAATGTGGAACGACTAGAATGTGCAACGAGTAGAATGTGCAATGAGTGCAACGAGTGCAATAATGTGCAACGAGTAGAATGTGCAATGAGTGGAATGTGCAACGAGTGGATGGTGCAATAATGGGAACTGTGCAATGAGTGGAATGTGCAATAATAGGAACTATGCAATGAGTGGAATGTGCAACGAGTGGAATGTGCAATTATGGGAACTGTGCAATGAGTGTAGTGTGCAATTTTTATTTTGACCCTTTTGTGACCCCAGCCCCTGGGACAACGGATGGAAATTAGCCTGTGACTATAATCTGGTGTGTTTACTTTCATGTTGAATCATGTCTATTCATTAATATACATTGTCCCAATCAAATAAATAAGAATAAATAAACTTTGTCCACCTTGTTTCTGGCCCAAGGGTTGACAGCCATAGGATGATTCCCTCATTTCAATTAAAAATACAAAAATGTATACTTTTTTGATCAACGCATAAAAGTTGACTTGATAGAGATCACTTCCTGATTTGTCAATATTTCCTGTGAGAATATGAAAGCACATGCTCATAAAGAGATAGCAAAAAAACAAATTAACCCTTCTTTATCTCTACAAGCTATATAGCCTCTATGCATGTAAAAATGGCATACACATAAATACATACATATCTCTCCTCCACCTCTCCTTGTCAGCTATGTGTGTAACCCCACATCCCACAATAACCACGCTAAGCACGCCATAGTATGTCATAACATCTGCTCTTGTTTTAGCACTGGTCAAGATACATTCTATTCTGTGCTGTTGTAAGCCCACCAGCCGTGCCCACACTGCCAAATGTACTGTTGAAAATTAGCGATAAATCTGGACTAATTATTGTAAGAAGATTAAAATTTTGCCTCACGCTCTCTCATGTCTGGATGAATACCTCTGTGGTTCCAAAGTTACTTCCAATTTAGAAGGAACAAAAAAATGGTCAGACTGGAGTAATGAATGAAACCTACAATTCAGGTTAAGTTAATAATGGTTATTGCTGCGCTAAACCTATTGCTGCTACCATGCGAATCTAACCTTCCAAATAAATGCTGTATTATTGAAATGACAGTTTTTCTTATTGTGCCTTTCAGGTGGAGGTTCACGTTCTATCTATACATATTCACCTATGGAGTCCGTTTTCTTAAAAAGGTATGTATTATTCATGGCGTTTTCAAAGTGTTATGCAGATAGTGTAGGTTAGGTATTATTGTCCACAGTAAATAGAAATTAATATTACTTTTTTTTTTAATCTCAACTTTAAAACTCATTTTTTTTATTTCTAATTTTAATGAAATACATTTTAGAATATGTATAAGCCTATCTACAGGAGCAAAAATGTAACAAAAAAAAAAGTGGAGATAAAAAATATATATATCTTTTTTATTAGAATAGCGGTTTTATAGATGAGCTCAAATGGCAGCAAAAAAAAAAAAAACTTACCATAATATTGCCATAATATTGTATTTTTTGTTAAATGTAGCATAATGTCTAGAGATACATGCTAATTCTTTCATGTTATCAGCAGTGTTGGTCATGATTCCATCTCGACTTGCAGTTACCTACAACTAGCATATTGCATTCTTCCTATTCTCTTACTGTTCTTGAACTTTGCGTTGCCATTCTGTAATTCCCCAATTGTAGGTCAAATAAAGGTTTATCTTCTCTCCTCATATTGCTATATTAGGCTATGCTACAAGAATTCTCAAGCTCTTGTTTTGTGCCATTCCCAAGCCTTGATAAATGATTGTTATAGCATCATGTGTGAAACCAAACCCCCATGCAAGCCTTTACTATATTAATACTTTGAGTTAACTTATTTGCTGGTAACTCTAGGAAAAGCTACAGTGAAAGAAAACACTGTGTAGTCCAAACAAATAACTGCAATTCGCAACTAAAAATACTTGACAATGACGCAGTCTGTTGATCCGTGTCCAAATAACTCTTTTACTGTAATGGCGCCAGCTGGCAGGTTCTTCAAAATATTATTAGAGCTGTTTTTTCGCTCTGTAGTTAACATTCAATTAAACTTTCTTTGTCTTTTGGTCCAGATTAAGTTATTATACAGTTACTTAATTTTTTTCCATGGAATAAAAAAAAATAAACATTGGACTACTCTCTGACAGAAAAAGGAATGAAAACAATATTGCTAAATGGTAAAGCTGTAATTTGAAACGAAATGTGCTGGGATGCGCCGATTTGGAATTTTTCATATTTACATTTTTTTTTCTTATAGATACATAGATAGTATAGATGGATGGATGGGTGGATGCTGCTGTGGCCGATGACCGATATTAAACTATTAAAATCCATAGCAAGCCCATAAATGTATCTTAACCCTGGAGAACACACGGGGTCAAATTTGGCCACAGTTAATTGCTGCTACCCAAAATGAACAAACAAAAAAAAAAGTCAAATTTCAATTCAAAAAATTCAAAAAGCCCAGAGTATCATTTCTGGGCCCTGCATAGAGACACCTAGTAGATGAATATTGAACTAAAATTAGCCAGAGTGGTAGTGACAAGATGACTGACCTGTTGAGCTAGAAAACTGCCCAGACAAAACCGTCTTTTCAGCAAACCAGCGATTGCAAGCCCAATGGGTCAAATTTGGCCCTGATCCTAAATTAGGGAATAAGGGGTTAAAATTGAAAAAGTGGATATTTCAGTGTTCAGTAAACTTATAGCAGTGATTTAATGCAATGTTCATAATTTTCCAAAGAAGAAAAGGGTTCTTGGGTTCTCCAGGGTTAAGTTGAAGTAAAGATCACAAATTATAATTTACTTGATTTTATTTGTTATATTTTTGTGCCATACAGCCATATAACACGTTTTTATTTCCATTTTACTCATGATTCTGTTCAAAAAGATAAATCTGGTGCAGTGAGTACAAACCAGGAATGACACACGGGCACACATAGACTGGACAAAAAATATCAGTATCGATGTCAAAATAGGTCAATAGGGATAGTGGAACCGATATATCGCCCATCCCTACAAAATAATAAAATAGCTTACAACAACTTGTAGATGCAACAACATTAAACTGAAAAAAATTAATTATTCATCAAAAATAGCTTTTAGAAAATTATGAGAATGTTTTAACCACCAAAGCAGTGTGTGAAAACTTGACCCAAAACCACCATCTTTGAGAGGTTAAATACAGTCTGTGTGGCCCCATGAGAGTCTTCCCATTCACATAATTGGTCTCATTAAGAATACATTAGATAACATTAGAGTAGAGATAGCAGAGTGGCACATATCTTTGGTGTGAAAGAAGGAGCATGACCAAGCAGTTTGTACAGTGTTCATTCTGGGCTCGTATGCAGTGCTCTGCCTCTGTGTCTTTGGGAGGTATTCTTAGAACAGGTGGTATACAGAGCCATGTGTGTATACAGACAATAGAGGTTATATCTCAGAAAGTATGACTAAACAAAGTTCTGAATTAGGATTAAACCAGATTGTAAAATGAACTTCTCAAAATGTCTTATTTGCACCGATTTGCAAGTCTTTTTTTTTTTACATCTCAATCAATAAACTAGAACTAAGCCAGGACTGGAGAATTCCTCTGATATTTTGAATGTGAAGGTGCAGTTTGAAGCTTTTCTGCTGGAGGGTGTGCAACATGTTTGTCTCCATGGAGATCTTGTTATTTGCCTAGAATTGTCCACAGTATGGCATTAAATGTATCTATTTGAATGGAGATCAGCAGGTCATGTCAGCAGGCCAAGTACCCGGACAGGACTAAACTATATCTAAACTTGAACTAAACCAAAACCAACATGACGGACTATGGCAGTAAAAAAATCTTGTATTTGGACTGGTGAAAACGATGGTACACACACAGCTCTAAGTTGTGTTTAAAATATATGGCTTACACTATATCTGTGAGAATAAATGCGATAAGAAATAACTACTAGGCTAGGCTACTTATGTCTATATATTTCAGAGTTGGCTCCAACAAAATACTTAGAGAAAAGGTATTTCGTTATAGGCCAGTGACTCTCAAATTCATAATCTTAACCTCTCATTAAAATTTTTATGTTGAATTATTATTAGTCCAGTGTACAATTAAAAGTAGCTACTATACCAACTATTCTACCCTTACACACTTTGCATGGTATTGATTGTAAAGATCAAATCAAATGTTATATACACTGATGTGCTGATGAAACATGACTCAGTGTTGGGCGTTAGAATGTCGGAAGACTGAATATTCAGCCTGTGCCTGGTCTCTCAAAGAGCTCTCTCACTTCACTTGTTGAGTTAGATAAATGAATAAATAATAGCAGCAAAGAAACAAGTGGAAAATCAAGCTTTAAGCACTGCGATATGACAAAACAGTAATGCAATGTATTGATATATAAGGCAAAAACATGAATTTCATACAGGTTGCTTGGAAAGGTTTATAGTAGATCTACAATAACAAAATTGGGAATAAACTAGGACTAAAATTTTGAAGTAATCTTGGACTAGATCAGGACAAAAGCAGGTCTAGAACAGGACCAAACCAAGTCTATATCTGGACTAAACAGTTCTCAAATCAGGACCCAACAAGGACAAGTGTGAACACATCTTTACTGTATTACAGTGCTTTGTAAAATGTCATTAAAAGGTGTGCAGAGTAAATTTATTAAAACAAAGAAATCATGTTATGTTGTTTGGCATCCTCTGCTGGTAACAATCAGAATGTTGCCTTGTAAAAGACAACTTAGCAGCATGGCTATTGTCAACAATTAGATATATAAGCAGCTCTTGAGATTAAAATAAGTTAGCAGTGTACTGTCTGCATCTAATTATAAAGAGTTTTGTTGTTATTCAATCAGGAAGGGCACAATTAGCATGCTAGTTGTTGTTATCATTACCGTGTTGGCAAAGCTCTGGCCTCTGAAAGTTGTGAAAATGTGCTTATAAACTCATCACAGTGAATAATTAGTATACTCTGAATGCATAAGATAATTGAGGAATAACTTCACCACTACAAACCGTTTAAAATGAACTATTTCTGTTTTTCATGTTTTTAAGACAGTAAAAATCAGGTAAAGTAACAAATACAGTGGAGGCGTAGGGACTTTAAAAACATGGAGGAACACATCTTGCATAGATATTCTACACTGAGCATTTTCATCTAATTGGAAATAAATTACCATAACCTCACCAAACAGTATTATGAAAAAACAGCTTAAAAACTCAGAAATACAAGTTGAATTGTGCTATACAAATGGGATAGGCAAGGAAAGGCACATTTGCCTTTCCTTGCCTATTATCAGTCTAACAGCCAATCTGCTCTGTGAAGTTGTGTCGTGATTCACTTGGCATTTATGTCATCTTTGGCCTCTCTTTTTACCCTAGACGCCGTGGCTTTGGAACACTAAAGAATGCTGGTACAACTATCCTTATCAGGTACTTCTACAGTCAAATAAAGACAATTTAAATTGCATATAACAGGTTTTTGTGTTTTATTATTAGTTTGGTAAGATTGTACCTGTGGTAAATATTTATCATAGTTTTACATCAGTTAAGTGAAGAAAATTTGAAGAGAAATACAAAAATAGAGGAAGTAGCGGTGAGTAGTGAGTAACCAGAATATGTCTACCTATGTCATCAAGACGATTTATGTATAAGGAAGGCAGTATTTGGGGAGATTAAACATGGATTTAACAAAATAAAGGTTTCATTTATTAGCTTAATTATAACCATTGTGCAATTTAGACAAGTTTTAGCCATTGTTAACACTATGGTTGCTAGGTAACAGATATGGACTTACGGTACCTTTATGTAGCTTATTTGATTCCAACCAGAAAGTAAAAAAAATTAAAAAGCTAGAAAATAATCTTAAATAATCTAACCTGTCATATGCACTTTCAGCGTATTTATACTTTTATACTTACGTGTATTTTTGTTTGTTTTAACTTTATTTTAGCCATTGACAGTGGACATCCATTACTACTACATTCTGGAGCTGTCGTTCTACCTGTCTCTACTCTTTTCTCAATTCACAGACATAAGGAGGAAGGTAAGACCGGGATACAGTTTGTAAGTTAGTTTGTTTTTTTATATATATTTTTTTTCCCTCAAGCCTTTTGTCACTGTCAGAATAACTGGATGATATGTTGTCTCTTCACTTGCACACAATCGCTCTCTGCCTGGGAGTATTGTTAGTGAGGTGTGAAATAGCAAAACATTTCCAGGGCAGTAGGATCATAGCAAGAATGTTTTCAATGGTTGTGTCGCTTTTCAGAACTAGTCTTTGTTGTAAATAGAGCTGGGATTATTTTTGTTCAATTCCTTGCAATTTTACTATCTATTTTAAATTAGTCATGAGCAAAAAGCTATAGTTTTTCAGTTTTTTTCTTCTTAAATACATTTTGAAATAGGATATACATATAGTACTGTACAGTATATAAAAAAAATCCAATTTGAAGTTACTCTGTTTAATCCAGAATGTAATCTTATGGCATTTGCTGTTGTGAAAAGTTTATCTCGAAATTCTTGGAACTTTTGGTCTGCATTTTTAACATAAAATTCTTGCATTCTTGCATGAAATCTGATTTTTTGTTTTATTTTTTTGCACCACATGACCCATTTGTCACAGTGTTAAATGCTTGGGGTGGTACCATGGAACAAGACACAAATCTCATGAGACAAGATTTTCACATAAATCAAAACTGGTACATTGCTACACTTTTTGCTCATATATATTTCATTTTTAAAAATATCTTTGTATCACCTTACCTACTTAAACTAAATACATTTTTCAGGAATTCAATAGATTTTTCTACACGTACTTGTATGTATTTTACTCAGTAACTTATATGATGTTAAACGTAGTGAATTACAATTACAATATATAAATCTGTATTGTCTCAATTCGCATCTCACCACACACAACAGCACTGCATCATCTGTTCTAATTGGCTCTGAAATTACAATCTACATATTCTCTAGTGATTCAATACAGCTTTACATTGTTTATTTAGCAAGTTTTGTACAAAAGGTTAAGCTAAAATTCTACTAAAATGGAGTTAAAAAGTGAGTATTATTTTTCATGCATTGTTTTTACTTTTACTTCTTTTCAGTTTTGGCAGCTGTACTTGTACTTGTAATGGAGCTGTACTTTGACTAGAGTCCAAATTCGTAGTACTCTTTTCACCACTGTAGATTAGTTGCATATTGATGGTAAATTCCCAATAATAATCACATAACTGCTCTTCTAGTGACAAGAATTTACACTGCATTTGAATCTTGCGAGAAAGTTGGCCTATACTCAATAATTGCAATGAAAAAATCAATTTGATTTTTTTATATAATGGCAAATCACTTACCTGTTCTAACATAAAAATAATGAATTGTTTTATATGTAGACGTCCTCACTGTTGTTCAAATTACATTACATCACATTGCGTTCATTACCCACTCCATAAATCCTCTGTTTGTGTCACTTTGGGTTCACTGGGTGTGTATGTGCGTGCCTTCCTGCTCTCCCACAATGCATTGCTCTATCATCTTTGTGTTGACTGGTGGCATGTTGTGTGTTTTTTGTTTCTCCTTTCAGTTTTCTCATGCACAACCCTACTCTGATGAGGTCCTCTGCTCCCCATGCATCCTCCAGTACTGTATGTCCTCCCTGCACTGCATCTAATCAAGTTTTATTGATACTTTTCAATAACATCACGCTGGAGTGGTTCTGCTTGTATGTCTATGGTGGAATGTACAGTAGTTACACAATGCACACCTACAAATACAACAAAATAAGCTTTAAGATCTGAAAAAAGTCTGAAAAAATACAAAATTGATTTAAACACGTTCTCAGGAGCCTATGATCAATACGAGCATTCATGGTCCCGTTTAATTTTATTTTCAACAAATACGAGGGCAACAACTGAAAAACTGCTGGCTAATGCTCACCTGTTGTAGTTTCAACTAAGTCAGCTCTTTCTGGTCAGATTGTGTTAAAACAAAGTTTCAGATTTAAATCTAAAAGAGCTTCAGACAGAGCAGTGCCTACTGTTGGCATCACACCCACAGAGAATGTTGATGACCTCAGCTGCAAAGTATCAATTTTCTCCATTTTAGTGTTGGATTTTTCTTTATTTTCTGGTACACCATACTGTATTCTATCATCTACATGCTCACAGTTTACCTCTGCTTTTTTTGGGCTGCTAAAAATAGATCTATGCCATCATGCGGCAATGCATTCTGGGTACTTAAGATGTGCGTGCAGTTCTATAGGTATTCTATGGGAGACTTATATTAGTCTTTGAAGTATGCAATCTCTTCCTCGTTATAAACTTCATCAAACCTCTTCATGGAAGAATTTTAATACATTTTGTGATATCAACTTGCAATTTTTTTTACAGCTTGAAAAGATATGCAACTTAAAGGGCCTATATTACGCACTTTTTAATGTATGCCATGTTGTGTCCTCATCTAAAACATACCTTTATTCACACATGTTTAACACACAAATCCTGCATAATTAGGCTCTGTTTCTGTTTGTGATATCACGAAGTGGTAATACGAGAAGCACTCCCCTGTGTTTTTAAACTTCAAACAAATTCTTCAGAATCATTTCAATAGTTTCAGCCCTGGAACTGACAAACTTTGAGGCTACAGCTATTATTTGAACTCATTCTAACTTCTTCGCTTCAGAAGATATTATAGACTTTATGTGGCAGTCTCAACTCAACATAGGGCAAAACAAACATATTTTTAACAGTTTGCTTTAGACCAAAAGTAGCTACCACTTGATGACATCACAAGCTGGAACAGAATATTTTGAGCTCTGGAGATCTCAAGCCATCCATTTTCCTCCACTTAGCAGAGGCCGGGTCGTGGGGACAGCAGGCTAAGTACTAAGACTCCCAGACTTTCCTCACCCTAGACACTTCCTCCATTTTCCAGCCAAGAGACATAGTCCCATCCGGGACCTCCTCCTGGTGGGACATGCCGGAAGGCGCCCAGGAGACATTCAGAACAGATTCCTGAGCCAGCTCAGCTCGCTCCTCTTGATATGAAGGAGCAGCAGCTCTACTCTGAGCTCCTCCCATGTGACTGAGCTCCTCACCCTATCTCTAAGGAGTGTCCAACCACTCTGCTCTGGAGATGTAGACAGACTAATGACACAGGATTACCCAAACAAAACACAACTCTGTATGTTTTTAAGGCGATAACAACATTCCAATATGGCTAAAATATAGGACCCTTTAAAATATTATTAAAACCAAATGAACAAGTTCTCAAGTTTAAACCCATTCAGCTACAGCATTTGCAAACCTAACATACTTACAGTCACCACATCTGCCATTCTTTCTCCCTGTGTGTGTAGCAGTGACTAAACTAGCTGCTTTGATATACCGTTGTTTTAAATGCACTGACGTGACATTTGCTTTGACCACTGTGCCGGCAGGACTTCCCCATCATGTTGGTGCACCACGCGGCCACCATCTCCCTCATAACCTTCTCCTACGTCAACAACATGGCACGGGTGGGCACGCTAGTCATGTGTCTGCACGATGCTGCTGATGTGCTCATAGAGGTTAGTGACATTCAGCACTACACTGTTATGGAAAATAAGTATGGTATGGAGAAGTAGGAGCTGGTTCTCTCGCAGCCAGGCTGATGGGGGAATATTACTTATAAACCACTAACATGGAATTAACATGTGGAACTATCAGATAGCACTTTTTACAGTACATTAATAGAATGAAAATTAAAAAATGATAAATTTAGTACTGGTTTAGACCTGGTTTAATAATTTTGGGTTAGTACTAGTTCAGTCCTGGTTTTGTTGTCCTTGTTTAATTATGCTTTGGACCTGGCTTTGATTTTCGATTAGCCCTGGTTCAGATTTGGTTGGTACTAGTCTAGTCCTAGTTTAAATCTGGCTCAGTCCTGTATTGACAATCTTACAGAGTAATGTTTGTAAAGCCTTTTTTATTTTATATTTTGCCAAAATTGAAGATAACAAGTTGTGCCCAGAGCTCATGGCCCTTAGAGAAACCCAACTCGTGTACGCTGACAAGAGTAAATTGTTAAGCTTGAGCAAATATACCAAATATATTTTCCCTTCAAAAAATATATTCTTATTTTTGAAATATTTTGTGAACTTGGTGAAGTTGAAAATTTGTAACTCTAAAAACTAATACTGTTGTTTGGGTTAAGCCAGGGGTGTCCACACTTTTCTCATTTAGGGCCATATATAAAAACACTGACAAAGCTGAGGGCCGATTGAGGGCCACAGACTGGTCACCAATACAGTGATTACTTCAAATCTGTGATATTATTAAGTTAGACTGACCCACTAGACCTTTATTCATGCTTACACCATCAATGGGACACATTCAGTATTTGATATGGCCTTGTTAAGGTAGATTTTCAGAAATGTACAGTAAAAAGTACTGTTTAAGGTAATATGGGTTAATCCACCTGGAAGCTTGAGGACCAAGAAAAATTGGTCTGAGGGCCACAGTTTGGGCATGTTTGGGTTAAGCAAATATTGTCGGTGTGATGTTTTTTGGAGGATTGTTCTTGTCACCATCTCAATATTGGGGTGTTATTAATGTAGCCCTCTGCTAAACTGAAGGTATACATGAATAAGGCCATATAAATGCAGAATAGATTGCTGGATAGTATTCAGTAACTGATATTCCAAGTTCATTTGAATAATTTAAAGTAAGCAACACTGAAGAACCACAGTACTAACCAAAAATATTGTTAAATTTTAGCTAGGCCTTAACAAGTAGTAAAGAATTAAAATCTAAAAACCCTACCTAAAGCAGGGCTCAACGATCTGTGTAGTTAGTTAAATGTGACTGATTAAAAATGACTTCAGAATCCCTGCAGTAGATTCTTGAAACTAAACAGTTCCTGCCAACACCACTTCTCTTTCCTCTCTTCCAGGCTGCCAAAATGGCCAACTACGCCAAGTGCCAAATCTTGTGCAACCTCCTGTTTGCCATGTTCGCCATCCTCTTCATCAGCTCCAGACTGGGAGTTTACCCCGTCTGGTGAGTGCCTCCTCCTTCTCCCCCCTCCTCCTCCTCTCCCTCCTCTTCCTCGTCCCAAATGTCTGCTCGCAAACCCTTCCATTTACATTCTACACAAAGCGCCAAGTTATTTTTGGTCTCCCACGTCTGCATCAGCCAGTGTTTTTTTTTTTTTTTTGTAGTACTTTTTCTCTACAGTGAGGGGTTGAGACACATTGCCGTGAATTTTGTTGCTAAGTAATAGTTTCTATGGATACGGCAGCAGCTTTAACCTCGACGGGAGAAAACCAAATAAATTGGCCAATAAAAATCAAGCCATTGTGGTCAGTGCGTTTTTGTCAAGCGATCATGGAATTTTCAGTTTTGCCACATCTACTGCTCCTCACAATGGGGAAACTGTGACATCACGGGTACAACTGAGTTCTGAGGGAATAAATAATTTCCATGGCTGTACAAATTGATCCAACTAAATATATTGCAAGCGTTTTTAGACCTAGATTATAATGGTGAAATAATTTGATGTCTGAAAATAATATAGAGGAATAAAAGAGTGTACATGTTTTTGTGCAGTTAAACATTTTAAAGTTGCACTATGTGACTTTTCGAGTGGGGATCCAGCAACTGCCTGTCTCCATGGAGATGTTATTGCTCTGCCTAGTATGGGATCAAACTTCTAACTTGCATTTATTCAATTGTAGGTGTTTTTATAGCTAAAATACCTCGAAAAACATACATATTCTTACATCTTTTAATTAAGGTCACCTCTCCACAGATCTCATCTGTAACTTAGTCTGGTTGCTTGACCTGTTTGTCGTCATAGTTTTAGGTATACTGTGGAACAATCCAGACAAATCAACATCTCCAGAGAAGTTACATAGTGTACCTTTAAAATATGATTCTTCAAAACTATGGGTGATGTACCGGTTTCGATATCAGTTTCCTCCAATATTGTTGATACTGATATTCGATACCAATACTTTTTGGCACTTCCCATTCTCTGACTTTTTGAACAGACTAATGAGTCAGAATTGAAATAGAAGTGTGTTTTAGGGCTGTTTGTTTACACAAACATGTGACTCATTATTTTATATTCTAGATCAGGGGTATCCAAACTATGGCCCGGGGACCAAATGCGGCCCTCAGACCAATTTTTCTTGGTCCTCAGGACTTCAGTTGAACTGGTCCAATTGATCATAATCAGTACTTTTTACAGCAAATTTGAGTATTCCTACCAGTGTAACCTAAATAACGTCACATTGCGTTGTTATACAGACCTAATATTAATATTTCAAGCCTTAGTTAAAGTATGAGTCAAAACTATGTTAAATGCACCATCTGAATAATCTACTGTATTGACCACTGTGGCCCTCCGTGTCGAATATTTTTCAAGATATGGCCCTCGGTGAAAAGAGTTTGGACACTCCTGTTCTAGATAAACTAATTTTATTATTTTTTACAAAAAATGAAAAGTGAATTAGCTCTTTACTTAAACTTAAAAAAAACATCCATATTGGCCCATCCCTATTCAAAACCCTGGAGCAGGTTTTGATCGCCAAAATACCATTTTAAGTGAATCCGGAGGTAATTATTACATCAATACATTTGAAAATTGTCAGATTGAAATGACTGTAGTTTGCAGAGTTGAACACATTTGCTGAGGCCTGAGTTGTTATTAATCCTTTCTACATATAGTCTTGGATTATCTCAAAAAATATTGTGAACTGGAACACTTGAGCTAGATTTTCCTGCCTCCACACAGTGATATGAAGCACATATATATTCGGCAGCCCCCATCGCAGCAGTAGTAAAGTTGTCATTACTGTAAAAGCCGTTGCCATGGCGTCAGTTTCCCGAGGATGATTCACAGACAACCATTTGCAAGAATTTGCCCAAGGATAAAAATAACGCTGGACGTGTTATCATGAGAGAAGTGTGAAACTAGTAGATATATGAAATGTAAATATGTTAAGTGGCAGCACACATAAATGCATAGCTATAATATATATATATATATACTATGACTAAAGGGAAGCTATCAGGTATTCCCGTAGCTTCAGCGGCTGGAGGAAGGAGACAGAATATATTTATGTTTGTAATCATGGCTGAGACATGATTGGTGGAAAGACAAATATGAGAGGCTTCAATTGACTGACAGTGATGGATAGATGACAGGAAGCAAGTAATACAGTCTTCCTCGTGGAATTTTTTTTTACACTTTACATTAAGAAACTATATACACATTGATACAAGGTGGATTGAAGAGTCTTGCTCAAGGACACAGCCGTAGTAACTTTTATTTTTTATTAAGAAACAAATGACTTGGAAACAGTAACTCAACAACAGTAATTCAGTCTCTTACTGTGAGTGAGGTCTCCCCTCCACAGAACTGACCTGTAACTTGCCTTGATGGCGTCACCTGCTTGTCTCAGTAAAGATAGATGGTTTAATGCCAGGCAAAGCAGGAACACCTTCAATGAGAGAAACAGGGGGTAAAAAAGTATAAAAGAAAAGTTGCATAGTGCTTCTTTAAAATACTTGTAAAAAGCAAATCGGATACTAATAATATATGACCAAAATAAGTAAAAAAAAAATACAGAAAGAATGTGGGAGTGAGTCTTGAACCACCATACTTCTGGGTAGTGGGCTAATGCTGTACCTACTAACAACTGCAGGCCATAGGTTGCATTTTATGATGATCTCAGATGGAGGGTAGAGGTGTCTATCAGAGATTTACAGTTTTTGAAGGAACTATCCAAAATAAAATAAAAATAGAAATGTTGAACCATATCAATATTTGTTTGGGATTGGGTCCACCAACCTGTAATATTGATCTCATGGTTTAAAGTATTTTCAGCTGACAACAGTCACGTCTTTGGAGTTGCATAATGGCAACTTTGTGAGGAAATTGTGAAAAAAATAATTTCACTTTTGTTTATTTATGAGATACAATGACCTTTTTGGTTTTGTTTCCTGTTCTGTTTTCAGCAATTAGCGATATTAACCATAAACCAGGTCAAGAAATCTGCAGTCTGACAGTTTAACGGCTAATTCCGCTATTGAATTCTGACCTTCAACTCAAATTTGAACTATAGGGAGAAATAGAAGTAGTAAAGTACTGCACTTAAGTAGAATTTTTAGGTATCTGTACTTTACTAAGTATATTTTACTTTAAGTATATTTAAGTATATTTTACAGTGGACACTTTTTTACTTTTACCTCACTACATCTGAGAGCAAGTATCTGTATTTTCTACTCCACTACATTATTGAACTGGACTGAAAAGCTAAAAGAACTTTTCATATGATTTCAGGGGTTAGCTTTGGCTTTGAACAAACAAAAATAAATACACAACATTTGTAATATAATGACATAATAGTATAAAACGAAGTTAAATCCATTTCATGTGATACTTTTACGTGAGTATTTCTTTGCCTCTATATCTGTACTTTTACTTAAGTAACACAACTGAGCACTTCATCCACCATATCCATATCACTTGAGCCCAACCTATTGAGACAGAACATACTAAGAACATTTTTGCATGCCTGCTCTTTTACAGGATCCTAAACACCACTTTGTTTGAGAGCTGGGAGATCGTGGGACCGTACCCGTCCTGGTGGCTCTTCAACCTGCTGCTCCTCCTGCTGCAGCTGCTCCACTCCTTCTGGTCCTACCTCATTGTGCGGACAGCCTGCAGAGCCATCTCCAAAGGAAAGGTGAGGCGCGCTAATAGGTTTTGCTCACTTTCCAGAATGGTATATTGAGCTGGGTGATAGGAGAAAAAAAATGTGCTTCATTTTTTGTCATAGTGATTGATAACGATTTCCTTTCATCTTAAAACTAATTTAAAAAAATGCAATCTTCATTTCATTAGCATAAGCAATACTGACTTTTAACCACTGCCATTTATCACAGAAAACAGTCCAATTTCTTCCTTCAAACACTGGTCCAAACCACATGATTTGACTGACAGAAGACAGAAGGCTGTAAACTGATTATTGACCATTAGAAATTACTATATCTCAGTCTTCAGATTTGATTAATTGCGTAGTCTTGTAATGTAATAAATTCATATACTGAAGCTTGTTATTTTTTGTTTGGGAAAGGCTACACTAAGTTGAAAGATTAAATGTCCTATCAACCAACACAAATTATTGATGTTTGATTGACTAATTGCACTACTTTGTAACGCTAAAGTGAGAAAAATTCAACAAAACCCAAAGAATTTTCTAACACAGAAGCTGTTAAACTTTGTGACAGTTACATTGAGATTAAAGGCCCTATACACATTTTTCCCTATGTATCTGAGCAAAACTTGTATTACCCCAGTAGATATTTTGTATAAGCAGCTCTTGACATCAAAACAAGTCTGCTGTGTGATATCTGCACAAATTATAAAGCGTTTTATTGTCCGAAAATCAGAACAGGCACTTTTTTACCATGCTAGTTGTTGTTAGCTTTACTGTCACTGCAAAACTCCCCTCTGGACTCTGAAAGTTGTGAAAAGTGCTTATAAACTCAGCGAGGTGAATAATTAGGATGATCAGAATGCATGAGGTAAGTGAGGAGTAACTTTGGGCCACTGCAAAGCACTTACAATGAAATAGGCCTGTGCTTTATGTTTTTTAAGACTTAAAAACCATAAACTAAGACAAAAAGCTTGAATTTGACAGTTAAATTCTACCATAGAATGAAAACCAGCCATCTCTCTACTATGATGTCAGATGAATCCAACCTATTAGACTTCATAGTGACACAATAAACTGTTAGTATATACTACTACTACCTATACTATTAACGCTAGTGTCATGTAGTCACCTTTGACCCTCTCTTTGTCCTCCACGCTAACGCCAAGGTGGGAAAATGGAATCCGCTACACGTAAGTACAACCTAATAAAGTCTAGTGGGCGTGTTGTTTTTTTCTGGTGATGGATTTTGGTTTTATATTTTTCAGTTTTTCTTCTGCATGAATCATCAGTGGATTAAGGCAAAATTGTGCATGCATTACATTACATTATGAATCGAATCATTAGCTGTATTTTGTGCTTAAATTTAAAGGGTAACTGTATAAATTCATTTGTACTGAGGGCATGTTGTAAAGTGGATCCAGTGTGGTCTGAAATTGACGTCAATAACCATCTCTAAAGAGGAAGTGGTCAAGTTTGACAATGATAAAATGTGATATGAATCTGAGTTGACTAAAGGTGATAGCAGTGAAATGGGCGACTGGTTTAAAAACTGCAATACAATCACAACTGAATCCGGGAACTTGCCACGTACTGATGACAAATATAGAAAGGTTTTAGTCACAGGATCTGGCAACCCAGTATGAGGAAGTGTGCTTTCAGATAATCGGCTTGAGAAACTAAATACCATCTAAAGACCTTTCACATGTTTGAAAATGTTTTAGTAGTTTTAATAATACATTAAGATGACAATAAAACCAATATTTCTAATTTTAACTCTGTTTTCCATGTTTTTAAGACAGTAAAAATCTGTTACAGTGCTTTTACATAACTTTTTTCACAACTAAAATTCAACTAAATACAACAATTTCTGAGAGATCACAGGTTAATATTTACGCCACGATAATGATGAACATTTTTGTTTATTCAAGCATGCATAATATGTAATTGCTTGTTTATACATGACACAGTGGTTAACTGTTACAACTTAAAACTGGCTTGTTGTAATACGTGTCCTGGCTTCTATTACGCCTCTAAATTAATGAGCTATTCTGATGAGCACAACTTAAAACATCATGTACCGACACGCTGCAGTGGACGTGGGGCTTCTTAACTCTACAAACAGATAAACAGTTACCAATATCGCTCATGCATTTACCTCAGGATCATACGCTGCAGTATCACAAGGAAAAGAGAGTTGAGAGTGGAAATTATGGTCTCAGAATATGTAGATAAAATGACAAAAAGAGAATAGTACGTATCCAAGGTAACAGGAGTTATAGTGATAAATGGGAACATTATGATTCTATGTCAAATGCAGTGTGGAAGAAAAAATAGTAAAGTACATGTGAGAGCAGGTATATGTACTTTTCAGTTTAGTAAAAAAAAAAATTACAAAAGTATTTATTGCTATTTGAGACCTGCTGAAAAGTCTGTAACATGTTTGTAGTTTGAGCAAACAAAAATGTACAAATAAAAACAGTTAGGAAAAAAAAAAAGTTTTTGTTGAACAAAATTCAGCACAAATCTTTATCGGTGTAATCTCTCAGTCAGAACAAATCTGTATCAAAATAAATACATTTGAAGTCTTATAAGACCTCAAAATCTGCACGAAAAACTTTTTATTCTGAAAAATTGTACTTAAATACTTTTACTTATGTAGATTTTTATGTGATACTTAGTTTTACTTATATTATATATTTTTTTTTTTTGCGCTGACATCTGTACTTTTAATTAAGTAACAAAATTTAGTACTTTTTATATCACTGGACAAGTAATTGAGGATAAAATTAAGTTGAACCAATTAAGTCTAATTTGGTAATCTCAGGTCCACAAGTTGATGTATTGATTTATTATTAGATTACTAGATTTTACCATGTTAAAATCACATTCAATCATGTAGCCTAATTTCATTAGTTCATTGCTGAGAGATTTTAATTTCATCTGTTTATAAACTGATTACTACTTTACTTTCCATCCCAGACACCATTTGTCACATTTGTTCATCCATAATACTGAGGAAACATAACACGGCTGATCCCGTCTCGTTCTCTGACCCAGGTGTCTAAAGACGACCGCAGCGACATTGAGTCCAGCTCGGATGAAGACGAAAGCCCTCCTCTTCCTCCTAATTCGGCCAATCAGAGGCACCACAGCAGCGCCACCAACGGCACCAACAAGAGCCACGGTACCAACGGCTACCTGACGGGGGCGCTGTATCCCGATGAACACTGACCTGTGGAGAGCACTGCACTGGAGCCATGCTACAGACACCTTCCATCGTTTGTATGTGTGTGAATGAGTGAATGGGGGAGATGTGAAGAGCATTGCCAGTTTGCTATGGGAGTATTGGGGTGAAAAGGCTAAGGAGTCATCTTTGAATTTAAAGTTGAATTGGGTGTAAACACATACTTTTTATGTCTGATGGGTAGAAAGACCTTAAATAAACCATATTTGCATTACACATTAGGAGAAAACTGCATTAACAAACAGATTTTTAAGTCATTTGTCAAATATCATGATTATTTATTACTTTTTTTTCAAAATTCAGAAAAAAATTAACCGGCCATAAAAAGAAAGTGGTCAGAATATCCAAAAATCTAGACAAATTAAATAGATCTAAACTAGTATTATCACTATACAAAAACTCAAATGTCTATTTTAATACCAAGAAAAAGGCTCTTTGATACCACAATGCTAAAAGAATGCCAATTTCAACACAAAATAATAATCATTTTTTAACTTTTTATGGTGGTCTTATACTAGTTCTGATATAGATCTATACAATTTAAAACTAATCAGAAGAAGTCCAATTTTCTCCTTTTCATCAGTATCTATACTTCTCTCCTAAACTACTCGTATCAAGGTAAATATTTTAAATTCATTCATTTTATCCCATGTTTGCCGTGAAGTCTCAAAACCCAACTGCAGCCAGACCAGTCCCAAGGCAGTGATAGGGCAACGAGGAACTGTAATATGAACTGTGATGTAAGGAGCACAAGTAAAATGTAATCACTACGAGTCTTGTCAAAGGGAAAACAAAACATGGGCATTGTTAAAATTCAGTGGATACAGATTCACCTCAAAGCAATAACTAGCATTCATTTTCTTCAACAACAACAGACTGGTTCAATTATTTATGTGTTTCATTGATTAGAAATTCCTGTGTAGATCTCACCACAGCATTTGAATTAATTTTGGTTCAAGGACTTGATAATATTCTTTTTTCACTGCACAAACCCTTGCAGAACACTCAAGTGCACAATATGTTTAATGCACATGAAACTGTCTTAATTGAACAAGTCTCGCTTTTACATAATTTCAAACACTTACGATTAACTTAAGACACTGTACCTGATTTTTACCGTCTTAAAACAAAACTAGTTCACTTTTATTTGTAGTGGTTTGTTTTTTTGTTTGTAGTGGATCCTATAATTCACCGCATTGAATTCATACGCACTTTTCACAAATACACAACAACAACTAGCATGCTAATGTGCACTTCCTGATTACCGGACAATAAAATTCTTTCTAATTGGGTGCAGACAGAATGCAGCCGATTTATTTTGACCTCAAGAGCTGCTTAGGCAATATATCTATACAAATTCTGCTCAAATACATGGGAAAAACGATCTTTTAATAAGAAATTCGTTGGGAGCTTCAGTATTTATTATCACTGCCTGTTATAAATGATTAAATGGCTAAACTTCGAAAGCCTAAACAACCCAAATCAGATGAAAAATTTTAAAGAGGCAAGCCTTAGCTATTTTACCCCAATGTATGTCACAGTTTTCCAATAAGTTCTATTTTTCTTTACATTTTTTGTCATATTTATTGATATGTGCATCTCATTCAGATTAGCCACTTCATGGCGTTGGCACTTGGCATGCTACGTACCGCTACATAATGTCGACGGGCACGCTGGCCGAGGGTACGATTACTTATGTTTGTCTCATTATTGTTATGTTATTTATTTTTTATAATGATATATTTGCCAATGGTAGTCAAACCGCTATTTTGACATCAGTGTTGAATGATCTTTTAATTACAGACACATTTCGAGTATTTGATCAGTACTGGGTTTGCGTTGACCGCCACACCCCACAAATATATGCCAAAAAGACGATGTCTCACTCACGATTAATGTACGGAGATTGTTTTTCGATTCCATATCACACTAGTATGAGATGTCAATAACAGTATTACACGTTTGGATCACTATGGCTAGATGCTGTATTCCCTTTTCTGAGCGATTTGTTAAGTATTCTTGTACATTTCTGGTATGAGCATTTCATTAAAAAAGGTCATTTGTTATGATGCAAGAGTTGTTTGGATTATTCAATAAAATGTATAAACATTGCAAACTTGTATTAAGTTACTTTTTTGAATGCATTACCAGTAGCACACTACCAAAATTCAATGTCATTCAATGTTTTTATCTTTATTTTTGGTACTTTCTACATTTTATACATTTTTAACTCTTCAATAGCTCCTATAATTCTTAAGTTATACTCACCAAATTTTAGCAGTAGGTAAACTGAACCTTTGGCAATATACACGGTTATAACTGTTCACTTACACTTATCACTACCTAAACTAAGGTAAGTAAAAATGACCTAACCAAAAAAAAAAAAATACGTTTTTTAAGTGCCCACCATTTTGGATTTGGCACTGAATAGCCCGATCCAACACCCTTTGCATAACATTTGAAAGAATGTCCAGTTTTATAGCTCTTATTTGATCCTTGATATCAAGTTTTAAGTCGTTTATTGTCTGAGGTTTATTCACAAACACCTTTTCTTTAAGATAACCCCACAGGAAGAAATTGGGACTACTCAGGTCTCGGGAGATCACATACTGCCCCCTGTCTTTGAAAACGACTTATTATTCCTTTAATGGCATTTACGCTTAGGGTATCTCTGGTATTAAAATGTCGGCAGTAACACCGCTGGGTTTCTGAATTTGACCCATGTGACTCAAAGTACCACTGTACAATGAGGGTTTGTTCCTCGGTGCTATATTTGCTCATATTAATGTCAGAAGGGTCGTTCTAAATGCTCTGAAAAAATGAAAGAAAAATATTTAGAAACAAAAGAGTTATGATTTTTTTTCAACTGTCAGTGACTTTTGGCCCTGTATATACAAAAGATCATCCACTATTACAAATCTACAAATCTACAACTACTGAGGCTTGTGTGAGGTATTGCCAAGACACAATCATTGTTTTTAGCTGCACTAATGGAAACAAAAGTTAAGTACTAACTAAAATTATGCATAATATAGGACCTTTAATATTGTGGCCTACTGTCTACTGTGCTGATGGAGTAGACATTATCCGATTTAAGCAGGGACTCCCAGACTTCCCTCACCCCCAGACACCCCAGACACTCCTCCTGGATCTGAATTTCAATCTTCAGCAGCAAATTCTATCCTAGACTTCTACCTGCCTCCATTCAGACTGTTTAGATTGTGGTATTGTTAGCATTAGCCTTTCCTTTCAGGGGCCAGTGTGGAACAAGTTGGCAAACCCTCCGCAGTGTCATTTTTAAGTCAGTCATTATTATTCACCTCCCACTGCTCCTTTGATATCGAAAGCCTTCGCGTTATGTTTAATGCATGATCTCACAGTTTGGGTGAAAGCAGGCTAGCATGGAATCAAAAGTGTGCAAGGTGTCAGTGGAACATACTTAAAAGTTCTGTATAGTTCCACGAAGAAAATACATTATCTAGTCCATATAATAACGATTTTAAATTTCAGTTTGCATTGGCTAAGACATGTACTCATTTTCCCCTTTTGTTTCAGTATAGCCAGGAGAAAACAAAGCATAAAGATGTAATGTGTAACTTTCTCGTAGAGGGTCCACCACCTGCTTGTCTCCATGGAGTTGCCTGGCATGTTCCACAGTATGCCATTAAATTGATCTTTCATGCAGTTATTTACAGTTCTAAAAAGACTTTGAAAATATGCACTGTTATAGTTACTATGGGTGCCTCTCCACAGATCTGAACTGTAACTTGGCGCAGTGGTGTTTACAGGGATATGTTTAATGCAGGAGTGTCAAACTCAGATTCACAGAGGGCCAAAATTAAAAACTGTGACTGAGTCACGGGCCATACTACATATTTATTGAAAATTTTCAACAACATTTGCATGTTTTTCAGAAGGGGTGGACTAAATTTGAGTGAGGCCACAGGTAGCAGATGCTAATAAGTGTCAACAGAAGTGGTGGGGGTTGGCGCCAAACATTTGCAAAACATTCTGGGATTCATAGTATTAGAGGTGCATGTGCTATACTGGCACGACGGCTGCCGGGCCAGCTCTAATACATATTTGATATGATCTTGTGGGCCAAATATATTTATATCAAGAGCCAAATTTGGCCCGCGGGCCTGAGTTTGTTATGTCTAGTTTCAGCTCTATGAAGATTAGCAACTGGATAAACCCTCCACCAAAAAAGTTACACAGGACACCTTTAAATAAGACGTGAAATTTTCAATTGTGTTACTAAAGTAAAAGTACAGACACAGAGGTAACAAGTTACTCAGGTAAAAGTAAAAGTATTATATGAAAAAAATCGACTTATGTAAAAGTATTAAGTGCCCGTTCAAAAGGATTTCACACAAGCGTTGTTAAATGTAGTGATATTGATTTAAAAAAGATACATATTTTGGTCAACAGTAAAAATATGAATGAATTTTTTATTTTTTAATGAATTTTGTGTATTCATATTTGTTTGCTCAAAGCTGAAGTTTGAACTCAAAAACTTAAGTCAGAATGTTACCACAAACATGGTAAAAATAACCTCTAAAATCATATCACAGGCCAGTTAAAAAAATGTAGTGGAGTAAAAAATACAGATACTGTTTTCAAGTGTACAAACTTCCACCACCAGTTTGAAGTGTAATTTATTACCTAGTCACACCTAGTCCGTCCACTCCTGTTGTCGTTTAACTTTGTGTGTACAGTTCACTACAAGATAGGGGCCTACTGCTTTTACTTTTTAATCTGCTGTAACATTATAGAAATTGAAGTACTTTCATGTTTGTAGCACTGGATCCTGGAATTTTCCTTTCTTTGCACAGCTCCCTTACAAAACATGCAGGTAGTTTGCGCATGAGTGGTTTTACCTGAAGGGCTGTGGTGTGCAAAGTTCAAAGTCCGAAGTCCACAAACAGTCTGAAGATGAAGGACCCAATCAGCACCTGCATGGTAAGTTTCTCCTATTCAAAAACATACACAGACATGAGGGCACGGCACACTTGAAAACATGCATTGGAGAATGAAAGAGCACACGCCTTCCAGTCAGGTAGATTATAACACATTTTGGTGGGTAAAATTATATAAAAATTTCAATCAACCAAAATTTGTGCTTCAGTACAACCAGCTGTACCAGGATGTCAAGCGGTTTTCCAAATCGGGGGAGTATTTCTGCAAAGAACTTACAGCAGTTTTTCATCAGAGGTAAGTAACCAGTACTTTACATCCATTACCACACTTTTCCAATCCAAGTTGTCAAAACATTGGCAAGATATTGTTTGTATGACTTCTGCTTCCTGGTCTTGTGCAGAGCTAAAGCGAACTTATGGTTAAATGAAACTTAAAATTGTACATTATTATTGTTGTCAGTGAAAATTGTAAATGTAGCCAGTTTATTTGCTTATACTTAATAGATTCAAAGTGTAATTTTAACTTTATCCACTATCATTAACTGCACATTCATTCAGTGGTCTCAAGCGTTATTCTTTGACTTTCCATGTTGTCTCAGTTTGTTTAAAATTTAAACAATAACTTTATGTATCCTGATGTGACATGCTAAAGAATGTCACTTTTTTATGTACTTTATTATATTTCAAAGAGATAGTGCAGGTTTTTCCACTGATTACAAGGTCGGTAGTGCAATTCTCACTTCCCAGCAAAGCGAGAACACTATTGTGTCCTTGGGCAAGACACTTTATCTTATCTTGTCTGAAAGCTTTAATATATTTAAAGGGGGGACTGAGTGGCCCTTAGTGGGACATTCTTATCATTGGTTTGGCATTAATTCACAAACTCGATGGAAGCCTGTTCAAATTCTCACCAGAGGACATACTGCCGGTGTGTCCTTGGGCAAAAAACTTGTCACATTGCCTGCCTACTATTGTCACTGGCAGGGCATCCAGCTTAAATATCTTGGTAACACTTTATAATAACTATAGCCTATTTAGCCTTAATAAAGCATGAACAAAGACTTAATTCATAATGAACAAACACTTAATTCATAATGATTCATGCTTAATTACGGCCTTAATTAACACTTAATTAGCAATTAATTGGCCTGTGTTCATAATATCTCAAATTTCCACACAAAAATTTCTCATTCCAGGTCTGAACTTGAGCTAACATACTCTAAAGGTCTCCAGAAGCTAGCTGGAAAACTCATCAGGGCGTCTAAAGAAATGACCAACAAGTAGGTCCAAATTTTCAGCAACATAAAATGAGTTTAGCCACCATGTTGTGTTTGCTTGTTAACCTGCATCAGCACTAACTTTTCCATGCTGGCTCCCCGCTCAGTTCCACCTACAGTGCGTGGTGTCATGTGTCCGACGAGATGTACTCAAGAGCGGACGCCCACAGGTACACGACCGCACATGCGCACAACAGAAGCAGGGCTGGGTCTAGCTTTGAGGGGTCCTGCGTTAAAATGTGTTAAGGGGCCACTACTTTCTCGGAGTTTTTCAGATAACATCACAACAGTCTATATAGGGATGTATATATTGAAAGAAGTTGTGAAGTAATTGTCAGTGTGCACTTTTGTTGTTATAAGCCATGAGTTTAAAAGTAAAGTACATTTCTAGAGGTGGCACATGACCTGCAGGATTCTACGGAAATAAAAAAATAAAAGTTTGGAACATTCTCCATGGAAACGGATGAGTTTTATGCCATACTGGAGAAGATTATTGCTAAAAGCTAAATTAGATTTTCTCATGTGATACTTTTACTTTTACATGAGTGACTTTTTACTTCTGTATCTGTACTTGGGATGGGACGATACGAAAACTTAGACTCACAATTATCGTGACAAAAATAATCGCGATTAACGATATTATCGCCATAATTATTAATTTATAAACGTTCTGACGGCCCGGGCCTACATTACAAATCAACAGGAATGTACATGTACTTCTGCGTCACCCAGGCAAACAATCTACACATCAAATGAAAGTTACAGCGCTCGTCTTTTCCTATATGCAAACAATTTTCACCTGGAATCACCACAGTGCTGACAGGAAAGACGTTTTTACAGAAAAGCCAAAAATGTGGATTTGGACTTCACTCACCTTTGAGGCTCTGATTCTGTCAAACATCAACATATTCCACAAAGTTCCACATTCGTTTCGTACAGATCCAGAGAATATAATCCAGTCAAGAAATCATGTCCACAAAATAAGTTAGATCCTCCATGTCGAAACTGCTGCAGGAAAGTATTCCACACGCGAAATCTGGTCCGTCACTTGTTTGCATTTCTTTGGTCGATTTCAGACATAATAAACTAAAGACAGCGCCAACTTTCTTCCTCAGTGTTAAACACACGTGTTAGCTTCTGATTGACACCAGTGTTGTCCAATAAAGGTGGAGGTTGTATGTCACTGGAGCCGCAAACAGCGAATCAGTGCTACAGATGACTGAAAGTTTACGCCCCACTCTCCCCCGTGTAGAATCAACCAATCACATCACACACGTGGATCCGTGCACGCGCATGCATGTTGCTCGTGTTTTGCCCTCGGAACCGCAACTTTTTTTCGGCAGACTCTGCCACTAGAACAGGCACAGACAAGTGTCATCGCTATGACCGAGGCCCCCCCTTGTGAGCAAACACCAAAACTAGCATCTAAACATTGTATTGAAACAAGAAACATGAGGCAGCCTGGTGCCGTAAAGACGATTATAATCGTGCACGATGATCACGATTATTTAAAAAAATAAATATTTTTTTTAAATGCCACGAACGATTAATCGCGATTAATCGCGATGTATCACGGTTAGTCGTTCGTGGCATATTTGATTTATTGCAATTAACGATATTATCATATAGGGACGATTAATATTTACGGTATTACGTATATCGTCCCATCCCTAATCTGTACTTCATCCACACTGCCAACAGGGCTCCTTCATGTTAAATGGTTAGTTGTGTAGCATCTAGCTATTTATAACAAAACACTAATGTCAAAGGGAATTATTGACCGATGACTGTAGCCTTTTTGTAACATGTTTATGAATCACCCAGGCTAGAGGTTATAAACTACTTGAAGTCATTTATCAGTGAACAGATTCCAGATAGAATTCAACTCCCAGAGAGCACGGGCAAGAGACATTTTTTCCAGTAGAATAGAAAATAGGTATATTCATGCAAAATATCCACACACACAAAAAAAAAAAAAAAATCCACACAAGTTGGAGGTGATCATTTATATCAGTGACTACTAGACACTTATGAGTAAAAAGTACAAGTATTTCACACAAGTGTTGCTAATTTGTGTGTGTTAATGTAGTGATATTGATTAAAATATAATACAAATATTGGTCAACAGTTGTAATATGAATCCATTTCCTAATTTTCTCATGACTTTTGTGTATTTATTCTTGTTTGCTCAGAGCCAAAGCTTAAACTCAAAAACTTTAATCAGGATGTTAACAAAAACATGGTCAAAATAACTCCTCAAATCATATGAAAAGTACTTTTTACTTTTCAGGCCAGTTATAAAATGTAGTGGAGTACTGCTCTCAAATGTAGTGAAGTAAAAGTAAAAAGTATCCATTGTAAAATACAGTTAAGTAAAGTACAAATACTTAAAATTCTACTTAAGTACAGTATTTTACTACTTTTACTTCATTACCTTCTACCACTGCATGTTGGATATGGGGCCCGTGTATGCAGATGAATACAACCACAATACAAATAACAAAAATGTGACAAAAGTAAACTGTATTCTACTAAATTTGCGAACTTGTGTCAGGTCGCTGGGCAATGCCTTTCAGCAGGAGGCCACAGTGGAACTAAAGCAGGTCCTGGATGAGCACAACAAGAGGAAGAGGCCTGTAAGATGATGATTTCTTTATTTATAAATACTTCAAATACTTGAGTTTTGAGTTGAACTGAACATTTATACCTGTTTCTCTTAGCTTGATAGTGCCATTGAAAGAAGTGGGAAAGCAGTTTCAGCAAACTGGACAGACCAACTCAAGGTATAATATTTCAAACGCTGTGCATGATTTAATTTTGTACAGTAACAAAGAATCAGCGTAAAAATAGCTGTTCTATGTGTTTGGTCAACTTTGCATGATACAGTCTCTTTCCGTTATACTCTATGTCATATTGTTTAAATTTTGTGTTACGACTTGCTATTTCTCAGCTCAAAAAGAAATTAGTTGGCCTGACCAGAGAACATGAAGCTTTGTTCAACTTCGTAGAGAACAATAAACAGATAAGCACAGAGAAAGAAAAACAAAAGGTAAGATGGACATTTGTAACTTCTCTTCGGTGTGTGTGAGTCCTTATGACAACACATGCATGAGCTGTATTGTTTGTGTTTTCAGATGTTAAACAGGCTAACCAAGTCGGCAGAGCTCCAGGCGAGAGTGGATGACGAGTATTTCAACATGAACTTGGAGGGCTATGAGACGAGACTCAAGTGGGAGAACACGCTCAAGGCATGCTATCAGGTAAAACTCTGACAATTTAGGTGCAGAATATAAGTTTGTTTGTACGTATCTTGCCCCCTGGTCTTAACGCAGCAGCAGATAGCGTGCTGAGAGCGTGGGATGTGGACAAGAAGGGTGCCGTGCTAAAATATCAGGTGGAGTGGAACAAATTGAGGGCCTGGTGAATAAATTAAGTGAATTGCCATATTTGTTAAAATAAATATCAATCAAGTCCACTTAAAAAGAAAATGTGTAACATACTCAAGGCATAAAAAGCCTTCTTTTATTTGGAAATGTATTGGGATGATAAATGCATAACATTTCAAGGCATAGTGCCAAATGTTTTGAGAAAGCGTGCACACACGTTGAATCGTAAATTGTCAGCTACTTTTAGTTGTGACAGGCTTACATAGGCCTAATGTAAGACTGGTGTCTACGGCTAGAAAAAATTAAATGCAACACAGGTTGTTTTTTATCTTTAATTCTAATAAAATTAAATAACAAAGGATATGACAGAAATTATTAAAATATTAATGACTTAACTATATACAACTATAGCTTAACTTAAAAATTTGTCTTTTTTCTGATCCATATAATATGGGGAGAACCACAGGCCCAGGAGGGGACTGGAGCGTCAGTAACCATGCTTGCTGGGGTTCATTTAGGATTAGTGGAGGACCATTGTCTCCTCCACTGTAAAGCACTCACACCTCTCTTTGCTGCCTGGTAATGAGGCAAAGATTGCTGACATTACCCACGTTGGCAGTGATTTTAAATGCCACAGCGGTCACAGATTTGTTCAGATGCCATCACCATATATGCACTTGTACTGTCCCACTCCAGCCACCAGCAGCCAAGTCAGAGCCACCGTAAAGAGACTTCCCATTGTGGAGGTAGCGGGAGTCTGACCTGGACACGCCCCCTCGCTTACGCTTCTGCTCCATTAAGCCTGGGGGCAAGATATGGCCCATAAACTTAAAATACAATATCCTTTTATTGATTTATGTAGCCTATGACATTACATTCTGAAGAAAATTACTGTAATCAAAACTGAGCCTGTGTTGCCATTGCCTTAACCTGTATAGTACATAGAGGACACATACAAGTGTTTCTCATTCTCAGTATATATGCATTGGCCATGGCTCATGTGAAACCTCAAAACCTGCAGAATTCAGTCACGGAGCTGCAGAGGCTGCAGGTGCTGGGGTTTAGGTAGTAACGATTCAGGTCAGAGAGAGTCCTTTTCCAACTGGATTTCATCATTGAAACTGGAAACCCAAATGAGAGACTCATATGAGGGCCATTCTGCTTTCTGATTGGATAATTGTCTTGAGAACCACAACCATAACATAAATAACTTGCCTGTTAACTTCCATGTTTTTGTAATTAAGAATAAATTAAGACAATGATATCAGTAAGATTCTGTTTGCCCTGTATTTGAGGACACAGAATTTAAAATCTTGAAATAATTTAATGCTACATATGGTCTACAGATCATTCAAGAGATGGAGAAACAGCGACTCGAAGTACTGGGTGAGGCTTTGAACAGATACAACCTCCACATGTCCAGTTTTAGCCAGGCTCTCAAACACGTAGGTCGCCATCTTGACTCCTCTCACTTACATAATAATTGTAGTCTATAGTAGGCCTGAGAGCATGTACTTACCGCGGCTGTGTTGTGCAGGGACAGAAGCAGATCGAGCAGACTGTGCAGAGGGTGGATGTGGACAGAGACATAGACACACTGCTGGCTGATCACCGCCTCCCTCCTGAGGACAACAAGGCCGAGTTTCTCATGGTCGACTATTTTGTAAGTTCTGGATTATTACGTAACCTACAACTTGAATTGAATTTGTCACTGTAAAGATACTGAGCTGAGTTAGACTATTTTTCTAGCAGCATACTTTTACTTTTACAATATTTTCAATTAGCAGTACAAAGTTTTGGTTGCTTGGGGGTAGTTAAATTTACTCGGTTACATTTACTTGAGTAACTTGAAAAATTAAGAAACTAAGAAATTGAACTTTCCAGAGTACTTTTCTAGCAGTATACTTTTACTCCTGCTAAGTCATATTTTATTGAAGTAGCAGTACTCTTACTTGAGTAAAAGTTTCAGTTACTCTTCGCACTGTGAGTAAGTCTACAAGTGAGAAAAGCTTTATATTGACAATATGAAATGATTTGAACATTTGTGTTTCTTGCACCGTTCTTTCGGATATGAGTTAGTTTTTCTCATTTTTGTGATGTACTTCCAAATTACTTCACCTGGCTCAGTTTTAAAAAAATAATTTTGTTGGTTAAGTTGATAATTGTACTTTCTTTCAGTAAAATCATTACAAGCCTGAGGTTGAGGGCACCAGTGGTCCAATAAAATGCTATTGCACACTCTCTGACTTGTAAATTTTGAAACGTGTAGACCCAAAAAATTGTCTCAAACAAATTTTGTTGGTCAAAGTTGCCAAAAATGGCTCAAATAAGAGTCTTTTTACTGCAATTTTACAACTGCTACATGAAGATAGCTCAATCAAAAAAAAAATCATTACAAGCCTGAGGTGTGGTAACACCTATCTGAATGGTTCACTAACTTGACCACCAGTTTATGGCCCTTTGGTCACGTCTTTGATATATAATGCTGTTTGCACACTCTGGATTAAGGACTTGTAAATTTTCAGCATTGTGTGTAAAAGTAAAAGTGTGTAGAGTAGAAAAAAAATTGTCTTTAAAAAACGTTACTTGAAAAATATATTCAAGTACAAAGTACAATCCAAGAAACTTCTCAAATAAGAGTACTAGATGTATTTGTTGTGATACTACTAAAGTAACTTAACTGTCGAGACTGCAAATCTGATAAAGTATTTGAAGATATCTAATTGCCAAAAGTAATAAAAATTTATTTAAAAGGTACACATTGTAAATCTGGTGTTTTCAAAGGATAGACACAAAAATGAGACAAACATTCTCCATGGAGATAAACACGTTTTTATGTCATACTGTGGAATATTATAGCCAAAGGAACAACATTTCCATGGAGTATCTTGCAATCTCATAGTAAGATTGCAAGTTTTTAGTGCAATAAACACAGCTAAAATGGTCTATTTTGGGCTAAAAGGTTACATACTGTGGCTTTAAATTTATGTTAATGGTAGTGTGTTTTTTTTAGATTAGCAAGGGGAGTCTGAATTACTCTAATTCTCAAATCTTTGCATAAATCTGTATATTGCTACCACCATGCACTACCTTGACTTATTTTCCCAATTTTGCTATCTCTATTTTTATTATTCAAGTGTTTATATTGTATTTGAGTCACTGTGTTCCCGTATCTGTCCTTGTGGATCAATAAAGTATATTTCACGCTCATAATTTGAAAAACAAAACTGAATATTGACTGTTCCTCTGTTTTGTGGCACAGGAAGAGGACAACAAGTCACTGATGGGTAAAGAGCGGAGGAGAGAGGCACTCCAAATCAAAGTGCAGCGGCTACAGGACAATGTCGCCAAGACTAAGAAAGATATTGACGGTAAGTCCATTTACACCCATGTAGAGTCTTACTTAAAGGTGCGCTGTGCAAATTTCTGGTGGGATGTATTTTACCTGATGTTAGTGATTTGCCTGGAAATTTGCAGTACTGTATTGCGTAAAAATAATCTATTTTGTGGGCCTAACACGGATGACCCAATTTTCTTCCAAAACATATTGCAGCTGTTCAGTCATACTTATAGGAGACTTCAATACAATACAGGATCCTAATCTATAAAAATTGTCGTATCTGGCAATCCACAGAAACACTGAAACACCCCGTAGAAGATTTTGGCCTTGGCGATAGTTGGCGGCTCAAACACCCAACAAAAAAAGATATACATTTTATTCACCAGTTCATCATTCTTACTCATATTGGTCTAATATTTAATAGTGATTATATTATGCCACGAATTGCATAACAGCAAATTCATCCTATAACTTTTCAAATCAACCTAAACTAACCTCCAGATGGAACTTCAACAATCACTTCTATCAGACTTCACTTCTATTTGACAGCTTCTTTAGGAGAGAATGGACTTGGAACAAGAAATAAATGCACTGGAACTCAATTTTTATATAGCACTTTTCCACCTCACCGCACTCAAAATGCTTTACATCAAGGAACCACTCACTGGGAGCTGGAATCACAACGGCAACCTGTGGGTCAGTGTTTCGGACCACTGTACCCATGATGTTTATGTCGAAAGTAGGATTCGAGCTGGTTCAGATCAATGGACAGACACTCTACTAATTGAGCTACTGTCGCCCACACATAAAAGAACTCAATTCCTCATCCGCAGACTCAGACAAAAACACTTCCTCCATTGTAGTAAATCAGGTAAATATCTAGCAAATCAAATCAATTTGAACAAAGAAAAAACATCAATTCCCATCATCATGAACTCACTAGGGAAGCGTACAACATCCAATTTATTTTACAGCAGACTATTCCTCTGAAACTGTACCAAACTCGCACCATATCCACTCTTTTCTCAACAATATCAACCTTCCTACTCTCTCCCACAACCACATATCAAGATTAGAATCACCAATCACAGAACCTGAACTTTTGCTCTGCTCTCAAACATATGTCCGGTAACTAATCTCCCGACCCTGAAGGCTTCCCTGCTGAATTCTACAAACATTTCTGGTCTGTACTCCCGCCATTATTCATGCGGATGCTACAGGAATCAAAACTCCAAACTCCAAACTCATATGAGCTCTGCCACAACATCCCTAATCCTCAAATCCATTAAACTACCCTCCAGGGACAGACCAATCTCTCTTATCAACATAGACACAAAATTAATTGCCAAATCACTAACTCTTCGATTAGAAACAGTAATACCCACAATCCCACAAACTCGGACTAAACAGGTTTTGTTAAAGCAAGACACTCATCCGCCAACAATACTATTCAACTTAATCCACTGGTCAATATTACAACAAAGACATCCCTAGATGCAGAGAAGGCATTCGACAGGGTTGTTTGGACTTTCCTGTTTGACACATTGGACAGTTTGGCTTTGGGGAGTCATTCATTCATTGGGTAAAGATTCTCTACAATTCACCTACAGGCACAGTTTTAATTTTATTTCACGTAACACCATGGAACTCGCCAAGGATGCCCTCTTTCTCCATTATTATTTTTAACCTTTATAGAAACACTAGCAGCAGCGAGTCGCCCAAAATGGCCACAACAGTGTGAAGACGTTTCGCTGCTCATCCAAGCCGCTTCTTCAGTTCTGGTCAGATTGCCCCCATATCTTAAACAGGAATGCGGGCCTGAGACATAATCTCTCCCCCATGTATAATTTCATCCTCAGACCAAAAGAAAACAAAGAGAACAATAGCGTGAGCCATTAGTGCCATTAAAGACTGAAACTGGAGACAAAAGCTGTTTACAGTTTCAGTGTAGGTAGCTCCTCCCTTCAGATAGATATAAGACAGTGTCCACCAAAACTCTGACCAGAACTGAAGAAGCGGCTTGGATGAGCAGCGAAACGTCTTCACTCCTATAACGTTTTGTCCAGTTGACAGATTTAACTTCAGCTCTTGCTATCCATAGTAAAAGTCTGTCAACTGGACACACCTCTTTGTACATAGTACTCTACTTAGTGTAGTTTAATAGGCCTAGCGAACAAACAGAAACTGTAAACAGGTGTAATAGGTGTGTTAGTTTCAATGGAAGTCAGTGACCACCAGCATTCTGACCAGAGTGTCTTGAAACAAAGAGCAGCACAACGTCTTTCACTCAAGCCTTTAGTGCCCTTTACTCATGAATAGGGCCGTTAAGACTGAAATGGAGACAAAAGCGGTTTACAAGTGTCAGCTCCTCCCTTCAGATAGCAAAAGCTGGGAAACTGTAAACAGCGTGTAATAGGTGTGTTACTTTTCAATGGTCAATCAGTACCTCGGACCACCAGTTTTCCCCAGGAGCTCATGAAGTGTCTTGAATAAGATGAGCAGCAAAACGTCTTCACTCAAATAACTTTTCGTCTTTTACTCATCGAGTCATTTCCAATCAACTTCAACAACTCTTCAGTTTTTCCATTGCAACACAAAAGCTGGGATGTGGCAGCAGCGACCGCCTCATTACCACTTACCACCGGTCACATCACATACCTCGGAATAAAAGTTTCCCCCAGGCTGTCTGAACTATTTACACTCAACTTCTCTCCACTCCTTAAACAAATAGAAAGTGATCTGCAACGCTGGAATAATCTCCCCATTTCACTCACAGGCAGAAAAATGTCAAGTCTTCCCAAAGTCAATTACCTACTTTCAATGACCCCAGTACAACCCACTCAAGCCTGGTTCAAATCACTCGACACTACATCAATAAATTCTACTGGAAAAACAAAACTTCATGAATAAAACTTACCACTCTTCAGCAGTGATGGGAGGTAAAGAAGTACAAGTAGTAGTAGTTTTGACTTTTACGTCACATTTCAAAGCAGATATCTTTACTTTCTACTCCACTACATTTTTGATCATTTTGAATCATTATTACTACATATATCCTTTTAAGAAATGAAATACTTTTGCTTTTTACTCTTTAAGTATGTTTTTAAACAGGTACTTAAATACTTAAGTCAGTTTTTTCATGTGATTCTTTTAGTTATTTTTTCCTCCGGTATCTGTACTTTTACTTAAGTAACAAAATAGAGTACTTTATCTCCCACTGCTCTTCAGAAACCAAAATTACAAGGAGGACTCAATGCATCAAACTTTTACCACTGTTGACTAGCTAACCATCTGTTCCATGAGATACGACCATCATATTCATAAATGGCACTTAATCTGGACAGATATCGAACGATCCATTTGCAAAAAATATTTTAAAAAATCAGACCTCCCTCATTTAAACCAATCAATCAAGAAAAACCCATTGTTCAAAGCGCCAACAACAGCTTCAACTCTGACAGCCCGGTGAAAACTCCAACAAAAAAAAAACACTCAACTAGTACCATCCAAATACACACCACTCTGGCACAATCCTGGATTCACAAGCAACAATAAACCCCTCAGTTTCTCATCATGGGCAGAAAAGGGCATAGCTCACTTCGGTCTCATTCTTACTAACAGCACTTTAACGCAACACACAGCTGGTTCAGCAAAATGGCATTAGGACCAACTGCTTCCTTGAATATTCACAAAATCAATAATCACACAATCAACCCGGGCCTTCCCCTCCCGATCTCATCTAGCACTTAATCCCAATGCTAATTTCTGGATCCAAATTTGTATAAATGTTTAAAATTACCCATAACTCCAACCGACAACTAATTCAGTTCAAGGTTGTTCATCGATACCACTATGCAGGCTACAAATGATAAAAATTTGATCACACCGCAAACAAGGAAATAAAGACGACTACCTTCACGCAATCTGGCACCAACTATCAGTCATGTTTTACGTCACTCAGTCACTCTCGTCACTGTTTGGCTGCCACATCCCAACATCATCTCCCTTTTATACACTCAAGACACTATACTGTCAAACTCAGCCAGGGCGACATGAAACATATCCTTGTGTCGCTAACTATAACCAAGAACGTCACAACTCCTTTGAAAGTATAAGACTATATACTCAGAACGCACTTCTAACACATTTCCATTCATCACCTGCCTACAGTCATAACAGCCCAGACTCAGAAACACACACAGACTCAAAGGCCACAAACCTTTGCACCGCAGGTCCAAAAACCCTGTCTCATTAAACGCACCACCGCCGTATCCCTAGGGCACAGCAACATTTAAGATGAAATTAAATAAGGCTGTCAGACAGAAAGAAATCCTGTGCTGTTAATAACCATAACTCACAGTATATCAGGACAAATCCAAACATCTGCATAATATACCTTCATTTACCACAGCTACTGTTGTCACCATGCCAACGATTCCTCTCCCATACATCTCTACACAACACACATCCTTCACCCACACGTCCTTTGCCCTTTTTTTCTTCTTAAAATAGCTTTCTTTTTCATATTTTTCTTCTCCTTTTTTGTCTTCCCTCTATATTTCACACACACACACACACACACACACACACAACCGCATACATGCATTCACACATACACCACACACACAATGACACGCACACACACACACACACACACACACACACTCCTACTAACTCTGGCTCAACCCAAAACTAATTCAAGTTTTTAATATGTTGTTTTCTGCAAATATATACTTTGGAACATCTAGGCAAAGCAATAACATCCACCCAAAAAGTTACATATTGCACCTTTAATATAGTTAGAACAGGCCATTTTAACTTATATATTGTTATATTGTTGTAACAGGTATAAAACGACTGATAAAAACCTACTCTGAAAATCCATCTTTTTCCAACGAGCGGAACATCGAGGAGACGGAGCAGCAGTTAGATGAGGTCAGCCATGTTTTGTTTTGGGGTTTTTTTGTAATCCATTTACTCACAGACGGAGGTAGGTAGTACTTAATGATATTTATATAAGTAAGAAAGTTCAATAGGTCTAGCTAAAAACAACTGTAATCAAATAAATAAGGTAGCGTCCACATTGTCACTCAGTACTTAAGTGTAGTTTCTGAGTTTCTGAGTGACTACTTTTTACTTCTTCTTGAGTGATAATGTTTTGTAGTAACATTACTTTTACTTAAGTACATATTTTGTTTACTCTGCTTTTACAGACCACTCTAAAACTAGACCTGCTGGAGGCCACTCATTACAAGCTGTCCCTGGCTCTGTCTGAAGCAGAGGGACGGCCAAAGTCACTGCATCGATTCACTGACAGCATCTCCAAATGGAAAGATAAGGTGAGACTAATCGCTGGTACCACTCCCAGGATTTAGATAAGCACAGAGTTTCAACAGGAGAAAAAGTTGTGTTGATGTTATATTATAAGAGGTACAGGGGAATGAGTTAAGCCTCTGACCTCAGGGGATGCTATCTGATTTGTCTGTTTGGGTAATACTGTAAGATTAGTTTTTATTATTGCCAGAAAACCAAAATTAAGTGGAAAAAAACTAAATTGGAAAATGAAATCAATTTTGCAACTATTTCACGTTGTCCTCACGCTCCATAAAGAGAATGTGCATAGTATTTGTGAGTATTTGTCTGTTTCCTCCATCAACCCAAAACATGCACAACAGGTAAAATCCTCAGGCTACAGTAGTCCTGACCGAGCTCTGCACTGCTCTCCCAGCATGAAGAGGGCAAATTTCCTAAGGGGTCAATAAAGTGTCCCATAACCTTAGCCTTATTAGTATTAGCCGTGTCAGTAGATGTAGTTGATAATATGAATATTGTTTCAACCTGAGTAGTGTTATTAATTATGTACGTTTACTTATAGAGATTTTAGATACACTTTCTCCAATTTTGATCACTACAACTAGGATGACAGCGGCTCAGAGGATAGGGCGCTCGTCCACCCCCACAGACCAAGTTCTGTTGTGTCCCTAGGCAAGACACTTCTCCCATCATGAATGTGGTGTGTGAGTGAGGGGTTGGTGGTGGGTCTTGCTTCCAACATCCCTCATTGTTTTAAAACTTCTGCCCTGGGAGTGAATGAATAATGACATTCATGAATGATAACACTGGTCAACACCAAATTTATTGTTTAAGGTTTTTTTTTTCGCTGATTTAGGATCATTTTGATGTACTGAATCCAAAAATCACATTGGTATTATTCATCAGGTCAACTTTCTGAACTAAGCTATATATGTAGTACATGTACGGGTATTTTCACGTCATATGATGCAAAATTGTTTTTTATTTCTTCCAATAAACACATTCTGAAGACTTTGCATGTGCCAACTTATGACAAATTGTTTTACTTTATATTACAAGTGAATGAAATGGCAAGTCATGTACAGAGTATCTGCGTCAGTGAACCAAAGAGTTGTCTGAAGATTGGAATTCCCATGGTTTGGAGGGAACCGACAAACCATGTTACTGACTGCTACTTCTGCTCTATTGATGTGACTGGAATCAGCAGAAAGAACAGCAGCCTCAAGTATCCTGAACCTGAACCAGCACTTTGTCCTGGAGCTCACTATGATGAAATTCAAATTCAAATTGAAGTTTGTAACATTTAATCAATACATTCTGTTCTGGTCCATTCCTAAAACCTTTTTGGATGAGGAATATTCATGAAAATCAACTGATAATGTCACAAAAATGTAATCAGTTTAGTCAGAAGATTAGATGTCATTTTTGGATTCAGTGGCGCAAAATGGTCCTAATTCAGTTGAAAAAACATAGACTACTTACAAAATATTTTTTTTGTAACCCAGTGTAATCTATGCCAATCTATCAATATATCTTGTTAAAATTATGATGGTTCTGTGTATTGTTCTGTATTTGAAATGCTTACAAGTCTGACTCTTTAATTTGTCTCACAATAAGGGAAAATGTACGTTCATCCAGCTTCGTGTTAATTCACTGTCACCATTGTTTTGACCCACAGAAATCCTGACTCTACTATAAAACTCCTGAGAAGCGCTATAGGAATTAAAGAGATTATTATATTATTACTATGTTGATGTTTCCTGGTGTAGGACAGTGAACACAGCGTTGTCTACCTGAGGCGCCCGGTGAAGCTGAGGAGGTCTTCATACCGTTCCCGTCGCTCCCTGAGGGCCTCCATCATTTACAAGGGGCCCCATCCCATTGGCCCCCAGCAGAGTGTAGCGCCGAGCAGGGCCACCTCACCGCCTCCAACCCAGGAAACAGGAGCTGCAGAAAGGGACAAGCCTCACACAAAGCAGGAACACAAACATGGTAACAATAATATGATGTAGTTGGACCGAGTACAGTACATTAGCCTGCCGGATATTAACTGTTTTTGTTTTGAATTTTATTGTAAACCCAAAACCAAAGCCTGTAAAAAGTATATCTAAAAGTATATATGAAATAATCTCCAGTCACTTTAAAATATTTCATTTTCACTTTTGCACCCCCCAAGCACAATTTTTCTATCCTAAATGTATGTCTAATTATTGGATTACCCAACTATTTTGACTTTTTGGCCATGGAAATGTGCCCAGTGTCATTAAATCTTTTTCCAGATTTGAAATAATGAAAAATATACCTACCAAAATACATCCCCATACATATGTTGACCTGTAACATAGAAATATTTAAAGGGACTGTATGTGGCCTGCCCTCTTCCAGTTTTAAAGTTACGGTTGTCTGGGTTGCCAGTTCCTTAACTTGCACATAAAGGACACATACAAGATTTCCTCATTCTCAGTATATGAACAGGCCGTGCCTCATGTAAAAGCTCAGAACCTTCAGGATTGTCTCACTTAGCTGCAGAGGCTGCACTAGCACAGATTGGCTGCAGTTGCTGGGGTTTAGGCAGTGATGATTCAGGTCAGAGGGGCCTCATTCTGCTTTCTAATTGGATATTCATCTTGAGAACCAAAACACCAAATTAAAAAAATGTTCAGTGTTTTTTTTTTTTAAGATAAGAATAAATCAACATTTTTAAAATAATTTTTTATCAATAAATGCCATATTTGATTTGAACATGTTTACCTCATATCTGGGGACAGATAGGTCAAGTTTATGAAATTTAAAATAGCAATGTTACATACAGTTCCTTTAAACCTTATATCTAAAATCTGAACATTTTCAACAGCTGAACCCCCCCTTAAATCCTGCAGTCTTGGACAATGTAAGGCCATATACGACTTCACCCCAAAGCAGGAGGATGAACTGTCCTTTAAAGAGGGTGAGTAAGGATTCAGTTCACAATATATAATTATCCAATCACACTTGTCTAATAAAATGAAAGTTTATTCCAGGTGACGTTCTAAACATTTACACAAAGGAGGAGAATGGCTGGTGGTTTGGAGAGCTTAACGGACATAAAGGACACTTCCCCTGCACTTATGTGGTCGAAGTGTCTATGGAAAAAACTCTCAAGATGCCTGAAAAGGTCTTACAAAATAACCCTCAGAGCTCATAAAAACAAACATTTATTATAAAGACAAGGACATGTTACTTGTATAAATGAAATATATAAAAGGAGAAAAGTAATGAATAGTTCTATAAAAGCATTTAAAAGCAGAATTGGTGCAAGTTAGTTTTTTTTGTTCTTGAAGTCCAAAAATAAATCCTTAATGTCGAGCTAGAGCGATGAACTCTTTTCTGATGTTGGCGAGGAAAGCTGGAAGGTTATTGGTTTCCTGAAGACGTTTTTCCAGATTTGATAAACAGTCCAGAGCTGGGTCACTGGACACAACTACAACAGAAAAGTACACAAATTATAGTTCAACACAGTATTAAGTGAAGAGCCTGTGTAGATATTTCTATAATAGGTCATTTTAGTTTGGCATACCCTGGTAGACCCCCTCTGCGTTGATCCCCATGGTGACGATGTAGGCACTTGTTAAATCTGAGTGGTTGATGTTCTTGAAAATAAACTGCAGTTTTTCTCCTAAACACAAAATACAAAGTCAATATTCAGAATTTTGTAATGCAAATCTTAAGTACTATATTTGCTTTTTTATTTGGGATTTTTTTGTACGCAGTGAACATTATGTAAAAAGTGTAAATATTTTGTAATCATTTAACTGATCTGAAATGAATTTTAGAATGATTGTAAAAGGTTTATAGTTGTACATTAATTCACACAACATGACTAATGAAACACTGGTTAATGATTAAATTATTTGTTTCATGTTAACGCTGTCAAGTTTTGCCAGATATATTTGTAAAGTTAAATTCAGCCATTAAAATATGTTTTGTAATTTTACCAAGAGCTTATCTCTCTTTTTCTATGATTTTATTTTGCTTATAGTGATATATTTTGTTAAGCATGCACAATCGCTCATTTTTAGGTTAGCTTTCAGAGTTGTAGCTGTGTAGTCCATGTAATAAAGTAAAAACTGTATAAACTAGGCCCTTTGAAAGCACAAGACCATAAAAAAAAAGTCCTAAAATATGTTCAGTGTTTCCCACTGATTCCTGAAAGAATATAGTTGAAATCATTTTCATTTGAAGCAGTCCTTTTTGCTTAGTACACTTATGATAATACACTGTGTGACTTTGGGAGGACACCATAATCTCCTCTACTACGTACACTGCATGTACAGTACATGGCCATACTGGTAGTTACCTCTTGACACTTCTGCTTTGCCCATGATGGCTCTTATCTCCAGCCCCAGATGCTCCTGGAACATGTACCTGGCTTTCTGCAGGTTCTTCAGTCTCTTCTTGTTCGCCTTGTTCTGGGCTTCGATCACTGACAACAAAAAATGTACAACAATTCAGAAGTGCTTCCACAGTTTTATATGATTTATGTCCATGGTCACGTACCATCTCGCCTCTTGGCTTGCTCCTCTTTGAGTTTCTCGATCTTGTGGATGATTTCTTCTTTCTTCATCTCCTTCTGCTCGATCTCAGACATAACTTCAGAAATGGCTAGACGTTTGTCCTTCAATGACTTGCTTTTCTGTTCCAAGTCTAAACAAAGACAATTAAATTAAAATCTACATAGTTTTCACAAGGAAATACGGAAAAAATAACATGAATGTAAAATTATGTTTATTTTATATAATTTACTTTTCAAACCTAATTTAACAGCAAAGTATTTTTTAACTGTACACAAACATACACATATATGTATAACAAATTGTAATTCTATAAAGTAAAGCTATTTAAACAAATCCATACCTTTTTTGAATGATTCTATTGTATCAAACAGCATTTCATCATCCTTGCATTTCTTTAAACACGTATCTGCAAAAAATCAATTATTCATATCAGTTACATGTTATAACAGAATCTAGTTGCTGATAGTCTCTAGACTGGGGTGTCCAAACTATGGCCCGGGGGCCAAATGTGCCCCTCAAACCAATTTTTATTGGCCCTCAGGCCTTCAGTTGAATTGGCCCAATTGATCATAATCTGTACTTTTTACAGCAAATTTGAGTAATCCTACTAATATAACCTAAATAACATCACATTGCATTGTCATACAGACCTAATATTAATATTTCCAGCCTTATTTAAAGTATGAAGTCAAAACTATGTTAAATGCACCATCTGAATTATCCACTGTAATGACCACTGTGGCCCTCTGTGTCAAATATTTTTCAAGATACGGCCCCCGCTGACAAAAGTTTGGGCACCCCTGCTCTAGACCATGCAATGCTGCTTGCTCACCTTGTGCAGACTTGATAAATTGTTTGTGTGCCTGGGACAGCTCAGTGGTCATGTCTGCGATTTTGCCCAGAGCTTTGAGGTGCTGGCTGTGGATCTCCTCCATGGCTTTCATGAAGTGCTCACTTGTGCCTGGGTCAGTTATGGACATCATGCTGCTCTGAGTGGTGACACAAAAAATAAAAAAATATTAACTATGACTTGTAATATTATTTAAGCACATTATTACAGACAACTATGGTTGCACAGTATTTCACAAAGTGAATATAAATCATAATTTGAGTAGGAACAGTAATTAAATGTCAAAGGCTGCAAGTTTTTAGATAACAGAGTGTCTCTACAAACACGTTTGGGTGGAAAGGTTCTTGTATTAGTTGATCAGGTCATATGTCAGTCTACTCTCACATGTTAACGCTCTTGGAGTTGTTAACAATGTGCACTCTGATCAGAATCTTACTTTTGAAACATATAGACCTACTGCAAATCTAATCGCAATACTTGTAAAACTCAGAAAAACTGCAATATATATATTTTTTTTCCAAAATCATGCAGCCATACTATGAACTTTCAGTAGTTTTTATGATCTACTACGTTTAGCTCAAATACACAACACAATAGGCAATGCATAATCTCTAAGGTTTCTGCACTAACTTTGTCTTTTCTGAGCAGTTTTGTTTACAATCCTTCCTGTTAGCTTTCTTTAGCCGTGGGTAGCTTGCTCTTAACAAGGGTGAATTTGCTCAAAACACAAAACAATCAGACTAAATAATACATTTTCGTGGACAAAGCGTGGTCATATAGTATCACTCACAGCGTTAAAGGCTCAGAAATAAGAAGTTTTTGATGAATAAATAATCCACAAGGAAACGTCTTCTTTTCAAAAATCCGCGGTCTGTTGACTTCCGGTGTTTTTGTGGGCGGGGCTGTAAACCGGAAATGATGTAAAACTACTTTATTTGATAATATTTTTTATACTCTTTAATCCAATAACAATAGAACTAAATATCATTAATTATATTATTATTATTATTATTATTATATTATTATATTATTATATTATTATTATTATTATTATTATTATTATTATTGCAGTACTTATGCAGAGAAAAATATAACTGTGTGATGGTGCGTCATAATAATTCCGTTACTTTGTTGTGCCTTGCACATAAAAACGTAACCAAGTATATATTAATTAAAGATTAGATAAACAGTGGTGTGTAGCAAACTCAAAACAAGTGTTGTTTCAGCTTCAATCATTCATTTTCATTTCTTCTTATCTGTGAGCCCATTATTTGTTGCACCTATGCGCCATCTTGTGGTTAATTTGAGGAAGTTCAACAAATTTGCAAATTAAAACAAAATAGAGTCTTACGAGAGCATGTAAGCCTGATCTCTTAAAAGATTTTTTTTCATACAAATTTGATGCTACAACTGTTGGTGGATTACTGCAAAAGAAAGTCTATTTCAATGATGAATTGTATTTGTATAACAGAGATATGTTTATAAAAGAGGCCGCACAATAAAAAGGTTGATGGAATCCCATTTCAAATTTTATAGGTTCAAAACAAAACGAGATCTTGGTTAAGACTACTGGAGCTAAGCAATTACCAGTTGCAGCCTCCCCTTTAAAAACTATCTCCTCCCCTTATGAATGACAAAGTTTTTTACTTGCTTTTTTTTTTTTTATTGTAAACTCCTTGTAGTCCTTACATACATACAAAAAATATATTCATTGTTCATTTTCATCGGTTTACTCTTCAGTCAAGTATATTCTCCACAATGTATTTCACTACAATGTTAGTGTAGTAAGTTAGCAGCAAGTGCAAATAGGATAAAATGGAAAGGAATGCCTTAAAGACCAGTTATGTTTTACTAAAAATACAATCAAATCATTTTTAAATAGAACATCAGTAAACATAAATAACATTGTCCCTTTTGACATGTGACACACTGTTCACTGCACATTATACTTCCTAGCTGACAGTGGCCCCAGTAGTGACCAGTTTGTAGTAGGCTCCCCTCTTGGCCATCAGTGTGTCGTGTGTACCCTGCTCTATGACGGCTCCCTGGGACATGACTGCGATGATGTCTGCGTTCTGGATGGTCGACAATCTGTGTGCGATCACAATACATGTCCGGCCTTTTCTTGCCTGGTCTAGAGCCGTCTGCACAGTCTGAAAAAAATGTAAATAATACTTAGAATGAAATGACATAAGAAATCTAATTTGGATTTATGGATGTTAGGGCTGTACAATTAATCATTATCAAATCTAAATCGCAATTTCAATGGACACAATTAAGGGTTTTTAAAGTAATATCACAATTTCCCCATAAAACAACCAAATATCTTATCTTATTCTTCATAAAAAAAACTGCTAACCCTGTAGTTTCGATCTCTAAATCTTTCTTTTTGTCAATTCTTCTGGACACTTTTTAAAATGTGAACTTTAAACAAAATCTAATCTCAATCCTTGTTAGAAAAATCACAATTAGATTTTTACAAATCGTTCAGCCCTAATGGATATGTCTGTGTACCTGTTCGCTCTCGGTGTCCAGCGCCGAGGTAGCTTCATCCAGCAGGAGGATCTTGGGGTTTCGGACAATGGCTCGGGCGATGGCAATCCTCTGCTTCTGTCCTCTGGAGAGCTGAGAGCCCTGAGCGCCAACTTGAGTGTCATATTTCTGCAACAACCAGAGGAGAAAATGTCAGTCAATTAGTTATATATATTTTATAGTAGACAAGATACAGGACCTGATGGTTTCTCTGGGTCATTAAGTGTAGAACATACTGCATATGACAGGTTAGACTACTACTATTTCACTAAAACATATTAATACATACATTAAGGTCATTAGAAGTGTTGACCAGACTCACATCCCTCTGTATAAAAAATACAGAGAGAGATTTAGGATTTAGGATTTAGGATTTATGCAACCCTGTTTCAACTTCTCAACAGTAAATCCTGTCTATTCTCCACACAGCCCCACTTCTTGAGCACATTTCCCTTTAAACTGACCTCGGGCAGAGTCATGACAAAGTCGTGGAGGAAGGCTTTTTTGGAGGCCTCTATGACCTCCTCCAGGCTGATGCTGCGGCTGTTGTCTCCGTACTGGATGTTCTCTACGATGCTACAGTCAAACAGCACGGGCTCCTGGGACACGATACCCATTTGAGAGCGGAGGAAAGGCACGTTGATGCTCTGGGAGGGCCGACCATCTATCAACTGTCAATAAACACATTCATTAAAGGAATCCCACTGTGGGACTAATAAAGGCATATCTTATCTTATCTTATCTTATTTGATTTAAAATGCCAAATTATAACATAATGATTCAGGGGTGTCATAGATATAACTATACAGCAGGCTCAAGCTCAATATTTCATCTTTTATATATATTTTAATGAAATTGCAACGTATATTTGAATGAAATTAGGTCACATAACACAAAAAGCTGATTTGTGAAATGTTAGAGACAGATGTAATTTCATTTTGCAGTGAAGGTCCCAGGCCAGTTGCACATTTCTTTTGAGGGTCCCAGCCTGAGTTTGAAAATCCTTGCACTGTTCCACTATGCTATACAATTTTTACTTTTAAAGAAGACATACTGTGCTAGTATCTGGTATATAGTTCAAATCTATGACATTATGTTATTTTTTTTTTTTTTTTTTTTAAATCGCAATATTCATCTAAAACAACGTAATAAAAGAAACTGACCACTTTGCCTTGATCGGGGTCATAGAAGCGTTCTAGCAGCTGAACACTGGTGCTCTTCCCACAGCCGCTGCTCCCCACAAAAGCCAGAGTCTCCCCAGGCTTCACCGCCACCGTCAGCCCATTCAGGACCTGGGTGTCCGGCCGCGTCGGGTATGTGAACTTGCAGTCAAGGAAATTGATTTCGCCCCTGAAATCATCCTAAAAAAAAACAAATAAAGCAAATAAAAAACAGTAAAACAATAGGGGAGGTATTATGTAAAAGGTATTTTTATGAGCCATTAAAGGTCCTGTATAAAGCGAAATTGACTTGTGAGCTTGTAGCCATGTTAAAAAGTTGTTACTACATCAAAAACATACCTAGACTTGTGTTGTGTTTGTTTTGTTTCATTCACACATGTTTGTTTAACCTTTTACTATTAGTCTGTCTACATCTCCAAAGCTCAAAATGCTCTGTTCCACCTTATGATGTCATGAAGTTGTTGTTTTCAGGTTAACAGCCTCCTTTAACCTTTAATTTAGTAAAGATGTGAAATTCAAGGGCTGAAATCATCCAAATGATTCTACTGAAGGTGTGTGGAGTTTAAAAATACAGTGGAGCACTTCCTGTATTACCACATGACATCACAAGAAGAACTCAGCCTAAATATGCAGGATTTGAACCACAACTCCAGGTATGTTTTTGATGAAGCAACATTACAAACATGGATAAAAAAAATTGCAACATTAGGTAAGAATTTAAAGTTACACGTCTTACTAACCCATTTGTCTCCGTCCATGTGGCTGATCTTGGGCACGCGGTCCAGTAGTTTGAAAAGCTGAGCGGCTGCTATCTTGGCCTTGGCGTAGTCTGGAGTGAAAGAGGAGGCTCTGCCCAGCGCGGTGCCACTGATCACAATCACACCTATAACCCTGGAAATGCAGCAATGCGCCTTTGTTATATTACTCACTCAAGTATATACAAACCAAACAGGAAAATGCTATCTGTTCCCTTATTGTGTAACATATGTGAATTAGCTGATTTAACTGAATTCATTTTTGTTTCTGTTTTTTTAATCAATGGTGTATCATGCAACTTTTCTGGTTGAGGGCCTTTGTGTGTGTCCTGCATGTATTTAGTTACAGGTATTCACAAAATATCAGCGGTGGAAGAAGTACTAAATTGTGTTACTCATATAAAAGTACAGATATCTAAGGTTTTAAAGAACCTGTTTAAAAATGTACTTAAAGAGTAAAAAGTAAAAGTATTTCACACACATTTTGAGATTTAATAAAGCTTTAAAAGTATTGAATTGGTAGTTTTTTGTAGCTGTTTTGACCATTTATGTTTGCTCAAACAGTGAACATCTTAAAAACATACCCCACAACTTTTCAACAATAATAAAAAATACTTTTTCTTTTGAGTCCTGTTCAAAAATGTAGTGGAGTAGAAAGTACATATACATACTCTCAAATGTAGTTAAGCAAGTGAAAAGTATCCACTATTGAATTAACTTACTACTTAAAGTCCAGATACCTAAAATTTGTACAGTACTTTACTACTTCTAATTCATTACGTTGTACTACTGCAAAATATGCAGGATTTGTGTGTGTCCTGTGTTTAATTACAGGCACTCAAAAACATGCATACTTACCGTGAGTAGCGTCGCCTCCCCACAGATCTGACCTATAACCTGCTTGTCTTCACAGATACGTTTAATGCCATAGTGTAGAAAATTCAGAGCAAAGCAATAACATATCCATGGAGACAAGCAGGTTTCCAGAATATAGTGTATAAACTATTGTCAAGCCTCATTTAGATTTTCAACCTAGATTTTCAACCAACAGATTAAGCTACATAGGGCCTCTAGTCAAACACTTTTAATCAATGTTATAATGTTGTTTTCCTCGTCACAAAACTATTCCTACATATTCATACACGCACATTGTTCTTTTGTCAAATTGACAACACTCCTCCTTGTGATGTCATTAAGTGTTAATACAGGAAATGTTCCACTGTGTTTTTAAACTTCATACAATCTCAACAGAACCAAAAAGGAAAACAGAAATATAAAAAAAAAATAAAAGCAACATATTGAGGTTGTTCTAGAGCAGGCATGCCCAAACTGTGGCCCAGGGACCAAATGCGGCCCTCAGACTAATTTTCTTGGCCCTCAAGCTTCCAGGTGATTGGCCCATATTACCTTAAACTGTATTTTTTACTGTATATTTCTAAAAATCTACTTTAACAAGCCAATATCAAATATTTAATGCATGCCATTGAGGATGTAAGCATGAACAAAGGTCTAGTGGTTCAGTCTAACTTCTAAAAATAAAGCAGATTTGAATTATTCACTATATTGGTGACCAGCCTATGGCCCTCAGTCGGCCCTCAGCTTTGTCTGTATTTTTATATGTGGCCCTTAATGAGAAAAGTTTGGACACCCCTGGTCTACAGTTTTGAAGAGTAAAGAAGTTCAACTGAGGATAAAAATAACTGCTAACCTTAAAACTATCATTAAATGACATCACAAGGTGAAACGGAGCATTTTGCGCTTTGGGGATATGGATAGATATGATATCCAGGATCATTCAAACATGTGAATGAAACAAAACACAACTCCAGGTATGTTTTTGATGAGGTAACTACATTATAACACAACTAAAATCTTGCATTAGTCAATTTTGTGTTACATAGAACCTTTAATAATGGAAAAGTAAAACAACCAACCGGAAAACATAAATGTATGACAGTCCTTCTGTGCTGACCAGGTGGCCTCCAAACGAGTAGGAGGCAGCATAGGCCATGAAAATGACACACTGGGAGAAGCCAAAACAGATGCCGTAGATGTGGGCCTTCTTCATGGCGGATTTAAAGGGAGGCTCCAGTAGATGCTCGTAGGTCTCTACAAATGAGTTCTCCTTGGCCAGGCCTGCGATGGTCCGGATGTTAGACAGAGCTTCACTGGACACCTGCAAAACACACAGGAAATCAGTTCTACGGGACTTACTTCTATATCCTGATATCACAACAGCATATGCACATTAAAAAACATATCACAGGCAAACAGTATATAGAGTTTTACAAATTATTACAACCTGGCTAAACCCTGATTTATATGTGTAGCATTTGGAAGTGAGCTCCAAGAAATCAAACTCAAGTACAGACGTCTTCCCTCTGCACGCTTTCCAAAAACAAAATATTCTTTTTGCTGAAATAGGCTGAATATAAAATAGGCTTTGTTTTGGTGCATTTTGGAGCTTCACCTTTGGCTCCACCCAAACCACACTGCTGCCATGTGATTGGTCTGAACCACTGCAGCCTGAGCAACAGATGGATTCTTGTGATACACTTATGAAATTCATTTATGTTTTTTCAGTAGATTCAGGTTATTTTTAAGGACAAAAACAACATATATTGGCATAAAAAGGAAGAAACAAAACGATGAATTCCCATGAGTTTGTGAAATACAGTGAGAATCCATTTTGCTGCACATAGTTAGCTGTGTCTACCTTAAATGGGAGAACATTGACAGAACTCACTTGGCCGGCTGCCTCCATGGCCTTTTTGTCTTCATTTGCAAAGCCAGTCAACATTTTAGCCTGAAAGAGCCCGGACAGTCCCAGGAGCGGCAGGAAGCATATGATGACCAGGGAGAGCTTCCAGCTGAAGTAAAAGGCGATGATGAAGGACACACCGATACTGGTTAGGGAGTTGACTATCATGCCAATCTGAGAGCCTGTGGCCTGTCACAAATATTACAAGAGAGAGTAAACTCATGAATTATGAAGCCACTTTCCAGAGGTCAGCAGCGAGGACAACCAGTGATGGGGGTGTGAAGGGCCCCTGATGATGTTTCTGGCCCAGAAGAAAGAAGAGCGCTTTGGGGAACACAAATATGGCTGCTGACCAGGAAAAAAGAAAAGAAAAGAAATCACAGGGGACTGAAAAAACATGGTGGATTTCTTTGGTGGAAGCAGTAAGCTGTTAATGTGAGGTGAGAGAAATTTGATTTGTTTGTAACTGATCGGTGACCAGTGAGCTCCTTTACATTTCACATATATTTCAGTTTATGTGAAGCAATCTGTCACTGAAACAAATAATTTTAACGTAGCTATATTTGAGTTTTGTATACTCTCACCCCTTGCACCATGGAGGCGTCTGTGGCCAGTCTCGTGGTCAGAGCTCCGGGGCTGTTCATGGGGTCATCGAACCAGCCCACCTCCTGCCTCAGCATGGCCTGGAAGCCAAGTCTCCTCAGCCGACGGGTCAGCAGCTCTCCAGACTTGGCAAACGCATAACCCTAAAATACATCACAGAAACATACATGTGAATCTAGGACAACTAAAATGATAAATAACATTTGTATAGCGGTGAAGTTTATAATTTTACTTCCTGGTTGGTCTTGGGCAGAAGATATGACATAGGTAGAGGTAATTCTATAACTCTTACCTAGCAACCATGATGTAAAGAAGGGCCTGAGCTTGTCTAAATTGCACAATAGTTATGACTGTACTAATAAAAATGAATTACACCTCTATTTTGCTAAATCAGGGTTTAAAATGCCTGCCTTGTGCAACTGTTCCTGGATTTTGGATTGAATTGTCAGTGTTGATGACAAGGAGAGATATTCTATTTTATAACTATGGTATGTCTTTTATTTTTGCATTTTTCAGATTTTTTTCCCCACAGACTGACACTTGACTTATGTAAAAGTATCACAAATAATATTTAGCATTGGTCCTAAAACTCCAAACCAAGAATCAATGAGAAAAACCTGAAAACCTGTCATATGCTTTAAATAAAAGTACAGTACCCCTTTAAAAATATATTTTAAGAGTAAAAAGTATTTTACAGAATTTTTTAGAATTATTAAAGTGTCATATATAAATGGTAAAAAGATAAGTGGTCACATTTTTATTTTCAACCTTCAAAGCACTCAAAGCGCTTTATATCAAGGAACCACTTGCCCAAAGACACAACAAAAGCATTAATCTGTCGCAGCTAGAATCGCACCTCCAACCTGTGCGTCAGTGGATCTAACTGCTCTGCCAATTATGTTTATGTTGGAAGCGGGATTCGAACCGTCAACCTTCAGATCAGTGGACAAAATGCTCTACTATGTGAGACATTGTAGCAATTTCTCTACAGAACTGTGCTGATGTTAAGTGACTTTTTAGTGATTGAAATGATTTCTTAAATTTTCTAGATGTTTCAGACGTATCCACAAATAGTACTAAAGTTTAGTACTTTTGCTTTTGTACTCCATTACTTTCCCCCACTGATGAAAACAAATGTGTGAATCTAGGACAAAAAAATTAATATCATCCAATTTTTAGTACAAACCTCTAAAAACTGTGAGAAGAAGCTGACGACGGCTACGATGCAAAACACCACACAGACTTCGTTGATCTGTCTCCTCTGTTCAACAGGGTCTTGGATGGCAAATGTCTGTAGATTCAAACATCAGATGGCATAATTGATACTTTTCAGATCATGTCATCAACATTCCATGAAGGGCTGAAGCTAACTAGAGGCCCTGCTCTGTCTGAAACTCTGTTACTGAATTACACATCTGAACCAATTTAGCTGGAATTACAACAGGTGAGCTGATTTTGTACTGATAAGCGAGTCCCTCTCAAATAACATTACAACCACAAGCTAGCTAGCATTAGCCAACACTTTTTCAGTCAGTCACAGGCTCCTGAAAATTTTGTATTTTGTAAAAACTTATTAGGCTATGTTTGCTAGTGTGTGCATTGTATTAGTATGGTATCTGCTGACCATTCCTCCATAGACATACATACATACAGCATGATGTCAATATAAATCAGGCATGCCCAAACTGTGGTCCAGGGCCCAAATTCAGCCCTCAGACCAAGTTTTTCTTGCCCCTCAAGCTTCCAGGTGAATTGACCCATATTACCCTAAACAGTACTTTTTATTGTATATTTCTGAAAATCTACTTTAACAAGCCATATCAAATATTTAATGTGTCCCACTGAGGATGTAAACATGAATAATGGTTTCAGCTTTGTCTGTGTTTTTATATGTGGCCCTTAATGTGGCCCTGCTGTAAATTATTAATCGGTTGCAAGCATGTCCTGGAATTTGACGATGTCCTGATTTCAGATGGAGGACAAGGACTTATATAATTCAGTGTTAACTGTTTTTAAAGAAGAATGCAAAAAAAGGCTTAAGTTTCTTTCATCTGACAACAATCATGTCTTTGTAGTTGAATAATGGCACCACTTTCTGAAACTACTGTGAAAAATAATTTCACTTTTGTTTATTTTACAGACAGAGAAGACTTGAACTTTATGCCAGTGTTTGTTTCATGTGAAGAGGCCCAGCAATTACAGAGATATTAACCATAAACCAGGTCAGCACATTTGCAATTTGACAGCAGATACACCACAGAGTTCAGACCTGTCCTCCAGCGAAGTTTTTATACTATAGAGTTAATATAGAATGTAGTGATAAAGTCCAAAATCCTACCCCCAGGATCTGACTGAAGAGGACTGCATAGATGGGGTTGATGGATCCGTTGACAGCTGCTCCGAGTGAGCCCAGTACCATGTAGGGCCACTCCGGCTGATTGTACTTCAGGATGCGGGTCACAGGTGCTGATTCCACTGGCGCCTCCTCCTAAGACATTAACATGCATTAACTTTAGCGCTTAACATTGAGATGGAAGAAACACCCCCAAAAAAAAGTTAAAGATGGGGTATTACACTTCTATAATTGTTGACATACAACATATTTTGATCATGTAACTTTTTGCATATTTATGGAAAATTGCCTTTTTGGAACATTACTATTTGTATTAGTACTAGTAGTAGTACTTGTAACATACATATGCTTGCTAGGCTTCAGTGAAATAATTTCTCTTCTTTCCAATTAGCTGAATGTCTCCCCACACTTCATACCGTTTCGTGAAAATAAATGTTGCAATTACTAACTAGCAATGCATTATTGATATCATTACTACGGCCAATTATGATATGATTTATTCAGAAAGTCTTAAATAGTGCAAAGCAATCACAATATATCCCTTTCGATCATGCGATAAGAGCAAACCAGCAGCATGTCAATTTGTCTGATATTTTACAGTAGATGCCCTGAAAGCCAAAAGAAGGAATACTGAAATTTTCTGAATGAGAAGGTTAATGTTACACGAACGGATGTTTTGTTTCTGAGCTGTAGATTGAATAAAAATTACGTATTATTCTTTCTCACAATTATGAATATAGAGTAAAATAATAATCTTGACATCCTTAATATAACTCTCTCAGAGCACTATTAGCCTACCTCTGAGTCTTCTTTCTCTTTGCTAGGAACAATTTGAAGACTTCCTGATACTGCATCTGGGACATAATTATATGACCTATGGCTCTGAGATCGAGCTCGGACAGAACCCCTAAAACAATAAAAAAAAATAAAAAAAAATAAATACATTTTAAAAAATTATACAATTCTCTAATAAATGATGTATTTATCTTTTTTATTAAAACCATTTTACCTCAGGCTGGATTTGTGGCTAAGTTGGCTCTGGGAGCGTTGCCTTTGATCACCGTCCTCTTCAGAAGATTCTGTGAGTGCGTCTGAAATCACAAATCAATACAGCCTTAATACCATGGCTTCTGTGGTCCTCAGAAGATCAGATACGTCTATAAGGTTCACCTTTGACCCTTGCTGAGCGCTCAATAACTAATTCACTAAATACACAACAATGTCCATAGAGAAAACGTATAAATTAAATATAGCGATTCATCCTTTAAAGTGTCTATGTCACGTTGGACAAGAGTTGTCAAAAGTATTGAAGATCAGATACTATTCGATACTAAAACCGGTATTGAAACCAGTTACCCATTTGAGTAGGTACTAAAAAAGTCACCTTCACAGGAGAGAAATAAACCTTTCCTGAATAGGTTTAGAATGCTCTTGAGTTGTATCAGAACAAGTATAAGACAACATAGACTTGTACGCACAGGGACCACTATGGAACCTCCCTGGACGGTTGAGGTATTACACAGATCCATTACACAGATTACACAGTAAGATCATGTGGAAATATAAAAGAAAGTGCTCATGTTGAATGTTGCACTCTGTGGACATATTTTGACCTCAAGAGCTGCTTATACATTTAATCTGTACTGGGGCAAGAAATATTTTGCTCAAGTACGTGGGGAAAAATTGGGTACAGGGGACAACATCACATAATAGAAAAATGTTATGTAATTCTGTTGAGTATTTTGGACAGTACAGAATAAATAAGAGTATTTCTCCTTCAACCACGACCTTAATATAGTGGAGGGGTTTGAGCGCCTGAATGATTTTGAGAGCTATGTTGGTGGGGACTTCTTGCCCGTAGTAGGGTCACCCATGGCAAACACTTCCTAGGGGGTGGGTCCAACTAAGAGCGGTTCAGAAGCCCCTTATGACAAGCGTTACAAAAAAGTCATGTTGCCCAGATGGATGTCACCGGGTCCCCCTTCCATGGCCTTCCATGGACCCACCACCTGCAGGAGGGTCGGTGCAGAACGATTTGGGCGGGGAGATGATCAGAAAGTATCACCTTCCTGATCTGAACCCGAGCGGTGTTCTGTAATTGGACTTCTGTGCCAGTCACAGTTTCTCCAAAACAAAAACCATGTTCAAGCACAAGAGTGTCCATGAGAGCACCACTCTCCAACCACTCACCAACCAGCCTGGTTAAAAGTTTGCTCTGTCTTCCTATGTATCTGTTCACTATTAACTCTGACCAATGGAGTAGCCAAACATTTTAGTAAAAGTACCTGTAGTTTAAATTAATATTACTCAAGTAGAAGTACAAAGTAGACGTCCAAGAAATTACTCAAATATTTGAGAAAATTACTACACAAGTAAGCGTAACTTAAAGAGTAACTATCAGGACATACCATCTCATTTCTGATTTAAATTTAAGGTAATTGAAAGGACAAAACCTTAAAATATGCACAAAATAATTTTTAAGACACACACAAAAAGGAGAAAAACGAAATCATATCTGAAGGAGCGCTGTAAGAAAATCATGTTCATATCATTTCATATTGTTTGCATAAAGCTTTTTTCACTTGTAGACTTATTTGTAGTAGTAACCAAAACTTTTACTGAAGTAAGAGTACTGTAAATAGAAATATTACTCAAGCAGCAGTAAAAAAGATCAAGTAAATGTAACTCAGTACTACCCACCTCTTACTCTGACTTACCGTTACTTTTAGTGGTTGTTCTCTGGTTCTGTAGCGTCACCAGTGTAAAATAGACTCCCTTCTTGTCTATCAGTTCAGAGTGAGTGCCCCTCTCCACTGCCCGGCCTTGGTCAAACCCAATGATCACGTCTGCATTTCGAATAGTGGACAGTCTGTGAGCGATGGATATGGTGGTTCTCCCCTGACGTACCTGTAAAGAATATACATTAATTTCATAGATCAGATGTGTGTGATAATGAGTTAGTGAGTTATCTTTACTCATTTACATTTACAACGGCTCATAAAAACACTGCTAACCCTGTAGTTTAGATCTGTACAAATATGTTCTGAAATGTGTTTTTTATTAGTTTGTCAGTTCATATTTCAATGTTGTGAATGTCAGAATAGTTTTGATTCCTTCGAGGTAAAAAAGTTGTTATTTCATCATAGTGGTATAAAAATTTGTGTAGAGCACCGTTATTCCGTTAGTATGGGAATCGAGTTTGAATTTTTAGTATCATGACTAGCAGTGACGTGCGGTGAGGTTCGTGGCTGGTGAGGCACTGATGTCGTCACAATCAGATTTACAAACATATAAACTAGGTGTCAGTACATTTGGCCCCGGGTCAGTTTCTCTCCCAGTGACTTGGGGCCAGAAAGGTTGACTAAAAGTTGACTTGCTAACTCTAAATTGTAGTCTGTGGCCCCTATTCTGCGGGAGTTACAAGAATCCCTGGGCTCACAAGTGCCCCCTAAGATGAGGCAGGGTAACTGCGTGCCTCACCCGGCGCCTTTTCACAGCCACTTAAAGCAGCAGCTTAGCACAGCTTGGCACTGCCTCACCTGCCTTACCTGACCGCACGTTACTGATGACTAGTATTATCATGTTTAGTAGTATCATGACTTTCTTTTTCCTTCCTTTGTTTTATCTTTATTTATACAGGGGAACCCAATAACAGCTGTTATGGACTTTTTTACTTGTTCATAACTTGTATTGTATTGTTATGGATCTCTTTAACCGAACTTTCGTAATTCCATCTGTTGTTATACACGGGTGTGTTTCTTGTTTGTTGCGTCCAGCAGCTTCAAGCCACTTGGACTAGACTCAACCGGTACGATTGTTTTGATGGTATAATTACACTGTATGTAGTTTCATTTGTTAGCTGAGGGCGAGACGACACTATTAGGGACACAACAGAGCATTTCGGGGCTCTTTTTCATGGGTGCACTGTTTAAAATACAATACAAACAGAAAAACAAACAAAACAAATATATAAGTATAAGTATATAAGTCCAATACTTGTACTTGGAGTAACAACAGTCTTAGTTAAATATATAGGCTACTTACTTTATCCAGTGCCTCTTGTACCACAGCCTCACTCTCATTGTCCAGAGCAGAGGTAGCCATATCCAGGAGGAGGATTTTAGGATTTCGGATCAAAGCTCGAGCGATGGCGATTCTCTGTTTCTGCCCTCCGCTCATCTGCCCCCCTCCTTCTCCAACTAAAGTGTTAAATTTCTGGAAAATAATATAACAAACTCAAGATTAGTGATAAAACTTTAACAAATAAAAATAAATTAACAAAGGAAGGTATGTATTGTAAGTGGGAGTATCAATGGAGCTCAACAGGCCGACCCACTTCAAAGCCCAAGCTCTGGTTCCTCAAGTCAATTTTCCATTGATTTTTCCCGTGGTTAGTGGAGGCTAACCAACTAATCTATATAATGCAGCTGATTTAAGTCCAAAAAGCACATTTAAAACGCAACTTTATAAAGTTTCAGAAACAGACTTTAAATAAAATTATGGATCTTGTGGTGATTAGTTACCACATAGCAGATTAGCTTTGTGCTTTCAAACGTAATTATTATGATTATTATTTGCTCAGCCACATGGGAGGAGCTCAGAGCAGAGCTGCTGCTCCTCCACGTTGAGAGCACCCAGCTGAGGTGACTCGGGCATCTGTTTAGGATGCCTCCTGGACGCCTCCCTGGGGAGTCCGGAGGGACTATGGGAACCACCCATTCACACACACATTCATAAAACACTGTACACATACACTGAGGGTGAGGAGAGTTAAGTGTTAAGTTAAGCCCAAAAAATCACAACGACACTATGCACCTGTGGGAGCTGAGATTATATCCTGAGCTTGTGAGCCAATTGATTTTATCTGAACATTTTATCAATTACGCTCATGTCAGAGGGGGATTCAAACCAACCTTCTCTGATCAATAGACATCCAAGATGAAACCGTTGCGCCCCCATAGTCAGTTGTACTCCTCCCATAATCAGTCAAACACAATCAAATCAGATGAGAAATACTAATGGTACTTTTTGCTTCTTACATTTTCATAAACAGAAGCACTACTCAAAGGTAAGGAGGAATTCAAGTTACAGTTAACTGAGTTTACAAGTAATGAGACACCTGTGGTAAGTCCATGATAAAGTGATAGGCATTGGCTTCTTTTGCTGCATGAATGATGTCGTCCATAGAAACCCCGGGTCGACCGTAGCGGATATTCTCAGCAATGGTGGTGCCAAACAGAACAGGCTCTTGCTCCACTACGCCAATGAGCGAGCGCAGCCACTGGATGTTCAGACTGCGGATATCATGCCCATCAAGAGTTACCTAAAAATGTAAATATTGTCTCAGAAAAAATACATGCATTTTAGTGGTGTCTTATAGATTTAAAGGAACTGTATGTAGCCTGTGCTTTTACTGTTTTTAAAAGGTACTCATTTTTCTCAGTATATGGATTGGCCATGCCTCATGTGAAAAGCTCAGAACCTCCAGAATTCACTCATTGCAGAGGCTGCACTAGCACTGATTCATGACTGGCTGGAGTTTAGGTAGTGATGATTCAGCTCATAGAAAGCCCTTTTGGTTTAAAACTGAAACTGGCAAATGAGACATACATGAGTGGCTCATTCTGCTTTCTGATTGGATAAATGTCTTGAAAACTAAAACACCAAATTATAACATATAAATCAGAATTAGAATTGTTATCAGTAAAAGTTATATTTGATTGAACATGTTTACGTCATGTTTATGGAATTTAAAATAAAAATCCTGATAAAATCCTGATCCTAAAAAAGTTCCTTTAATCTAGCTCAACAGTGGGTTGGGAATTCTGGTTGTAGAAGTAATATTCTCACAAAATTTTCCACATAGCTTTTCTAAAAAACAAAATAAATAAATACAAACACACATAGATACATACCTAAACATATACATACATATACGTACTTTTTAATCAGTATTCTTTTTGTAACCCAATAACTGGCTGGTCTCCAGAGTGTCTTTTAAACCCTTATTCAATTTTTTTGTTAGAAGTCCTCACCCACCATGTAATAATATTTATATTTACCTTTCCTTCATGTGGATCATAAAATCTTTGGATTAGCTGGATGGTCGTACTTTTCCCCATTCCACTGGCTCCAACAAAAGCTGTAGTCTCTCCAGCCTTGACTTCCATGTTCAGGTTATTCAAAATCTAAAAGTAATTTCACAAGTATTTTAGAATTTAAAATATCTTGAAATGTTTGCAAATATAATATAAAAATTGTACCTTCACGTCTGGTCGAGATGGGTAGTAGAATGTAACATCCTGGAACTCAATATTCCCTTTAACTTTGTCTAACTTGTGGCCATCTTCAGAAAAACAGTCAATTAGTGGTTCCTGACAAGTAAAAACAACAATGAAGTTTAATTTTTCGTCAAATCTTATATTAAAGCTGCACGATATATCGTGAACATAACAATATAGCAATAATAGCTTACACAATAATCAATATTCACTGTTTTTGAAAACACAGATTGTCTTCATGATTTTGCTTATTTGGTCCTACATTAGACTCAGGTTGTTTTTACTTTTACACAGTCTGACTAGTAAATGAAGACATCTACATATTGAATCTTATTGTGACAAAATATATATTAAAATATCACAACAATAACATTATCACAATACTAAACATATTTATGGAATATTGAATGTTTTTCTCATATTGTGCAGACTTATAATTGATACTTCACTTTACCCTGTCTATTGTGTCAAAGATAGCCTTAGCAGCTGCCCGTCCAGAGGCAAACGCCTCAAGACATGGGGAGGCTTGTCCCAGGTTTATTGCTCCCAGTAGAACACCAAAGAAAACCTAAAAAAAAAAAGTGGAAACAATTTACATGAACTAGATGTATCAAAGACTAAATCAAATTGGGTTGACAAATGTTTTTTTTTTAAAGGTGAAGCCATAGACTATATATAAATGGACAAACAGAAAGTGAGCATGGGCGTGTTTCAGATCTATCGACTCCAATTCACTTGAAAAAATGTCGCTCCTCTCTCTGTTCATATTAACCTGCTCTACAGAAGCTCTCATTCAAACAAATTAAGACTAAAATGTACAGTACACATTTAAAGAGGAGGCATTTTACTTTTTTGCTGTGAAAATGCTATATTCAAACATCTGAGCTCTCTGCGCACTCCCCCTTCAGAGTCAATCAAAACACAATCAGCATGCATCCTGCTAATGAAACTACTGCACATCGCATCAGGTTTATCATGTTGTTGTGTGCAGTTTTGTATCATGCCTTTGTATATTTATGGAGAATTGTGTGGGGGGCATGGATGACGTAAAGTTGTTGGCTGAGCGTTGCACAGAATCTTCAATATACGATATGAAATTCACAGAATGACGTGCACACAATCCCCTTACCTGAATGAGGGTACCAGGGGACATCTCCTCAGTATCTAGGACGAGCTGGGAACCATACCAGAAGACCAGACCATAACACATGAAAATGATGAACCACAGATAGCCCTGAAACACTCCGATGATACTCCCCTTTTTCACTCCCCAAGTCTGGGCGTCCTCCAGGTTATGATCATATCTTGAAAAAAAAAAAAATACATGTAGGGCCAATATTATGCTATTTTCTGATCTATGCTGTAATGTTATTTCCTCATTAAAAGCAAAACAGTGATTTGTCATCATTTACACATGTTTAACACACAAACCCTATATATTTAAGCTGAGTTTCTTCTCTCAAACAGAAAACGCACAGTGTAATACAGGAAATGCTCCAATTGCCAATCTCTACTGAACTAAAAGCATAAAGTATAAAAAATTAACTTGTAAAATACCACTTCATACCATCACAATGTGGAACAGAGCATTTTGATCTTTGGACATGTACAGACTAATAATAAAGGTTTACATTGTACTGAAATATTTGTGAATGAAACAAAACACAACTCCGAGTATGTTTTTGAAGGGGTAACAACATTCGAGGAGAAAAACTGAAAGTGAATTATAGAGATCTGAACAACATACCTATCTGTTTCTTTCTTTTCTCCACCAAACGCTGCAACAGTCCTGATCCCAGACAGCACTTCATCAGCCACAGCTCCAGCTTTAGCATAGGCCAAAAGCTCCCGACCAGTTAACCTTGATACAGCCTGGAAATCGGGGAGTACACAATCAATACCAACCAGGAGGGTCCATGTTTTTCAGTATAGCTTTCATTCTTCTACACTTAAATTCATCATACCCTTATTATTGATCACTTAAGATACATAAAATTGCCAGATAAAAGTTCAGAACCCATGGACCAACTGCCTTTGGTCTAATTAGATATGGCATTTTTATTGCATTTGGTATGAATTGTGCAGAATTTAAAGTTTATAGGGGCTAAAACAGACCCCTGTGGAATTCCTATACTGCCTTATACTATAATTTTAGCTGAACAATTAACTGAAACTAACAGATCCCTATTGTTAAGATATCTTCTAGTTACCACTTTCTCTTGTAGCTTTAAAACCTGAAAGGTAACTCTGGACTTAATTTCTCTATTTATGATGTTTTCACTCCTTGCTTTCGATTATAATTTAGCTAACTTTTTATAATGTTACTGTATGTAAATCTAAAAAAAATATCCACTTGTAACTGTTTTTATTTTATTCATGTTTAGCTGTATTCGCAATAGCTGAATAGTGCAATGTAGCTAATAATGCTAGTACTGCTGCTACCACTATTGCTACTGTTTCTATCTAGGTCTGTAGTCCTTTAGTCCTTTAGTCATTTCGTTGATTAATTGTTCAGCAGGGCCTTAATTGACCATCTTTAGACAATGACGGCCCTATTACTACCATCACTAACCTACCTCTTCCTTTTGCGTAGGAGAACTGTATTAGCCTTTCTCACCATTGCCATGAGTCCCGCTCCTATACCGATGAGAGGGCTCACTGCTATCACCACCAAGGTCAGCTTCCACCCTCCGATAAAGCCCACCATGAAGCCAAAGACGAATGTCGAAATCCTCTCAATAAAGACAGACACCTGGTCTGCGATGGCATTGTTGATCTTGTTGATATCACTGGGGATGGGACAGTTTTTTTTTTTGTTCCAGGGTCATGAGATAAGGGGTAGATCTAATCGTAATAAAATCCGCAACTTACTCTGATATTCTTGTGTTGAGTTCTCCAATTGAGTTACAGTCAAACCAGCCGATCTCCATTCTCATCACTTTGCGGAAATATACCATACGGATTTTCTGAGTTTGCCTGGCTGCTGCTGATACCCAGAAGAGAATCTACAGAATACGAAAAGCTGATTTAATATTTTATTGTGTAACTTTTCTGATGGAGGATATGCTACCTGCTTGTTTCCGTTAAGATATTACAGTTTTGCCTGGAGTGTTCCACAGTATGCTGACAAACATATCTATCTCTAAGGAGACAAGCTTAAAAGTTACAGATCAGGTCCACAGAGAACACAGAGCAATAGAAATGGACTGACAGATTGTTACATCACCCATAGCGTCCTGTTGCAATGTTGTCAACAAGTCAAATTCTAAATTGTTGTGATAAAGCTTAGGTTTTTGACAATTTTTCTGGCAACATTTAGGCTATGGCTTAATATTACAGAATAATCCTGTTTTGTCTGGTTGTGGCGCAGAAGAACATTACTGCAAAAGTCCAGATTGGGACCATGCAGACAATGTTTCCTACACAAGAGAGTAGGAGTGGCAGAGCCTATGAGTGGTCAGCTGAGAGGTAACATCACATGACACAAAGAAAGTTTTGCCCAGACTCACTTCACCTGCGTCACATACACATATACACATATGCTCTGAAATGTTTTGGACTGATTCACTTTACCTCATAATACATGATGCTTTTGCTTAGTTAAGACAACCTAGAATTTTCATTAACATTTTTCTTGTGAGAAACCTTTAATTAGTCAGTTAGCTTCTCTACTTTGCAGTCATAACAGTTATTAAACATTTTATGGGTACTTGGAAATTAAATTCCAAAGGCCGTCTTAGCTTTAAGATTTTAGTGCTTATCTCATATAAATGTGCTCGGCCGAGATCTTATGCAAGTCTTGACCTCAACACCGACTGGACTGGAAGTCACCAAACCTATCACTTAATTTTAAAACAGCCCATGCGTCCTCTTTTCTTGTACTGTGTTTCTTCTCTTTTCATAAGAAGACTTTTTTCAAGATAATTTGAATTATGCTCTATCCCAGACGTGGGCAACTACGACCCAGAGGCCACACACGGCCCTTTAATCCGGCCCACCAATCATGACCAAATTATATTAAAATAGTAATTGTTCAAAGTTTTTTCTACTGTATTTATTTAACTGAAATTTAATAAATTCATTATTAATTTAATTAATGCATTTGGAAAACAAGACTGTACGTTTCATGCTAAGTACAACTTTTTTTGCCAACTTACATCCACCGTAGTCTATGTTGTCTACATTGAACTGAGTTTCTATCTAGTAACATTTTGAAAACATTTTGAAACAAATTTGAAACAAACTTGATGTTTTATTTTTCTATATATTTCATGTTAACACCTCAAACTTATTTTGAGGTTCCAAGTCTGAAATTTATAATAAATAACAGTGAGACCTTGTCATTTTATATATGCACACAAACCTGACAAGACTCTTTCACCTCCCACTGGCTGTTTGTGGCGGAGAGGCACAGCGCAGTAAGAATCATTTATCAAGGGATTTTCTAGCAATAAAGACACCCATAATGAAATAAATTCTAGCTAGATATATAGTGTTTAATGCCATACTGTGGAGCATTCCAGGCAAAACAATAGCATCTCCATAAAAACAAGCAGGATATGTACCCGGCACCAGAAAAGTTACAGAGTGCACCTTTAACAATCCAAGAGAACTTACCTGAATATAACTAAGAACCAGGACAGTGGCACCAATTCCTATGTAGTAATATGCGAACATGGTCAACTGTGCTTGAATGTCCACCCTGTAAAAAAAAACAGTTTATTATTAAAAGGCAATGGGGGAGAAGGACGCCTACAGATATTTTGTATGAGCTGCAACATTTTGAGTTGCTCTCTTGTATGAGCAATTCAAAATGTGTCTGATGTGCACTGCCTGCATCTAATTATTAAGCGTACAACTGTTCCATAGTCAGGAAGTGTATGTTAGCATGTTAGTTGTTGTTAGCAAATGACAGCAAAACTCCAATCAGGTGTCTCTCTGAAAATTGTGAATAGTGCTCACAAACTCATCACTACAAATAATTGTTAAGTTTTGGAGGTCAGTCTTTCAAAATATATTTAAAAGGTCTAGTTTTAATTTATTCAGAGTTTTTTTTTTTTCTCTTAATTAATTTAATTGATTACTTTGTCTTTTAGTTTTAATATCGATTTGACAACTACTACTCACTTACTACTCACTGCAGAATGAGTTGCAGTTACAGGATTCATTGAGATCACTAACTTAATTACTCACCCACAAAACATAGTACTGTTGTGTGCATTGATGAACACCGTCCCGTTTGTCCAGTGTATGAGGTTGTCGATGCATGTTTTGTTTGGGTCTTTGAGTTCCTGCTTCTCGAGTTCGTAAGCCACAAATGTGTTGGTCATCATCCCATACACCAGCAGCATGAGAGGGGCCGCGCTGCCATGGACCAGGGCACACACACCGCCAACCGCCATCATCGCTGTGTCTTTACACGTGGCAAAGCGGAACTGCAAGGGCAAAAAGAATAATAAAAAATAAAAATGAAGGAGAGTTTTAGACTAAGGTGATAATGTGAAGTGTTGTTAGCAATAATCAGCACTCGAAAAGATGAAATGTTTAACTATATTTTATGTTAATCCAAAGCATATATTTAAGTTAGTGTACTACTACTTAAATAAATGCATGCAATTAACATAATATTAAATAAATGTTACAGATTTTACATATATATTTTTTTTATAACATAGACACAGAAAAAAAAAAAATCCTCACCAATTTTAAAGAGGAGGTTTATTATGGGATATTAACTGCTAATAAATATAACATATAACACAACATATTTAGATCACCATGTTACCTTTTATCGTTTTGAAAATGCTATATTGGCATAAACAACATATTAACATGTTTTACAAGTTTCACTTTACACATTACAATCAACACGCTCCTTGCTAATGAAACTATTGCCCATCGCATCAGGTTTGTGAAGTTATAGTGTATTGTTTTGTATATTTATGGAAAATTCGGGGCGTGGGCATCGTAGGCTTGTGGGCTGAGTCTTGTACTGCTAACCATAAGACGGGTTTAAGTAGGGCCGGGGAGAGATTGATAAATTACTCAAACCTGCATGAATCACGTCTAAAACCTCTTCAAAGTTTGATTTAGCATTAAAACCCCTCTTTAAATCTCAGGAAATTACAATTTCCTAACTAATTACAGACTGACAGACAGATATTCAAGGAAATAATTTTACTAACTAGCTGAAAAAATCCAACGCCGAGTCTTTTGTCTTTTTTGTCTTCATTTCTGAGTAGAAGATATAAGAGAATGTTAAAAATGGGTCTACACAGGAAAAATGAAATGTTGACTTTAAATAAATGTATTATCCATGTAATTATGATGATGATGTTGAGCAAAAGCAGATATTTGAAATTCAAATTCAAATGTATATGCATAACATATAACATATTACCGTTTGTAAGTAAAAAATATAAATATACACACAAAACATTATTTAAAGTTAGTAGACTTTTTGAATGTACTTGCATATATTTATTCTATCGATTTTAGATAACAGAAGTAATGTTTATGACAGTTGAAGTTTTGCACTGTGAAAAGTGACAAAAAATGTAATATCAGATGTAGAGCAGCTTTAAAAAAACCCAAAAAACACAACAATGACATTATCAACTATAACACAATGGACCTAAAGCACCTGTAAAGAGAGAGAAGTACTAGCTAGTAAATAAATCACTTACTTGTTCTTGTTGTCTGCTGTGAACGTAAAGACACAAGTAGTTACAATAGTACCACTGGCCATCTTAAAATTAGTAGTAGCAGTAGTACAAGCATAGCAGTAGTAGTAGTAGTAGAAGTAGTGGTAGTAGTAATTACTGGTAATAGGGTGGCCCAAAAGTAGTACAGTTAAAAGGACTTCATAACACTTTTGTTTCAAAATATTTTATTTTTTCAGAGCATTTAGAATAACCATTCTGACATTTATATGAGCAAATATAGCACCGAGGACCGAACCCTCATTGTACAGTGGTACTTTGAGTCACAATTTGGGTCAAATTCAAAAACCCAGCGGTGTTACCGTCGACATTTTAATACCAGAGATGCCCCAAGAGTAAATGCCATTAAAGGAATAATAAGTGGTTTTCAAAGACAGGGGGCAGTATGTGATCTCCCGAGACCTGACTAGTCCTGATTTCTTCCTGTGGGGCTGTCTTAAAGAAAAGGTGTTTGTGAATAAACCTCAGACAGTAAACGAATTAAACCGTAATATCGAGGATCAAATAAGAGCCATATGCCAGGAAATGCTTTCAAATGTTATGCAGAGTGTGTTGGATCAGACTATTCAGTGCCAAACCGAAAATGGTGAACACTTAAAAAACATTATTTTTAAAAATAATTTTTAATTAATTAAGTAGTGAAGTTCAAGTTATGAACAATTATAACTGTATATATTGCCAAAAATCTCGGAAGGTTCAGTTTTCCTACTGCTAAAATTTGGTGAGTATAACTTAAGAATTATAGGAGCTTTTGAAGATTTAAAAGTGTCAGTGATTTTTGGACCACTGTGTAGTAAAAGTTGCAGTCATAGCATAGTACTTTCTTCTTCAAAATGTAACTCACAGTAATAATTTAAGTACTTTAAATTGTAGGATTATTTAGACTTTTTCTTTCTTTTACACTCTGCATTTAACTACCTAAGAGTTTGCCTACCTGTAAGTGTCTAATTTGATGCATTTTACTCAACAGAGATCAGAGCGGAGTTTTGCTGTGATGGTAAAGGTAACAACAACTAGTATTAACACCAAATTAACTACTAACATGTGCTATGGCTAGAAGTGTTCCCTGAGATAAAATGATAGTAAAGACACGCTACATAATGAGTAACGTCTTACCTTTCTTGACGTCATTTTGGGCACTCAGATTTAAGGTTTTCTTCATGCTTCCAGATTCGACTCTTTTGTGCTCTGCGTAGAAAAAATCAACAATTTACAATTTTAACCAGCAAAATAATTAAAACATGAACATTTTCAACACCTCTGCTGCTTCCAGTCCTTCCTATCTTTTTCAAGCGTAGCTCAGGCAAAGAGAATGCTCTATCCTCTGTTCAGGTAACCTCTGCCTGTACATTATCTACCCCTCCATTAGGCTGATAAGACATGTGTCAGTATTTGACCTTAAGTCGGGGTGGGCCAGACCTTACAGCACTGAAGCATGAAGCAGTTCCTACGACTGATGATAATGGCTATTGATAACGGGGCATTAGGAGGCGTGAAAAGTTGAATAACCGCAAGGACGTTAGCAATCCTGTACAGTCTTTAGTAATAATACTGGAAATGTATAATAAATGACAGCAGTAGTAGCAGTAGCCGTAGCAAAAGTTGCAGGTATACCTACCGTTTTTGAAGTACAAATTTGAAGTACTTTGTGGGATTATTATTATTTATTTATTTATTTATTTTTAGGCATAAGTTTAGGGTACACTTACTGATATCTAACTACATGTTAGGTAGCGTACATGGAAGTGTTAATTGATTTTAATTGGCATTTATGCAAGAATATATTTGTACAATTTGTATAAAAATGTAATATTTGTATCAGCTCTGATCAAGAAAAAAATGCTAGATCGTATACTGATTTCAAGATAATGGTTTATCCAAGTGCACTGTGTAATATAGTAACTACTTTATACCACTGATACAATAACAATAATTCGAGATAATCTCAGTAAACCATTATTAAATAAACAGTATCATTACGTGACATGAGCTGCAACAAATAAAATGAAGAATGAAGCAATAATTGGCCACAGAAGTTACTTATTAAACCCTCTACAGCTCAAATCTTACTGTATTACAACTAAAATACCCTAAATCTCACCATTTTTGCAAATACATTGTACACACGATACATTTTGAGCCCCAGTATATATTGTTCCAGCTATAATATATTGAACAATAAGTCGGTACAGTAGTTGTCATGGCAGGCCTGTCTCCATGGACGAAAGGCGTTGCACTATTCACCAGAAAATACACTCAGTCAGAAAAATAAATGGACAATGTTGACCCAGAATGTCTCATAATGGTTGAATTTGAATATAAAATTGTTTTCTAGTAACATGAAGGATGATAAACAGTTACTTAACACATTTGATTCTGTTTTGGTTAATTATTTTCTAAAGGTACACTATACAACTTTTCACATGGGTGGCCTGCAACCTACTTGTCTCCATGGAGAATATTTCTTCACCTGGAATGATTCACAGTTGTGTGGTACTAAACTAAATATATCTATCTCTGTGGAAATTCTACCAGGCCAAGTTACAGGTCAGATCTGTGGAGAGCCAACCCTGCTCTCAGTAAGAGTGCATGTTTTTTTGGCAATAAAACATTTGCAGTTGATTGAATAAAAGATAGAAATGGAAAAAGCTTAACTTATTTGATAAAAACGCTAAAAAGAAACTGATTAAAAAGGAATTGGATAGATTGTGCTTCACTTAAACTGACACACCCCACAACATGTTTTTAAGGCTGTAAAAAGAGTACAGCACCTTTAAATACGATGTCTTCTGAATTCATATCAACTATAAACAAGAAGTTAAAAGCTGTTAGAAGCTGAAGTCCCACCCACCACACAGAGAGTACATATTAAACCCAGCGCCTGGTGACGTGGTGAGAGTATAATAATAATAATAACTATTATTAATGATTACAAGTAAGGGGTCAACGGCCGATAGGACACATCTATGTGGAGTTCACTCTGCATTAACAAAGAACAATGATTATAAAAAAGGGAGGCTCTGGCACAAAGTTGAAAATAAAAAACCTTTAGGGGTAAATGCTCAGCGATCTAATGAAGACGCAACAACAACAACAAAAGAATGAAATGTTCCTCAAATGTTCCACAATATGGCATTCAACTAATCTATCTACATGGAGATACATAACCACCTTAACATGGTGGAGGGGTTTCACTTGGCTGAAGTCACTGAGGTGGTTGGCAAGCTCCTCGGTGAAAGGCTCTGGGATGGATGAGATCTGTCCTGAGTATCTTAAGTCTCTGAATGTTGTGGGGCTGCCTTTCTTTGTAAAAATCATCATCATCATCATCATCATCATCATGATCACAACAAAGAGTCGCCACCTCTGATGTATAGCTGCAGATCACAATAGCGAGCGGCAGATTTTTGTTTCATTTGTACCAAAATATTCGTATCACTGATTAATAAAACAAAATTGGAGAACCAAATAAGTTGAGAACAGTGGGCTTATGTTTGTGACAGTAAAAACGGAGATCAATCTGCAATATAGCATCATGAAAATAAGCAGTTAAAGACATGCATGAATCACCTCAAATACAACTTCATAAGAGTAAATGGCAAGGGGGGAAACAAAACAAGCCCTAAACATGGTTGCATAAAAGCCTTTAAAAAGTTTGCCAGGGGAATCATACACACAAACATGACAACTTTCCATAAATCGGGGTTCGTTTGCCGTGTCCATCGCTTTGTGGATCTGGAGAAGGCCGTGTCCCTCGTGGTGCCCTTTGGGGAGTATCCCTCGGCTGGCCTGGGAACGCCTTGGGGTTCTACCGGAGAAGCTGGAAGAAGTGTCTAGGGTGAGGGAAGTCTGTGAGTCCCTGCTTAAACTGCTGCCTCTGCGATCTGGCCCCAGATTGGCAGAAGAAAATGGATGATATCTCCATGGAGACAAGCAGGTGACATGACCAGACCGAGTTACAGGTCAGATTTTTAGAAAGGTGGCCCCACTCACAGTAAGAACACATGTTTGTTAAGATGCTTTTTAGTATTTTTAGTTTTTTTCTATACTATGGTATATCTGAGTGTGTGAAGTAACATGACATTGACATGACTTTTTTTTTCTATAGTCAGTTTAAAATGAATCAGTCCAGAGTAAATGTAAAATAAAGACTTGCATTATTTGACTGGAAATGAAGATGCATTTTTCAGGGAAAGTCCATTTTAACTCAATTGTTTCTTGACTGGGTGAAAATTCCTCATGACAATAGCAGCCTGTGTTGTGTGAATGGATCTTTTTGCAATATCCAAATACATACGTTTAAGAAATGACCTAAACTTTATCAGACTGAAGCTAAAGAATCGATGAAGCTAATGAGATTGGGAAATACTACTAGTAGCCTATAGCAGCATTACCAAACATAAAAATAAATATTACAGTAACAGATATTTAACAAAACCATACTTTAAAATTAGCCATGGACAGTTTGTTTTGTCCTCTGAGGGCATTGTTTGACCTGGAGTTTGACCTGGATCTAATTTTTCCATGTCAGTGAGACCAAATCTGATTATTTTCAAATGTAACTCAGGCAACTTTTTTTTTTTTTAATGTTATGTTGGCTGCTTTCTACATTTTAAATATATCAAATATATGTTACAAGATATATGGAATTATGTAGCAAAGAAAACAAGAGGCTATATGTTGCTGAAAAATTAAAAGACAAAAGTTACCAAACACTTCTACCAAGCATATATCTGAGTAAAAGAAATATTAAAGTAGTCTAATGAAATCTTCTTCTTTTACACATCAGAACCAGACACGTTGTTCAAGATAAACTAAACTATTCTCCAACAAGTTTTGCCCAACATTTAAGATATCAGTGATTCAACAATGATCAATAATAATAAACTACTGAGAAAATCAACCACTTGCCTGAAAAGTATGCGAAAATTTTGGATTCTTCTTATCTCTTCTCTTTGTCTTTGTGTATTATAGCTCCTCCCTGAGTCCATGTGCATTTACGCCCCCTGCTGGACCAATTACATACTGCCCCCCCCTGACCGCTTTGATAAAAAGTTAGAACTTTTTATAGTTTATGCTTTTACATATGAGGACGTAATAGTCAATATGATGTACTTTTAAGAGTACTTTCCCAGCAGTATACTTTCATTCTTTCTTGAGTAATGTCACTTGAGTAAAAGTTTTGGTTTGGAGTCCACAAATGACAAAAGCTTTATTCTGAAATAATATGAAATGATTTGAACATTTGCATTTCTTCAAATTTTTTTTTCTCATTTTTGTGTCTTTCCTTTGAAAATACCAGATCTGTGCTTTATTTGGCGTTTTGTCATTCAAATTAACTTAGTTAATTAACTAGTTACTCTTCAAGTTCCTCTTAGTTTAGTTCTTTTCACAAATTCCCAAATACTTCCTTTTACTTGAGTGATTTCTTGGACCACTACTTTGTACTTCTACTTGAGCAATATTATTTGGAGTAATGTTTCTTTTTCTTTAGTAACAATTTTTGGCTACTCTAATATCACCTCTATATTAACTGATGAATATAGGAGAGAATTTCTTCACAATGCCTAATCACAGATACATTTACTGTGTTTTTACTCTGGTTGTGTTTATTGCACTGAAAAACATAGAAAAACATGCATCCTTTCTATGAGCGAGCTTGCATCTCCACAAACCTCCTGCTGCTTGTTTCTATGGAAATGATTGTTCTTTTGGCTATAATCTTCAACAGTACCGAATAAAACTCCTTTATCTCCATGGACAACGTTCCTCCTATCTTTAAAAATACTTTCATCTTTCTATTTTGTCCTACATTGAACTTCTTTTTCATTCAAAGATCAAAAATGTGATTTACAGTTGACATACCTAAGGAAAAAGTGAATTCTTACCTCAATTTTATGCGATTTTATCACTTTCCATAAAATTTACCGAGGATGGAGATTCTAAAAAAACAAACAAAACAAAGCAGGACGACCAAAACAGGGGCAGGCGGGCTCCACAGGTTTACTAAGTCTCTTTAATCGGTAGGCAGTTATTTTTGTCAGTGAATAGATAACATCTCTTTCACTGTTTAATGTTTGCCTAAAAAAAAATAAAATCAGTCTTGTTAAATGACTCATGGTGAAAAGAAAAAAATATTTCTTTTGGCAACTGTTGAACAGGCAGCTCAACTGTGTAAAAAGAATCATTAAAAAACTTAAAGGTGCACTGCACAACTTTTCTGTTTGTCACCCTCCATATTATTACTTTGCCTTAAATGTTTCATATTATATCTATATGGAGATAAGCAGGTGACTGTAACAGGTCAGATCTGTGGAGAAGCGACCCTGTTCACAGCAAGAATGCAATTAGTTTAAAGTATTTTTCAACAATAAAAACAGCCTGAATTAAATAAACCACATAGAGACAAGCGGGTAGCCCTGACAGAAAATTTCGTAATGAACCTTTAAGTAAAAAGTATTCTATAAAAAAAAAAAAGAAACTTTTAAAAAAAAAACCATTGTATTTGGTATGTTCGAATAAAAGTTTAAACGGCAACTGAAGCTTCTTGCAAGTATCATATCAGTTTTAATTCATTTTCAAAACCACAAATGTGCAAATATTCAGTGACAGTGCATTAATATTAAATCAAATATATTCATAATACACATTTTAAGCAGATTTCCAAACTTTTTTGTACCTTTCAACAAATCCGTTTGCTGGTTTGTCGGTGTTATGGCTGATCTGTGTAAGTAACAGTACATGCAAACTCACTGTACATTAAGGCTGCACAAAATATCAAATCACATCAAAATATTAGTAGTTGCAATTATCAAATTACACTGACTGCAATTATTTTTGTCATTGTAAATTGCAATGTGTAAATTGTAAATGCATGGTTCTCTTATTGGTTTAGCAGCTTATATTTTAGTCTTTTCTCAAATATTAATGCTCCAAGAGTTAATGTACAATCCTACTTTTGAACATAAATGTAAATGTACGCACAAAACCATGCTGCCCTATCGTACACAATTTCTAAATATGTAGGGCCTCTGCTTTGACACTGTTTAAATCCAGGCTCAAAACGGTTCTGTTCAGCTGTGCATATGACTGAAAGGTTTTTATTCTGCACCTTTCAGTCATTCTGCATATGACTGAAAGGTTTTTATTCTTTTAATGTTAATTTTATGATCATTTTTTGTGATTATTTATGTTTTGATTTGTTGCATTATGATTTTAATGTCTTTCTTATTCTGTAAAGCACTTTGAATTACTTCGTGTACAAATTGTGCTATACAAATAAACTTGCCTTGCCTAGAAATATACAATTCTCATACTCCATACACAATCCACGTTATGTTACTGGTAATTAAAAGTCCTATATTATGCAAAAACAAAAAAGACTTTTCTGAGCTTGTAGCCATCTTACAGTGTTGTTACGTAATCAAAAACATACCTCGAGTTGTGTTTAGTTTCATTCACACATGTTTGAGTAACTTGTGAATAAGAAGAAGTATCTCGGGGTCTTGTTCACGAGTGAGGGAAGGATGGAGCGTGAGATTGACAGACAGATTGGTGCAGAGTCTGCAGTGATGCGGTCACTATATCAGACTGTTATGGAAAGGCAACACTCTTGATTTACTGGTCAGTTTACCAGTTCCTACCCTCACTGCTGGTCATGAGCTTTGGGTAAAGGACAAGATCGTGGATGCAAGCGGCCAAAATGAGTTTCCTCCGTAGGGTGGCTGGGCATTCCCTTAGAGATAGGGTGAGAAGCTCGGTCACTCAGGAGGAGCTCGGAGTAAAGCCGCTGCTCCAATAAGTCAAGAGGAGCCAGCTGAGGTGGTTCGAGCATCTGTCCCGGATGCCTCCTCCTCTTTAGGGAGGTGTACTGGTCACCTTCAACTGGGAGGAGGCCCTGGAGAAGACCCAGGACACGCTGTAGTGACTATGTCCCTTGGCTGGCCTGGGAATGCCTTGGAGTCCCACCAGAGGAGCTGGAGGACGTGTTTGGGGTGAGGGAAGTCGCGATGTCCCTGCTTAGACTGCTGCCCCCATGACCCAGCCCTTGAGAAGCGGAAGAAAATGGAAGGATGGATGTTTGAGTAACCCTTTATAAAGTTTAACAACACAGGAGGAAGTGGTGGACTTCTGTATTATTATTATTATGACATCTCAAGGTGGAACAGAGTTTTTTTTTCATTTGAAAGAACAAAGCCTAAATTTGGGTTTGTGTGTTAAAACATCGCATATGTAACAAAATATAACTCCAGGTATGTTTTTGATGAGGACACTAACGATACGATACAGATCAGAAAATAGCATATGAGCTCTTTAAGTCGTACACCCTTCCCCATCACTTGGACTCCGTCTTGGCGGTCTCCGGTCCTGATGTGGTCTGGTTATCGGCTGAGCTCATACTGCTTTTGGCGCGGTCCAGAGCCTTCTCCATCTCTGTGTAGTAATCTAGAGCTTTACGCACCGGGTCTATGATATGGTGCTGGAAAACAAAGAAGGAGATGGTCAGCACTAAATCCCATTCACACAGAGTCCAGTAAATTGCCAGGTACAAATTGGCCTGCCACGATAATTGTTCAATATATGAAAACTGGAACAATATATTTTAGGGTTAAAATTTATCGTATGTGCAATTTCTTTGTAAAAGTGGGGAGATTTGAGGTATTTTTTGTTTTAATAGAATAACATTTGAACTGTGAAAAGTTAAATAAGTCCCGGTCCCAAATCATTGCCAGGGCTGCTCTGTTCATGCATAATCTGTTATTTGGCTCTGGTCTCTCCCACAGCAACCAGGTAGCATGACCCAGCTGGATTGATGATGTATGAGGTCACTGACCGAGGCGGCAACATGACAAACAATAAATCGACAGATATTTGGAGAGCACTAGAACCTAGGGCTTCAGTGCTTTTCATGGTTCAAATGGGACATGCAAGCCTAAAACTGACAATTGGTTTGGAAGTGACAACATGGTCTACTTGGTCAAACTTCAAAGGTTGTAATTTCTAAGATATTTTTCAGATCACTGCTTTATAGAATTATATTTAGAGACTGAAAGCAGGAACATGAATAAAAGCAGCTACTGGAAGTTTAATGCCAAACTTTTACAAGATGATGATTATTGAAATATAGTTAGAAGATGTATTAATGATTCTATAGGGCCTGTAGAAAGTATTACACATATTATGCAAAACGTAAATGTTATTTAGTGTTTATATTGTTGTATTTCACGTGATTCTCACTGGTTTCAGTAATTCTTTTTTTAATCAAATTGGTAATTTGATTCCTCAGATTAATAGCTCTTTTAAAAAAATGTGTGAATTTTACCTTAAACTTGAGGAATTAGATGCAAGCATTACAAAAAAAAAGTCATCAAATAAGTCCCCAGGGTTGGATGGACTTAATTTTGTTAAGTTCTTTTGAGAAGACGTGAGACAGATTTTATTCAAAGCATTATTAGATTGTATTCACAACAAGGAACTGATGACAAGCATGAAACAAGAGATAAATCGTAGAATTCCAACAATTAGATAACTTAAGACTTATAACACTATTAAAGGCTACAAAATATTTGATTCCAGCAAATCAAGGCTTAAACATGGGGTTTCACATATAATTAGTATGATATAATCAGGTTTTAAAAGAGATACAGTCACAATATTAGACGTGTTTCAGATCTGATTCATTATAGTAATTTAACTGAAGAGGAAAGTTTCATTATTTTCTTAGTGTTTTATAAAGCATTTGACTCTGTAGAGCATATCTTATTTTAGAAACTCTCAATCCATATGTTGAAAAATGTAGGAACACAATAATGATGTACTATATTGAAATAAATAGCTTAATGTCTTTAGGTTATGGAAGATTCAACATTAAACGAGGTAAGATTGTGGAAGCTCGCCTTTATTGTTTATAATGTTACAGATATGCCATATGAATTAAAAATTGTGATTTTGTTGGAATTGATTCATGAGCAAATCATTAATAGTCAGCTAGCCTATGACACCACCCTCGCTTTGAAGATATGAACACCAAATTCCTGTGTCATGTTTATTACCTTAATCTCTGCTAACCTCAAAATTAAAACTAAATCTAAATGATCATTCGCTGCAATCGCTGTATAACCTGAAGGTGAGGAAAGAGGGGAAACATTTAGATAAAAACATTTCAGATAAAGCGATAAATACGATTTTTACAAAGAGGCATCACTGATTTTTATAGGATATTACTGGCCAAAAGGGCCTCTCTAGATTAATTTACTCATCATTTCAAATACAAGAGCAAATCAATCAATAACATTAACTTTAACTTCATTTAGTAGAAGGCAGAGATAAAAACGCAATAGATTTTGGCATCATGAACGGTATATTGAAACTTAGAGGGACTATATTCCATCATTTATTTCAATCAAATTGACAATAAACTCCGTAGAATGAACTTTATTTTAATATGCAATTTTGAGTTAAAAATAACTTTCTGATGTTCGCCAACAGGTACTCCTTCAATGGAAATTAATCTTTAAACATAAGTAAACTGATAACAGCTCAGTGTGGAATAATAGATAGATACTGATTAACAGAAAAAAAAAAAAATCTATTAGACATGTCTAAAAGCTCAAGAAAAATCAATTTTGCATAATCATTTAAGAGTGGTCATTTAATTGCATCTGGTACAAATGTTGCAGACCTCAAGTGTTATTATATATATATCTATATGTATTTTTTATTTTGATCATGATTTTTTAATTATTTACCTCAAGACAAGGAAAGAGGTTGGCCAGTTCGATGAACAGAGGAAGCAGGACAAATCTGATGAAACCAGTTTGGGACGAAGGCTTGGTCACTTTGTCTCGGTCCATAAAGGGAGTGACGGGAAGCCCCTCCAACTTCTCCACATCGCTCTGCACACACAGAGTTATCAAAATGCCTGCCCTTTTTTTTATATAGTTAGTTGTACATTAAAAAAAAGACATATTATGCTTTTTAAACAGCAATACTGATAACTGAAATGATTTAAAAGAGGTGGTGTTACACTTTTTTGGGGTATTAACTGCCAACACGTAACATATTTAGATCACCATGTTAACTTTAATTGTTTTAAAAATGCTGAATTTGCCGAAAACAACGTAACATTTAAGAGTCCTACCACATTACAATCTGTGTCACAGAATCCAACAGCTAACCATAAGGAGGATTTGATTACACCCCCTGAGAGATCCCAAGATTTCTCAAACATGCATTGATAACATCTAAAACCTTACGCATGTTTTTGATGAGGGAACACTGTTGTAACATGGTAAAAAGCTTTAAAAAAAAGCCAATTTTGCATAATACGGTCTCTTTAATAATAGAAAACAGGTCCATCGACTTCCTGTTCAAAACTGCAAACCCCTCATAGTGGTATTTCACTATAATCAGTTATTATTTTTACGTTTCTATTGCTGAAAATGGCAACATGATGCTTTTGAACCCTGTAAGTGTGACCAGTGTGGAAGTTTTTTCTGAAGTAAGTAAAAAAAAAAAGTGGGCAGAGATGAAAAAAAAATCTCTGCGCACTCATGCCCCATATGCAGGACGATACAGGATTACTGAACCATGCATGAACCAATCAAAAAACTATTTTGAGTATGGGTGGGCATCTTTATCAGACATGACTGAATCTCTAAACTGTCAAGCCCCAACTTTGAGTAAGCCAATACTGATTTTCACATAATATATCCCCTTTAAATAACATAGTGACCTGATTGTAGAACTCTTGGAGCAGACAGTCCAGCCAGGGCTCAGCTACCTCCATGGGCCGCGCCTCGTTGGATATGTCACTCACTTTGATCAGGATCATCATTAACTGCACACATGAAGTAAAAATGCCCAAATATTCAATAAACTGGTTACCTGTCTGCATAATGATGTTATAGACATTGAAATAATACCCTAATTCATCATACTGCATTGTATAAGTGATTACAAATAACAAAGAAAGAAAAAATAATAAGGAAGAAGAATTAACTAAAGAATCTTTGGTCCCATAGTACTGTATGTCTACTTGTGATATAGTGACCTCTAGTGGAGACATAGTGAATAGATTAGATTTTGTTGATTGTATTATAGTTGAAAATAATTACGGATGTCAGAAAAGTTAAAATAGTTTGTTAGGTAAAGACACTCGAGTATAAATGTTGACTCCACCTATCTCTGCCATCAATCTATGGAAGTATTTAACATCAACAATGTCTCCTCCATCATTCTTTCTTACCACATCTCGGTGGTCCTTGTTGCTGAAGTCAAATGTGGGAAGCAGAGACTTGAACTTGTTGAGGATCTCATTGTGTCGGGACATATCTGTAGCTAGGATGCATCTGAAATCAAAAAGTTTACGTTACATTACAGAATTCTTATAGTTTAAAACTGAGCTGGAGGACAGGTCAGAATTCTACGAGGGAATTTGCTGCTGTCAGGCTTGTTGACCTAGTTTATGGTTAATATCTCTGATCACTGGGCCTATCCAAATGAACTAAGCCTTTTAAATTGGTGTCATTATTCAGCTACAAAGGCATGATTGTGTTCCATTGAAATAACTTAAAACCATAAGGTTAATTTGGCAAGTTTGTGGAGCCAATCTCAAAAAATTATGATAAGGCTTGACGATTTGGGAATCATAACTTTGGGCATTTATTTCAAAAACAGTGAATCTCTCATAGATCCACACACGCCCCCTGCTCTCCATCTGAAATTAGCACATCATCAAATTCTACAACATGAAGGCAACCGATTAATCAGAGGAACTTTTTCAAACATCAGGTCTTACTTGATGATGCCCTCTCTGATCCGTTTGTACTGCTCCAAAGACACATTCCTAAAGATGTTGCACTCTGTCTGTAAAACACGAACCACAATCATTTAAAAAAAAAATTATATATATATGCGTCATGTAGTAAATATTTTTCAAATGATTTCAATTTGCAACACCCGACCTTTTCCAGGATCTCAAACGCTACAGCACAGTGGTGGTTTTCCAGAGGGGAGATGTCGTTATAACGAAGAGCGAGTTCTGTCCGGGCATTTATCTGACACATAAACAATATTATTAGAGTCGTTACATGGAACTAGTTGGAATGATTCTGAAATATGAAATTGTGATTTTTTTTTTTTTTTTTTTTGCAATTTCTGTTACAAAATCAAAAGTCCATGAGGAACAACATTTGAGTAAGGAAATTTAAACTGCTGAAGGAATGCATAATCCACATAATGAGACCCTATATAGATAATAAACCATGTTGTTTGAAGAGATTATTACATTACCTCTTATATCTGCATAATCCCAGGTCTGATCCATCCAGTTGCACACTTACTGTAGCTCAAAAGACCAAGCCTACTTACAGAAACTAAACAGTGGCTGTTTGCAGTTTCAGTGTAGTTAGCTTCTCCCTTCAGATAGATATAAGGCAGTGTGTACCAAAAGTCTGACCAGAATTGAAGAAGCGACTTGGATGAGCAGCGAAACGTCTTCACTCCTACAACTTTTTCGTCCAGTTGACTGATTTTACTTTTGGCTTTTACCATTATTAGCAGCCTTTGTAATTTTCTATATATAATGGTGGTATATATGTTGATTAATGATGTATTTTTAATTGTTTGAACAAAAAAAACTTACATAAAAGGAGAGGAAAGATGTATTGGAATTCAAATGAAGTTTAAAGGTCTGTATTAGGAACACAATTCATTGTCTGTTGTGATTACACAAAATTGTCAACATTGTTAACATTGTTACCTTAAAAACATACCCAGAGTTGTGTTTTTTGTGTTTGAGTAACCTTTTATTATTAGTCTGTCTACATCTCCAAAGCTCAAAATGCTCTGTTCCACCTTGTGATGTCATGAAGCATAGTTTTCAACAACCTTTTATCTTTTATTCAGTAGAGATTAGAAATTCTGGGGTGAAACCATCCAGATTATTTTAGTTAAATTTAGTGCGTGGACTTTAAAAAGAATTCCTGGAGCACTTCCTGTATTACCACATGACATCACAAGGTGGAACATGGAGTATTTTCTGTTTGCGAGAAGAATGCAGCTCAAATATGCAGGGCTTGTGTGTTCAGTTGTGATTAATCGGGCAACACAGCGAGAAACAAACCGACTCCTGCGCGTGGATGTAATAGATCATCGTTGCCATGGTTACCTGGTAGGCGTTGTTGTAGCCCGTGTGGTCAAGGTCGTGGCACACCTGCAGATGTCAACATGATGAGCAGGTCGATACTGTCCATCTGACTCCTGAGGTCTGTCAGCCAAATCAGACCGTACATCTGCACGCAACAGAAGTGTGCCTTAGCATGCTAGTTGTTGTTATCTTTAATCTGACGGCAAAACTTTGCTCTAGTCTCATCACGGTGAATCATTTGGATGCTCGGAATGTCTTTGGGCCAATGCAATCTGTTTAAAACGAACTAGTGCTATTTTTCACGTTTCTAAGACAGTAAAAATCATGTACAGAGCCTTTCAAGAGTTTCCATTTAAGAGAAGACTTACTTAATCTCACCACACTAGACCTCCCCGACCTTCACCAACTACCCATCAGACCAACAGCATACGTCAATCAACATTTTTCTCTCTCCTCTTTCTCCCCGTCTCTCTCTTTTCCCATATCTCCTTTCCCCTCTCCTGTCTCCCTGCTTCTCTCTCGCTCTCTCTTCTAGCTCTTTTTCCTCCTCTCTTCCCTCTCTCTCCTTCCCTCCCTCCTCTCCTCTCCCTGTCTCCTTCGCCCTCTCCTCCCAATCTTTCTCTCTCTCTCTCCCCCTCCCTCTCATTTTCTGTTACGTCTCCTCTTTCTCTCTCCTTCCCTCCCTCCCTCTCCTCCCTTCCCTCTTTCTCCTTCTCTTCCTCTCCCTCTCATTTTCTGTCACATCTCCTCTTTCTCTCTCCTTCCTTCCCTCCCTCTCTCCCCTCCCTCTCTCCTTTTCCCTCTCCTGCCTTTCTTCCTCCCTGTCTCTTTCTCTCTCACTTCCTCCTCTCTCTCCTATCCCTTTAATTTTCTCTGTCACATCTTCTCTTTCTCTCTCTTTCCCTCCCTCCTCTCTCTCCTTTCCCTCTCATTTTCTCTGTCACATCTCCTCTTTCTCTCTCTCACTCTGGCTGTCCCTCCCTCCCTCGTCTCTCTCCTCTCCCTCTCATTTTCTCTGTCACATGTCCTCTCTTTTGCTTTCTCTCTCTCCCTCCCTCCCCCTCTTTCCTCTCTCACTCCCCTGTCTCTCATTCACTCTCTCGATTGCGGTGTCTCTTTTTCTCTCCATGATTACACTTGCTCGCTGACCTGCTCGTCTCACCATTTGAGTGACGCAGAAGCAGTGTTTGAAGTTGTGGAAGGGGATGTTGTTGTATCGTCGGTACACCTCAAACAGGAACTGCTGCAGGACCTCCGGCTCCATGTTGAAGGTGGTGATGAGGTCTAGGTCTGTGTACATGAGCTGGAGAAGCACCATGATCTCTGCATCCTCCCACTGCCTGTACCAAACATACACATTATTATTATTTATTCAGTTTTCCAATATGTCATTTGATTTTGTCGTCCAAATCAAGACTTCTGTACTGTCCACCTAAAAGTTTGGTAGTGTGATTCCTTTAGACGTTGTGTCTTTTGGTAAAATGCTTCACCCAAACTGAGGAAATCCCATAGTTTATTAAATTACTAGCAGGATAATGATGAATTTAGTGGATTATTATTTTAATCAAGGCATACAGTCTCAAATAGAGGATAGATAATGGACAGTAAGAGTTTGCATAAGATTATGTGTGGCTGAATTAGCAGTTTAGAAAAATATTTAAGAAATTCTTACATAATTGATATGCTTAAATAACCAAGGAACAGATACACGTAAACTTGTGTTCAGTTCATGTTGGGATTTACAACCCAGATTTTCTTCGTTATTTTTATTTATTTGTAAAAGAGAAAGCACATGTTAATGAGCCTTTAATAAAGTAAATGAATAAGCAAAACTGTAAATATGTAAAGATTATAATAAATCTACAGGACAGGAAAAAGGGTTGCGGGGGCTAGCAGCCAAAGCAGGGACTCCCAGACTTCCCTCACCCCAGACACATCCTTCAACCACTATTAAATTGAATTATTTCAGGAAAAAGCGATATTTTAGAAAAGAGTTCTCTTCTTTGAGCAGGCACTGTATTCTTGCTACTCACAGTGCCACCAGCTAGGCGTTGTCTGCTGGGGGACTACGGATGAAAATGAGCCTTGTAGCTAAAACTGCTTTACAGAAATGTGCATTTTCATCATTTATGTCTCATTTAAAGGAAAATTTTGTTCTCTGTAGTGGGCATTGCATTAATTGAAGCCTTTGAGATTTGCTTATTGCGACTTGTTTAAATAGCATCTCATCATTTTTTGAATTTGTTTACATCCTGTGTACCTTTCTCTTGAAACAAATGACACGAATAACATTACTTGTCTTACTGTGGGTGTGTTTTGAAAGCTGTGGTCCTATTCGAACAATAACCCAGGTTCAGTGAATGCCTCATGAATGGCCTCTTGAAAATGCGGTGAGTTGATTAGAGCTTTATGAAGAAGGCCTTTTGATGAGAGCAGCTTTTCATATGGAGATGTTTGAGATGAGAGGGCCAGAAGAAAAGATGCTGTCGTTTTCAGAGAGAGATTTGCCAAAGAGAGTGTAGGCTAGGACGCAGGAAACAAGCACCCAGGCCTACCAGAACTGTGTTTCCTCAAATTTCTGCACCGTGTATTTTCGATCACAGTAATCATACCATTTGAACAGACCATTTCTTTCACACTGCATGGTACAAAGTAGGGATGGGACGATATACGATAATATCGTTAATCGTGATTAATCGTTCGTGGCATATTTTTTTTTAAATAATCGTGATCATCGCGCACGATTATAATCGTCTTACGGCACCAGACTGCCTCATGTTTCTTGTTTTAATACAATGTTTAGATCCTAGTTTTGGTGTTTGCTCACAAGGGGGCGCTCTGTCACAGCTATGACACTTGTCTGTGCCTGTTCTGGTGGCAGAGTCGCCGAAAAAAAGTTGCGGGTCCAAGGGCAAAACACGAGCACCTTACACGCGCATTTACGAGACAAACATCCTGCATTGACAAACTTGAGCTGAAAATATTCATCGTAAGTGACGTAAACTATTGAATGTAGATTGTGTTGTGTGTAGTTAGCTAAACAGCATTTTACAGACACACACACATATATATTTACCTACAATCATGTCAACAGCAGAATAAACCACGCTTACTGATCGAGAACAGCATCAATCCATCAAAAAATAAACTCCTCTCCTCCTGAGTCCACAGTCGTCTTCACTCTTTGACACAAACCGCTCCAGGTCAGAGATGCCTCTAGTTTAACTTGTACAAACATCCCAGAGTCCTCGATCGTGTACTTCCTTTGTTTTGTCCATTTTGTCTGTTTCATCATGTTTAGAAGCAAAACAACAGCGCCTAGAATGCGCGCGCATTAACACGCTTGGTTTACTCGGTAAAGTCCGTCTGTTTACGGAAAATCTCGGCATGTCACACACGTGCTCGCTGCTCATTGGCTGTAAGGAGAAAACGTCACTAAACGTGTGTGATGTGATTGGTTGATTCTACACGGGGGAGAGTGGGGCGTAAACTTTCAGTCATCTGTAGCACTGATTCGCTGTTTGCGGCTCCAGTAACACACAACCTCCACCTTATTGGACAACACAGGTGTCAATCAGAAGCTAACACGCGTGTTTAGCTCTGAGAAACAAAGGCCGTGTCCCAATTCGTCACATGCACAGTTCCATGTACTGCTCGAAGTGCAGGTCGAAGTATCCGCCCGACTTAAGGGCACTTTGGTGAATTTTTGGTGATTTGAGACACGGCCAAAGTCGCCGCTGTCTTAAGTTTATTATGCCTGAAATCGACCAAAGAAATGCCAAAAAAGTGAAGGACCAGATTTCGCGTGTGGATTACTTTCCTGCAGCAGATTGGACATGGAGGATCTAACTTATTTTGTGGACATGATTTCTTCAGTGGGTTATATTCTCTGGACCTGTGCCGAACTAATGAGACCAACTTTGTGGAATATGTTGATGTTTGACAAAATCAGAGCCTCAAAGGTGAGTGAAGTCCAAATCCACATTTTTGGCTTTTCTGTAAAAACGTCTTTCCTGTCAGCGCTGTGGTGATCCAGGTGAAAATTGTTTGCATTTACGAAAAGATGAGCGCTGTATCTTTCATTTGATGTGTAGATTGTTTGCGTGGGTGACGCAGAAGTACATGTACATTCCTGTTGAGTTGTAAAGTAGGCCCGGGCTGTTGGAACGTTTAAAAAAAATTAAAATTTACGGCGATAATATCGTTAATCGCGATTATTTTGGTAGCGATAATCGAGAGTCTAAATTTTGGTATCGTCCCATCCCTAGTACAAAGTGGGTTTTCCTGAACTAGACCAAAGTAAAAGTCAGGTACAGAGCTTTTAAGAAGATAATCAATCCAGCCCTTAGTTACAAACAGAGTACCTACTATCATGCTCACATACTAATACCACCTTACCAGTTATCAAACGTCGGGGTCTTCAGATACTGCCTGACCTCCTCTGACACCTCCAGAGAGCTGAAACGAGAATATCAGCTCAGTGAAGGATTGGATAACAGTGTATGCACATATAGTTTGTATGCACTTGCCTCATCTGGATGTACTTCTCACGCACATGCTCACACTCCTCTCTGGTTTTCCTCAGAGCTCTCTTGTGGTAAAATGGAGAGGGTTTGTGCGTTCCTTCAGACAGGTCCTTGAACAGACCCAACCAGCTCAGATGCTCCACGCTCTGGGAAAAAAACACACATACTAAACAGGTACTGCATGTAGAAGTTTTTATTTCAAATTTCATAAACATAACTTATCAGTGTCACCAGACATGAGGTAAACATTAATAATTATTTTGCTGATAACAATTCTAATGATGATTTATTCTTAACTCTTTGGCGCTTTGGTTTTCATGACAATTATTCATTAAGGAAACAGAATGAGCTTTGCAAATCTCTAATTTGGGTTGTAAGATATACGACTACTGTAGGAGCCATATGGGTGTTTTGGTTGCCATGGTAATGCGTGAGGGGCGGGGCTCACGTGGGCAAAGGTGACGTGCCGGGATATTCAATTTCCTGCTGTCCGGGAGGTGGAGAAGGGAGACGCCGGGTAGCCATATTTTTCGTTGAACGCTTTGTGTTTTACTTGTTACCATACCATTTTGTGTAGGTCTACAAATTCACCATCAGGTTCGCTACAACTACCTACACCCCTCTTTAATCAGTGCTAGTGCAGCCTCTACAGCTCAGTGAAGTGAGTGAATTCTGGAGGTTCTGACTTTTCACATGAGGTACATATACTGAGAATGAGAAAAATTGTTGGGTCTTGTATTTGCAGGTTAAGTCCCTGACAACACAGGTTTGATGCTGATTGTACTACTGTTTTAATGCAGGCTATACCCTACCTTTCAATTGTGTTTCATTACAAAATCTTCTGAAATAAATCAAACTGTTACCAGTATAATTAATAAAACTAGTTAAACTAATGGTTGGTAACAGACTATACTATACCATACTATACTACCAGGAACTAATTACAAATCCAATAGAAGCCTTAAAGATTTCTGAGAAGATATATCCATCTCTTTTTATAATTCAATGCTGCAAAATATTATGCATGCATCTTTAACCAAATGACTGCTCACCTCAAGTTTCTCTCTGAAAGAATCCACTTGCTTCTTCATTTCATAAACGACAGCTGGAGTCTCACCACCTTCTATTAGAATCTTCTTCTCCAGGCCTTGCAATCTGACAGCACACAACATTTTATTTTTAACCATTTTATTCATAAAAATAACAACAAACATGGAATTGCTTCTACTTCAAGTCACGCACACATTCACATTTGAGTGGGTGAAGGTCTAGCCCAAGGAAACAACAACAGTATAGCTGGAGCTCAGACTGAACTGCTTAAAACAACTACTCTGAGATACTTTTAAACATTGTATTTTTTGTACCTTTTCTCCATGGACAAAAGGTCAAATCCCACAGCACCAGCCAGCTCCGCTCCTAGCATCAGAAACACACATATAAACAGGCTTTACTTCAGAATGAACTGCATATACCAAAATGCCTCAATAAAGATACCTAATGGCTCACTGTTGTAGTCGGCAGCCACCACTTCCAGTTTATAGCAGGAGCTGGGGCTGTTGGGCTCCAGACTGGGAGAGATGTTGATGATGTTTCCCTTGGGGTTGTATAGTTTCAAAATGTCATGGGGACCAGCCTCAGCAGCACAACGGAACAGATCTGTAAAGTAGAAATAGTTTAGGATTCAAACTGATCAACTGGATGTAAAAGAGACAGCAGACTGCATATAGAGAGGAACTACACAGTCAAACAGGAATCAAACTGGGGAAACCTCTTGCTTTCTAATCTCATATAGTTACGTTTTACACAGCAAGTTAAAAATACATTATTCAAAACAAATGTATCGTTCAGAACTGGGGACATCTTTAGCTTAAGCCATAACACTTCTCTCTGATATGTCATTGCTTTGCCTGGACAGTTCTATAGTACAGCAGTAAACTTATCCATCTTGCATTTTTTGTATCACATGTGTTTTATTGCTCAAAAATACCTTGGAAAACATGCATTCTTACTTAAGTGATATTGCCTCTCCACAAATCTGTCAGATCTGAGGAACTTGGACGGATGTTTCTTCGAGACACTTGCGTTTAATGCCTTACTGTGGCATATTCCAGGCAAAGACACAACATGTCAGTGCAGACAAGCGGGTGGTGTATCTTCCACCAGAAAAGTTACATAGTTCACCACCTTTCATTTTACCGTGAATAAAATAGCAAAGCAAATCCTCTTCTTACATTATACAGGGTTGCATATTTTTTCTCATAGCCGATGGTTAATTTAAATGCATTTTCATTAAAAAAAAACAACGAAAAAAAGAGAGACATGTCCATGTAAGAAAGTGCTCAGAGTGTACAAGTGCAGGACAAATGGAAAACTGATCTTCAGCAGTGAGGAGCTGTCAAAGGCAGCTGCAATCAGAGAAGCTCAGACCACCTCCTAACTCTCCCATGGATTTTAAACACTAAAATGTCACCAGTATATACTAAATCCAATGGAATAGCCCCAAATCCACAATTTGAAGTTATAACATACCTTGTATATGTTTAACAGGTGAGATTTTAACACAGCTGATTTTACATACCTTTGAGATCTTGGGCAGGACAGTCTACAGGAAACTCTGCCTGCTCAGGTCGTCCGTTGACAGTGAAGTAGATGATTTTGGTGTCCATGTCCTCCATCCAGAAGATCCAGAGTGGCTGATGCTCTGCTTGGACTATAGGTTTAGTGTCAGACTATCTTCATCACCATCAATGCAGCACACACTCCTCCCTTTGGCTGCATGCTCCTCCTCTTCATCCTCCCTCCTCCCACAGTGGATCTTCAGTGGTGGAGTTTTCAGTTAATTCTGTTAAATAGGTCATAGGTAACATCTATTTAGTTTCACAGTTTTAGTGACATACTGTAGAACATTACAGGCAAAGATACAGTAATACCCTCCATGAGAAAAAGTTATACAATGCACCTTTAAACATTCATGATACCACCATTAAAATTGCAGAACAGTTAATGTGGGGTTACATTCAGTCATTGAACCATTAATTATTAACTAACTATTAATTATATTATATTCTTTGTATACTTACCTTTCATAGTGGAAATTTGTCCTGAGAAACTAACTTAAATAAACTTAAACCAAACCAAATAAAAAAGCCAGAACAATTAAATGTCCAAATAAAAATGCATTTAAGCTGATGTAATTCCATTGCAGGAACAGCAAACCATAAATTCATGCAGCAAACATACAAGAACCTGCAGACTCTTTGTCCATTTTGGTGACAAAAAAAAAAAACAACACCTTTGCCCACAATGCCCTGCTACACCCATCCTAATAAATCCCTGCTCCCACTTTTTTCTATTTACAAAATGATAAACTAAAGAATTAAAAAAATATTATTAACAAGAATAACGTACAAAACCCCCCTAATTATTACATACAAAATAAAGACAATAACCAAAATGTTACTTAGCATAAATAAATAAATAAATGAATGAATAAATGAATGAATGAATAAATAGATAGTAAACTCAGCAACAACTAAATAAAGGTCCAACACTTTTTCACTGGTAAAGCTGTAGGCTACTTGCACTATTCATTTAAAGCAAGACATTTGTTATGATTATTACATTTTCCTTTAAGAAAATGCAGCTTTAAGCGTTGCATACTATTTTGCAGTTGTTTTTTTAATTTTTTTTATTTTTAAATAAGTTGATTCTGTGAAAAATCGACAAAATAAAGATGAAATTGCACTTTTTTTTTTTCTTTTTTAAATAAACGTTCACGCTATTCGCCTCCTCAACAGTAGATGGCGCTGTTCTCGTCGCACGTTTATATTTTGCTCCTGGCTGCTCCTCTTCCGGATCACCACATGTACCATTAGAGCAGCAGCACAACAACGTGGTTTAGGTGAATTTTTAAGATAGGTTTACGTTAATCGTGATGTCTATTTAAAGTTCTGTGTACATTATTATCAAAATGACGGAAACAAAAGCAGAGGCGTCTCCAAAACAGCTGCTAGCGCTGAATCCTGAACAAGAATCCGAGTTCAAAAAGAAGGTCCAGGAGGCTAAAAAGAACAAATCTAGCAAGGTGGGTTTACCTTCTACTCTGTTCAGTTGTCTCGTTAAGATCTTAAATAATAATAATACTGTAATTAGTTAGTTTTACTGCTAGAAATTAGTTTTGTCATCATTAGGAGTCAGTGCAGTGATAAAATGTGTGCTTTGGTAAGTAGCGTACACACGTGGACATGTTTTTGGTTTACGAATTATTTTACAGCACTTTTGGCACGTGTTGCAACCTATATTAATGAAGCTTTTTGAACATTTTTTATATATGATGTCTTTAAAAAAAACTAACACCTCATATGTTTCTTCATCCTTTTAAACAACTCTAGGCCTTCGACTTTAACTTCCTGTGGTAAACTAGTGTTTCCCATTCATACAGGAGATTATGGTGGTCCCCCCCTCTTCTAAAATGTTGTCTATATGAACCTGCACAATACATTGTCATGACGAAATGAGACATTATTGCTCATTATACTATTAATAAATGACTACACTAGCAAACTTGACGAGTTTAAATCTTAAATATTGGCAGTAAGTGACATTTACACTACACAAACTGCAGGAGTGCCATCCTAGTTTCAACAAAATCTATGGGGAACACTATGAACAAAATAGTCTTTTTAATATGCTCAGTTATTTTAAATTTTGTAAATTTTTTCCCAGGGTATCAGACTCACCCCTGGAGTTATTTATGTGGGACATCTGCCTGTAGGGGTGTTTGAGCCACAACTCAAAGCTTACTTCGAACAGTTTGGCAAAGTCCTACGGCTTCGACTGTCCAGAAGTAAAAAGGTAAGTTTATTGTGAAACCTGTATATTGGGGATGTTCTTTAGGCACTGTTAAGTAGAATAGATTTTGTTCGCCTATTGGCTCATACTGAAAATGGCTTTGGATCTAAAAGTGGTGTAAAGTCAGATAATTGAGCCCAAAGCATTGTTGTACGTAATGCTTATTGCCTGCTCCTGGATTGGCAGAGCGATAAAACCCATGTGCCTACAAACTTTTAATAATGAACAAGAAGTCTATTCTATACCCACAGAATCTGAACCTTGTTACCAAAAATGTTACACTTAATTATTCTTTTTCTAACAGAATGCCAAGGGTGTTTTTGTTTTTTGTAAATACCATAATTGTTTTCTTTTGGTGTTGCAGACTGGTGGAAGTAAAGGCTATGCGTTTGTGGAGTTTGACTGCGATGAAGTCGCAAAGATTGTTGCTGAGACAATGAACAATTACCTTATGGGAGAAAGACTCATTAAATGTATGTTTAATTATGTATGTAATGACATGAAAAGTATGAGTGGGTGATGGTAATATATTCCAATATTCCATATTGTTGTTTTTTTTTAAACCATAATTTCATTACTTTTAAACGGTACATCAGCAAAGTGATAAAATGTCTTTTAAATATCTTTATTCAGATTTAATTATCTCACAGAAAATACATTGACTGTAAAATTGACAACTAAAATGCAGAAATATCACCTTTATACCTGTTAATGTTCAATCTGATCTTTTGCAGCTTTATTAACGTTAATGGGGGATGATATGTTAAAGTATCTAGTAAATCTTCTTAACAACAACAACAACATCTTTTCATATGTTGTTTACTTCTATCACAAGCCCAATGCAGAACTGTATTAAAGATGTCAGTTGTCAACTAGGGCTACACAATTTGCAAAAAATATCCTTTTTTTCTGACAAACATTGCAATCAGATTGGCTATTTGTTTTAATAATAAGGGTCAACATTCACATTTATTTATATAAAATTATGGTACAAATTAAAAATGGCTTGATCAAAATTTATCTTGCAACTTTATTGTCAGCTTATCTGGAGTATTTTCTTTCCCAGGTCATGTGATGCCACCAGAGAAAGTGCATGAGAAGCTGTTTGTTGGTTCCCAGAGAAAGTTCAGTAAGCCCTCTCGTCCCGCTGCGGCACGCTACAACAAAACTCACTCTCAAGAAGACATCCAGAAGATGACTGGCAAACTGCTACGCAAAGAGGCTAAGCTTCGCAAACGTTTGGCAGAGCATGGCATCGAGTATGACTTTCCAGGATTTGTAAGTACTATTTCTTAACAGGTTTTGTGTCCGTTATGTTAACCAAGTTTTGTCATAATCCTAACGTTGAATATATGATTTTTTCATACCACAGTGAAAAAAGAACTGCATAGATTTATATAGTCGTATAGTAAACTCCTGTTTCCTTTACCATCTCTGTAACATAATGTTTGAATACAGTATTGGCCTAATGCATTTGAAGTATTATTTGAATTATTTGAACCATTTGATGTGATATAAGAATTGTCATTTGTCTAAAACTACCTATTTGTACCCTTTTAAGATTTTATTCTGCTCAGATTAGATTATAGTTGTAATATCTCATAATATCAACTTACAATGTTTCAATTTATGCGTTTTCAGTCTGCCCAAGTCCCTAAGAAAAAGTCCGAAGCCAACACATCGACCCTCAGTGATGTAAGGATCATTTGTCTATTCTCTCATCTCTGGACAGTGTGCACAGACTGAAAATGCCCCCTGGTGTGTCAGTGACCTAGGGTCAGATAACTGTGCCAATATTACACTGGTGCATTAATGCTTATCGCGCTTGATATCTGTGGCAGCGTGATAAAACCCATGTACCAACAAGAAAACACAGCATTTACCATAACCAATACAGTTCAAACCAAACACCCAATTTGGTTGTCGGTTTAACTTACAGATATGTAGATGGATTTCTTTAAAAAATCACAAAAGTTTAAACTGTATAAGCTTTTAAGCAATTGCAAAATAATACAATATTTTTGTGAGTGACTAAGACTCAGAATCTCATGATGAAGGTTGTCTTATTTTAAATTGATCAATTTCCAACTCTTTATAGGACACAACCCCCCTCTGTACCCCCTCACTGCTGGAGAGGAGAAAGTCCATGGTGGTGGATGACGATGAGGAGGACAATGAGATTATTTTGAAGATGCCCCCTAAGTATGAGGAAGAAGAGGGCTCATCAGAGGAGGATGAAGAGGAGGAGGAGGAGGACGATGAAAAGGGAGAATGACTGCTTTCAGATGGAGCATGGACTTTACATTGAACTGTCATGGCTCAAGATAATGTGGGATCTGAAAGTGACAGCAATGGGACTGTTTCTTGTGTCTTGAATAATCACAGGTTGATTCAAAGTGGCACAATATTTAATGCATGTGAACCTTGTAACACAACTGAGATATTCAGATGAGTGAATATTTTTCAGTTTGAGGGTTGTTCTTTGTAATGACCTTTTGTAACATTACACAGTCAAAACATCCAGAAACCTAAATGAGTAAATAATTGTTTTAATCAAGTGCATGTTTGCATTTCTTTTGAGTTCATAGTTGTACATTCAGTCACGTATGGGTCCATTTCTACAAGCATAAAAATGGCAAAATTTTTAAGGAGGTAGAAATGATGCCTATGGCTGTATAAATGGTCAGAGAAGGTGCAAACTGTAGTCATGGGAACCTAAATTGAATATGTGGAATTCAAAAAGTTTAAACTTATTAACCTTGCAGGATAACTCTTATGAGGAGAACTCAGATGTATGGACTAAAATATTATAATTATTATGGTGATGTACTTTGAGTCTGTGTGTTTATTTCAGTTGCATATAATGAGTAGAATAGGGATACACACACTTCACATATGCTCAACAGAATGTACTTGATGTTTTAAGTTTTATTTAAACCTGGACATTTCTTAAAAATTAGCTTTTATAATGTAGCAATTAAAGTGAAAGTACATCAACATGTTATTAACTTACATTTCCTGTTAATAATTACTAATAAAGTAAAATATAAAATTTAGTTTGTATTTCTTTGCTGTTTTGTTTCTAACCATAGCTTATATAATAGAAGAAAATTGTTTGATTTGTTTATATAAAAATGATTAAACATATGTGAGTCACTGTGTTAACATTAAGGCAAGGCAAGTTTATTTGTATAGACCAGTTGGTACACCAAGTAATTCAAAGTGCTTTATAGAATCCATCCATTTTCTTCGGGGTCGGGGGTCTCGACGACTAGATATCCGGACATGGAGACTGGCTCTGGGGCTTTACAGAATAAGAAACATTAAAATCACACAAATCAAAACATAAATAATCATCATAAAATCAACAGAAGAAACAGAAGAGTGCAGAATAACACAGACCAAAGTGGAAAATCACCTAAATATGCTACTCTTTATAGATAATTTCACAAAACAGGCTTCGCAATGTCCACACACAAAAATCCTCCAGCAGATGTCGCCAGATCTCAACTTTTCCTCTTCACACTTTTTTTTTTTCTACCATTGCCATGCGACAGTTTTCCAAGTGCCAACATCATCCCGGGGCGGACTGCGCATGCGCCAGACGATCCCATTCTTGTCCTGCAGGCAACATTCCGGGTGGAGAGTGTGAGGAGAGAAAGAGAAAGACACTACAAGAGATTTCAGGCCGTGGATTACTGTATATTTACTGTACCAGACCCGAGCCGTGTTTGCGAGGCTGTGGTGGCTCTTTTGCGGGACATGGTGAGTGATTAGACGGTTGCTATGGCTGCTTTTGTCGGCTTCTTGGGCACATTTCTTGCCTTTGTGCTGCCTGGTGTGTATGCTTGTAATCTGACGTTTCATTGAATAGAGAGGCTTCGCTTGGGGCTAGCTTTAGCTTTCATCACTCCACACCCACTTTATGGAAAAGGTTAAGCTGTTATTAAATTTAAGAGGTTAGGAAAATGTGTCTGGGATATCCGTAGGGGATGGAGTTGTTTTCAAAGGTGGAAAGCTAGTGTTTTGTGATGTTGAGGCTCTGAGCTAGCCTAGCAGCAGCCAGCTAATGTTGCACAAAAAGCAAATAGCTTGTGGTGGGGTAGACAAGAATGACCGGCTTCAGACATCCATAATTACAGTGTTATGCCAATCCTGTAATGACTAACCCCATTTTTAGTTAATCAGGGAGTATCTTAATATTTAGCAAAAATCTGGTACAGAGCAAGTAATTAAACAATAGATTTTTAACATTGTAATCCATATATAGATCTGCACTGGTGTGTTGGAATAAACATGAGCATGCATAGTTGTATTTATTTAGGAGTAATTCTGGGATTTTGTCTATATTTCTTTAAATTATAAACTTTGTATTGATATGATGTTGAGAAGATACTGTTCTTGAACTCATGATCATGTTTACAGTCCTTAAAATATACAAAGTGTTTTTTGTTTCACTTTTATTTTGCTACTAGATCATTATAAAATTGATTGACTCTTTGACACACCATAAGAATTGGTTGCACACATGAACTAAAAGGTGCACTATGTAACCTTTCTGGTGGAGAGTCTGCAACATGGTTTTCTCCTTGGAGATGTTTCTGATTTGCCTGTAATGTTCCACAGTTCATTAATCTTGCATTTATTGGAAAAAAAAAAAAAAAATAAAAAATGTAGCTTGAAAAATGATACGATCTTACTGTGAGCTGTCTCTCCTCAGATATGCCATGTGGTGTCGGCGCCACCCACTTGAGTCCAAGGAGAAAGACGGGTTTATTTTGACAATAAGCAAAGGAATAACATGCAGACAAGCAGGTGTCTCTCAGGTGACTCTTTACCAGAAAATTTACATAGGGCACCTGTATTTGTTATGAAGCTTGACAAGTTTTCAAGCCTTAAAAGACTCCTGTGCAACAATACAAGATGAAATACCCAAAATAGTCGCTAGTTTCCCTTTCAAAAGCAAGAATTCCCCACTGTAAACCTTCAGTGTTATGTCTCCCTATGTAGTGTTTGCTCTCCACTCCCAGACCAAGGGCTGTGATCTTAAGTGTGGCTGCCTTGCTGTGCGCATTCCTTCCTGCCAGGCTGGAGTGTCTCGTCCATCCACAAGAGAAAGAAAGAAAGAAGCCTAAAGTTATTTCAAGAGCAGTCAGTCTTCCCCCACAGTGCTGCTCTACAAGTTAGTGCACCCTGAGAGCAAACACAGGGTAGTGTCTGTCTATACTAAGTGCTGTGCTGAGGATGATAGAGACACCAGCCCCCTCAGCGTGTCTCTGTTTCCATGGTAGGGCTGATTGGTCTGGCATAAATGAGAGCTGTTCCTTAAGAGAAAGGTGGAGGGAGATGTTCAGTTGGTGAACAATTTGTGGAAAAAGGCTGCTCAAAATATTGTGAAAATATATATCGATAACGCAATATTGGTTGACACACTGATCAATATCACAAAAAAAAATAAATATATTGCAACAACACAAAGTTTTTCAGTTTACCGTATATATAAATGGACATAAGTAAGCTGCTAGCTGCCACATTCCAAATAGGAAGTGATCATGGGTGCGTTTCCGGCTCCATCGACACAGACTCCAATTTACTTTGCTTTGATAAATTGTCACCCCTCTTTCTCTAACTGCTTCAGTGAGCCTTGTCATTTTGGTCTTAAAATGTTTGTATTGACCTGCTCTACATGATTGGTGTTTTTATTTTGCCATTTTCTCTGTAAATCAAGATATGAACATTAATAACAGACAAATCAGGGGGTCTTCTTTTCCTGCGGTTGCTCCCACTAGCATTAGCAACAGGTTTGACTAACAGCGTTGCTAAGCGCCTCTCCCTGCTAAACCAGCGGTACGGGTGGGAAGGGGCATTACCTTCAATAGCCTGGGCCTGGATTGGCTCTTTCGGTTACTATGACATTTGTGGTTGGAACTCGGCTCCAAATTTGCCCCTGTAACTGCTCTTAGCCTCGATAAGCTTCATTTAACAAGAGCTGAACACTATGGGTGATGTCACACTCACTTAGTCCGCTAGTTGGTCTTGGTTTATTCTGACCCAGTTTGACTAGTCAATGAAAGCATGTGTTTTTCTTGTTTTAAATTAACTCAACATACTGTGCCAAAAAGTGTATTAAAATATTGCAATAATATCGTTAGCACAACACAAAACATTATTTATCGTATCTCTTTCATCTCTTTCATATTCTAGCCTTATGAAAAAATATCTAAATGCGATTTTTCTGACAAGCATTGCAAGTAGATTTTGTGATTTATGTTGTAATAGGATTCTGTTCAAAGTTCGTGTTTTAAATGCATCTAGGAGAATTGATAAAAAGTCTGAAATATGAACTGACAAACTAATACAAGAATCACATTTCCCACCATGTTTGTACAGATCTAAACTTCAGGGTTAGCAGTTTTTATGCAGAATGAGACAGGAGATTTTGTTGTGTGTGGATGATGATACTTATGATACTTTCAACAATTTTAGCCTTTACGATTTGCTATTTGTGTCAATCTTGCAGCCCTAGTGCTGTTTACTCAAGGTCAAACTTCAGCTGTGTTTACTTATGGAAATGCATAATCTAAAGTCAGTATTTGAAAAACAGTTAAACATCAATATGCTTTTGTTTGTTAAAATAATAAACTTCCTTCACTATTGTATTCAAATGTCTTAAAGTGTGAGTTACAATATAAACAAATGCTTTAGTTCAGTTATTATTATTGTTCATAGGAATCTTCTGTAGAAAATTGTTACAGAGAAACAAAAAATGCACGAAATCGATGAAATTTCTATATAAACCTCTATCTTTGGAATGAGACAGAGACACTTCAAAATGGCACCAATATAAGGAAGCTGAAATCCCAAAAATTGCTAGCATTATTCCCAACAAGAACAGCAAATCATGTAGCAGTAGCATAGCATTTTGATCTTGTAGCATTTAGTGTTGTCATGATACTAAAATTTTAAACTCCATTTTGATTCTAAGGAATAGACACTCAATGCAGATTCCAACGCCACAATGATAATAAAAATAAAAAAAACACTACTGTAAGGCTAGCCTTTGTATATTGTATATGTTGTTTATGCAACTGTAGTGTTTTTAGAGGAACTTATTTTGAAAGGACATCTGAAGTATATTTTGACACTGTTACTGCTTTGGTGTAAATGGGGGTTGTACTTGATACAGCTCATGATCATTTTAATGCTAGATTAATTTCTGTCCGGTGAATGTATCCAAGCATTGATACTTGTTCAAATGAGTATCTAGTTTCCATACTAATTTAAGTATCGATTAGTATCTCATTTTTATTCCTTTGACAACCCTGGTATCCCGTGTGATCTTATGTTGTCAATGCTGAAACTCTATAAAAAGGTTCATTTTGTTTGCATATATGGACATTTTTTAACACTTATTATTTTCTCCCTGTGTGTTCTTCCAGGGCACACCAGGCCAGATCCCAAACCCAACCATGGAGCTGTGAGTCGACTCCCCTCCACCATCCCTCCATCCTTCTCCAATTTACTGCTGCTACCCGGAGCCAAAACCACCTCTCCTCTCTTCTCCTCCTCTTTCTGCCTGCCCTGCTCTGGTGGTTTGGCCCGGGTCCTGTTCGCAACAACCCAGAGCGCAGAGCGAGCCCGCGAGGGGAGGGTGCCGTAAACTTCCCCCAGCTGCTATCCAGACAAATGCTGCATTGCTACCATTCTCTGGCCACTCCAACATCCGCCGCTATGACAAAACTGTTACCCCTGTGAACTAGCAGTCGGGCATTACGGAAATCTATCCATCACTCAAGCTGTATACAATCACACATTTTCAGTCCGATTGTATATCCTAAGTTAATTTCATCAATCAATCAAAGTTTAGGCTAGCGTGATGGAGCCCAGTATGGAGAACTGTTTAACCCTAGTACTACAGAAAGATGTAGGAAAAAGGCTTCAAGTTGGCCAGGAAATCATCGATTATATTCTGGATAAGGACAAGTCACATGACCTAGAGCAAGATCAGACAGCGCTGGACAAAATGGTGGACGGCATCGCGAGTTCCTGGGTCAATTCTAGTAACTTCAAGGTGAGTGATAACATAGAAAGTGAATTATTGATTAAAACAACTGGAATGAAGTAACTATGTTCTTGTGGTATTAGATTTTGTCCCAGTGGGTGGTATAGGTCCAAGTCAAACTGGATAAAGTTAATGAAATTGACAGAAGTCCAATAAAATGTGTTTACTTGGCTTAAAGCGCATCTTGACACCTGCTCTGATTATTTGAGCTGACCACAAATATTTAGCATGACTACCATAAAAAAAATATGTTTTTGTTATTATAATATTAGTTTGACATGATGTTCTTTTTTTTTATGCATCTAAGAAATTCTAGATACTATGGGTGGTCATTATACAAAGCTTAACTTAATTTTGGGCATTTGGCAAATTGTGGCTATCCAGCTGTGTTAGTAAAAATGATAAAATAACAATAATAAGCTGTTCAGAATGCTGAGCGATTGCCATAGCAAAGAACAATTTAGCCAACATAATATATCTTTTGACTGGGAAAAAGTCCACAAAAGGTTGCATATATTGGGAAGGAATACTTGTAATTGATCAGAAAGACTATCTAGACTGATCTATTCTTGATTAGGTAATACATTTTATGGTTGGCTCTTGATGTTATTAAGAATTCGATGGGGAAAAATTAATGTTTGAAATTCATGTTTGGAGTAACTCTGTGGCAAGGTGAACAAAGGTCACTGCAAAGTTTGATCCATCTTTGGAGGTGTGTGGGTTTATAGCACTACAGACTTAAACTTTTGCATTTTAAGCAGTTCATTAATCATTAGGTTTTGTAAGGTGGTGCTTTTTATTGTCACATTAGGAAAATATCGCTTCTTCATTTGGCTCATTCTTAAGACAACTTGCTAGGAGAAGTTGGCTGCATTGCTACACCTGGGGACCCATTTCCAGATATTGAGTTAGGTTCATGGTGAGGACGAGTCAGGACTACCTAGCTGCAGAATTATCCTGTATTTAGGGACTTTTCTGATCACTGGATTGCTAAATTAGTCAAAAATTACAATTATTACATTATTATTACACATTTGCGTGTGTTCTTATTGCAATTAAAGCTGCATACTTAAAGTCATCCAAAAAAAACATACCTATTCCCTTTTTTCATCTCATTGAAAGCAACCATTTCACTTGTTTCTTCAGTTGTATTAAAGTTGAATAGTAAGGAAATGGCTTTCTGTGTCAGTTTCAATGAAAACCTCTTGAATACCGGTCTCTGTTTGTGCTTGTCCTGTTTGCACCTATTGTCCCTCCATATAATGCCTTGTATCAGTTTGTTTAAGAAGGAATTTCCACTCTTTCTCACCATTTCACCGAGAGACTGCACTATTGTTTCCTATTTACTGCCGTCAACCCGCTATCTCTCCTTGGTTTTATTTTAGACTGCACCATTTTAAGTGACAGTGACTGGGTGAGCGGAGGTGCGTGCTTTCTTAGCATGCTCTGTGGGTATGCTATGTTTACAGAAGGTTTGTTTTGCTAACTGGTGTAGTTGAAAATCTCCGTGATCAGTGTCTGAACAAAGCCCAGCCTGCCCCCATTGCCCTACATACAGAAGCACATGGGTGGGAGCGCCCATAGATTTTTTCTCTCCCATTCTCTTGGTATCTCTCTCTCCATCTCCCTCTCTGTCTTCCTATGCTGGTGCTGGGATGCTGTCCTTTTTACCTTGACACTTGTACTACTGCTACTACAACTACAGCTATTATTACAGTTGTTTACGACAGATACTACTTCAGCAACAGTTGTTACTACATCTACTAATACCACAACTTCTCTTACTACATAACTACCACGACTACACCTACTACTGCTTTTATGGCTTTTATTTTTACAGGGATACCGCAAGACATTCCTGTAGTTCCTTAGCATGTTGATGTTAAATAAATGAATAAATATTTGAATACAGAATTTGAAGTATGTGGATAAATAGACCAGTCACTCTTACACTACACAGACACACACACACACACACACACACACACACACCACACACATGTACACGTAAAACCACACATCATCTAATTACTCTCCCTACAGTTCTACAGCTACTACTTCTTACCAATATATTGTGCCCTGGATTATCACGGTTAATCTTGACATCCACATGTTCTGTCACAACAACACTTACTTCTGCCATTGCTACTACTACTTAGTTACTACTCTACTGCTACTGCAATTACTAATGCTTCTTCTACTAGTTATGATGACTACTATCTTATTACTGCTGCTAGTAGAAGCTGTAGTATAGTGGCTGTCAGTACCACCAAAGAAAAGATTTTCCTTTCCAAGTATCACCAGATCTAAACCAGGTACATAAGTATGACTTCATCATTTCCATTGTTAGTTCTGAACAAGAAAGTATCCAAAGGAAGGGCCCAAAAGTAGCTAAAATGAACTCTAAATTAGGCATGGTCACATACTGAAGAGCTGTACAAGTAAATGGTAAAATGGTCACATCTTTATATAGCGCTTTTCCACCTTCAAGGCACTCAAAGCGCTTTACAACAAGGAACCAGTCACCCATCCACACACACATTCACACACCAGTGTACGCAGACACTGGGGGCGAGGTGGGTTAAGTGTCTTGCCCATGGACACAACGACAGCATTCATCTGTGAGGGCTGGAATTGCACCGGCAAACTTTGAGTCAGTGGATCTGACCACTCAATCAATGATGTTCATGTAGAGAGCGGGATTTGAACCGCCAACCTTCGGATCAGTGGACAAACACTCAACCTACTGAGCTACTGTCGCCCCAAGTACCACCTAAAGGAGCTCGTGTACCACCAGCAGTGCACATGCCACAGTTTGAGAAACACAAGTGTACTACAGCTACGACTACTTAAGTTACTACATCTTTTAACTGTGCAGCGACTTCTACTACTACTAGGCTACTACAAATACTACTATAGCTGCTGCTGCTACTATTACTACTCTTGCTACTATTGCTGTTACTATTATATCTACAACTACGATATCAGCAACCACCACGGCTACCACTGCTGCCATTTACAACTGCTGCTTTCTACTACTGATACTAAAACTAATATTAAAATAACAATTTCAAAATTATACTGCTTGTTTTTGGCATGCTGCAACATAGTAGGATCATTCAAGTATTCTGTGACATTACTATAACAAAGAGCGGGTGGTATATTTGGCTGGCCTGCTCAGTACTTGGTAAACTCGGCTCTGTGTATCCTCTGAACAGGCTTAGCTGATCACTTGGCAGCTAATGTGGAAAGTATTCAGTTTGAACTGCGAAGAATGAGAGTCGCTGGATTAGCCATAAATGGAGGTTTGGTGCTAGGCCTGTGGAACAAAGCATGGGCTGTTCACTTGAGAGGACAACCAATGTTCATAGTAGATTGAAATTAGCTTACTGAGATAGAAACTGAAACTAGCATCTTTGCCCCCGGGTACTATGAAACTGTAATTGTCCTGTTAAATCAGAGATGTCCAAACTATGGCCTGGGGGCCAAATGCGGCCCTCAGACCAGTTTTTATTGGCCCTCAGGCCTCCTGCTGAACTGGCCCAATTGATCATTACCAATACTTTTAACAGCAAATTAAACTATTTCTACCACTATAACCTCAAACATCACATTGCATTGTGATACAGACCTAAAATGTTTCAAGCCTTATTAATATCACAGCGGTGTCAAAGCTGTGTATAAAGCACCGCTCTGCATTGATCATCGGTCTGTGGTCCTCCACTTCAAATGTTTTGAGATGTGGCCCTCGATTAAAAAAAAGTTTTGGCACCTCTGTGTTAAATAAATACATGAAATAAAATACATTTTCAGATGAAGGATAGTTCTTGGGTGGGTAGTTACATTCTCTCATACTCTAAATTAGAAACATCTCTTGAAGCATACTTTTATTCTTACTTCAATGAAAATACTACGTAATTTTGAGTAACAGTACTTTTGGTTACTCTTCCCACTGTAAGTCTATGTGACTACTAAGTGGCAATAGCTTTATGTTGACAATGATTTAAACATTGTGTTTTTTGCTCCGCTTTTCAAATTTGTGTGTCAATCCTTACTTAATACCAGATTTTGTGCATTATTTAATGTTTTGTCCTTCAAATTTCATTAACTTCAAATTATAAATCAGATTTTACGTCCCGACAGTTACTCTTTGTTACGCTTAGTTGAGTAAATACTCAATCTTACTTGAGTAATTTCTTGTACCACTAATTTGTACTTTAGTAATATTATTTTGAAGTAACATTACTCTTACTTGAGTACAATTTTTGGCTACTCTACCCTCCTTTGGTTTTAACCCACTTTGAGCAAATATTTAACAGTACATAAGTGAATATTAGTAGTATGTTTGCTTAATCAAGAAAAGTCAAATGGAGTAAAATTCCAAATCAGGGAATTTACATGTCTACTGCTCCTTTCACCCCATAAATTAACGGGAATATGAATAGCATTCCCAGAAAATGTCATATTGCAGATAAACAGCAGTAGTACACAGTAAAAATACGCCCTTTTTAAAATAAGAAAATACAGACTAATGGATGATATTTGATTATATTTCCGGTTTGCTGTTTATCACATGAGTCGTACTTGTTTCTGTAATGCGTTGGATCACATTTATTGCTCGTTTTGCACAGTGGCTTCCTTTCTCTAAGTGAAGATCCATTATTTTTTATGTCATATGTCCTGCTGAATTAACCATAAGCTGACTCGGGCAATTTATTGTTAGAACAAAACTGATTATAGTCGAATGGTAACAATATTTATCCATTTGAAATAGTCAGCAGTTGTATTGAGGTACTTAAATTCACTGTGCTTAAAGGTGCGCTTTGTAACTTTCCGGTGGGGGTTTGCCACTTGCTTGTCTCCATGGAGATTTAATTGCATTGCCTGAAACATTCCACAGTACGGACATTAAGTATATATCTAGTGTCTATTTCACTGCAGTTTCTCTGTTGGTCTATTATGAGCAGAATAGTCTCTCCACAGATCTGACCTGTAACTTGGTCTGGTCACGCCGCCTCCTTGTCTCGATGGAGATGGATAACTTTAATGCCATACTGTGGAACATTCCAGACACTATAACAGTTTGATTGACGTTATTTCATTTATTCATGGAATTTGGGTCAAAATTGAGATACCCACATCCAATATTTCGGAGGCGTCAGTCACATCACCAAGGTAAATAATAATGTGACAAAGTGTGATTTATTCGTCTTCCGTGTCTGAGAGCATCTGTCAACTCACCTCTCTCCTCCTCTCCATGTCTGCTCTGTGGTTACATCTATGGAGCCTGCTGTATCAGACAAACTGGGGCCTATGTAATTATATTAGACTGAATCAACAGCCTGGCGATGTATTTAGTGATCAATATATTTAATAGGCAGGCATGTGACGAGTGCAAGTGACACTTTATTGATTTAAGTAGCCATGGATACATTTTTATCAGTTTTATTCTGCCAGGACTTTAAAACAAACTTTTCTTGGCATAACTAGCACTTAGCTCCCACCAGTTAGCATTGAATCCTCAGGTCATTAGCAATATTTTTGTGGTATATTGGTGCATTTCTTATTAAATATCTTCAAATACTTTCCCTCTGTCGCTGCACTGACGAGTGAAGCAGTTTAAATGAGGCAAAAATGATAGTTGTTTGCTTGTTGGAAATCATGAAATGATATGATTAAGTTTGGTGAAGGTGAATAAACTTTCAAATTTAGATAAGCACTTTCTAGTTTGCCACCTGATGTCACAAGTGTTTTGCCGTTTGGAGATAGAGATTGACAAAATATGTAGAATTACTCAAAGAATTAATGAAACAAAGCACAACTCCAGGTATGTTTTTCAGAAAAGTTAATTTTGTGTATTTTAAGACCCTCTGAAGCTCACATTTTACTGCCATAACCTATTTTCCAAACACCATTGCCAGTATATTCACTGCAACTTTAGCTTTTTCACCCTGAACCATATTTATGCTAGCTATACTTTATGTGTGAAATATGTTGTAATTTCCTCTGCCCTGCACCGGGCCACAGATTTACGGTCACACATTGTGAAGGCCTGACCAGTGGGGGATTTAGCCACTGCAGTGTTTGTGATATTGGCCTTACCATATGTTTACTGCTTTACTGCCCATTGGGGCAGTCCAGTTTATGGGCATTTCAAAGCAGATGTAGTTCTTTTCACTGAAGTATTGGTGGTCTGTGATCACAAAAGCAGAAGACAAGGCAAAGGCACTTTGAAGCAAGCCCCGGGGCCTAAACCTGGCGCATGTCTCTAGATTAGCCTTTAGCGGCTAGGTACATCCGGTAGCTCTCCTGCCCACCATCTATGTGCAGTAGTGCTTTTCTCCCACACAGGCAAACGCACACAAGTGCAGGCATTTTTCACTGTAGTACCACTAATCCAACTCGAGACAGCTCTTGCAATACAATGTGATGGTCCAAAGTTATTCCTCACTTACTTTATTCATTCCAAGCATCCTAATTCTTCCCCACTTTTTATAAATACTTTTCACAACTTTCAGAGATCAGAGCAGAGTTTTGCCGTCATGGTAAAGCTAACAAGACTAGCATGCTACCGTGCACTTCCTGATTATGGGACAATAAAGCACTTTATAACTGATTCACCAATTCTGGCCATCTCTCTTCTCTATAACAGCGTGCTGGGATGTGCGGTACTGATTTATACAATACAAGATATTACTGCAATTTTATTTATTTTTTATTTGAAATAGTGGTATTTTGTTAATCAACTCAATGAATGTTAAGTGCTGTACATGTTATTTCGCTGTATAAAGTAGACCTGTAAGTGTGTATACCTGAACTAGTCTTGAACTAGGTTGCAGTTGGAAATGCAGAGAGTGCTTGTGAGTTCTGGACAGATGATTAGCTTAGGGCTAAGTGTTTACTGCCCTAAACACTTTTTGTAGCAGATGAATTGCTTTGAAGTTGCACTCGTAAACTGCTGTGCTCTGGGCTGTCAGGCTAACAGAACAGCTAGCATGACACAACCATTCCCATTCAGACACTGGAGTTAGTCTCATGTTAACGGACTGAAACATTAAATTATGGTTTGGTCTATACATTTAAGTACTAACTATTTCTACGTGTATTAGATGAGCTAAAATATATTTTCTTTCTGTAACAATAATAACATAAGCAGGTGTTTGGTAGCAAACTGACTCACTAAAGCTATTTTTGGCTTAATCCATATCTAAAGAAATGGCAACTTCAGAATAATGTGCCAGTAAACAAGTAAAATGTGGTGAAGAAAAAAAAGCAAACACTTAATATTGTATGGGAAACATAATTAAATGTGACAATATTTGAATGCCACAAGATCATTTGATCTGTGTAAACAAAATATATAAGATTTATATAAAGTAAGCTGTTGAGAAAGTAAATCTGTACATTAAGAGTAAAACAAACTAATTACATTCTGCTGTCTTCTCTTGAAAGATATTCAACTTACTTTCTGTCTTCTAAACGCAATTGGACTGACTTTGTTTTTAATTCACTTTGTAGGTGTTTTTCTCCCCTTTTTTTGTCTTGAAGTAAAGGGTTTAGTTTAGAAGATCTGTAACCTGACGTGAGTTTGAGATTTAATTTCCACTTCTTTATGTTCCAGAAGTCAAATTCCAGGAGTCACATTTGGAAAATTGCATTGTTTTTCTCACAAAATCTGACATTTTACCAATGACATAGTTACATAATGACACTGTCGCATGATCAGTGGTGGAAGAAGTACTCAATTTTGTTACTTAAGTACAAGTACAGATACTGGATGGAAAAAAAATACTTAAAATAAAAGTATTAAAGTCTCCATTTAAAAATGTAAAAGTAAAAGTATTTTGTGCATATTTTGAGATGTGGTTTTAAATATAATGATTGTTATAGAGATTTGTGCTGTATTTTGTTCAACAGAAATGACTGAATCAATAATTTCTTCTAGCTGTTTTATTATTTATGTTTTTGTTTCCTGTTAAAACATCTTAAAAATAAACCCATCTGCTTTTTCAGGAGATCTCAAATGAAAAATGACTTTTACTTTTGTAGTCCAGTTCAGAAATGTAGTGGACTATCAATGTAGTGAAGTATCAGTAAAAAATATCTACATTAAAATGTACTTAAATAAATTACAGATACCTAAAATCTATACATGAGTATAGTACTTTACTACTTTTACTTTGTTACATTCCACCCCTGTACATGATTGTATTTTGACAAAGTAGTGAGTAGTTGTCTCTATAGTATGATAAAGACTGTGAAAATCTGAAGGATGTTGCAATACACATGCAGTAGCTACACACAGTGTTGAACTACTACTGCACTCTACACTACTAGTACTAGCACATACTTCATGCTTTAGACCTCATGAGTATTGATACTTCTGAACTGATCAAATATAATCAAATATCAAAATATATAATTAACTGTTATTGTAAATTACAGAATTATGATTTTTAAAAGCAACAATCTTGTATTTTAAGGTGCATTATGTATCTTTTATGGGCTGTTCTCCATAGTGATAAGTGTAATGCCTAACTGTGGAATATACCTGACAAACCCATGGAAACTAAACCATGGACACTTGTACAGTTTCAGTATTGATTTTATATTATCTGTGTAGCTGGGTAAGCAACTCAACCACTAACTACCATTCCTGCTACATCTGTGACAAATGTGTATCCTCTGTGCTTGTCTATTGTTAATGTGCTGGATGAATCTGAAGGGAGCAGCTGAGACCATTGTGAGTAATGCGATCCAAACAGGTGGACCACTGAAGCACTTGTATAGGCAAAAGGAAGTATGTGAAAGTCCGAGGCCAGAAGAGGACTTTGATCCTGGGTTAACTTCTAATTAGTAACTACAGCAGTGAGCAATGTTCTGAACTGATGCAAAACAAGTTTATGTGGCCTAGGGTGTTATGTAATTGGAGTGAAAGTAGTTCTGTTGTGCTTTTTTCATTTAGTTTTTTTCATGGTTTTAACTGCAAATGTGAACAATTTGAACACAAATTTGAGGTATCGCTAATATTGCATCTAAATTTTTGCCTTCACAATGTTTAGTTTTTGTAGATAAATATACTCCACGCCTATTAGAATTAATTTGATTTCGATACTAAGAAATTGGATTTGATACACACTGCTGATTCTGATACCACAATGACAATAAAAACGCTCTTTAATTAAACAATAGGATGTGATTGTTAACATTAAATTGTAGTACTTTCTTTTATATTGCCATTTGGCCTTTTATTTATATATATTTTTATATTTCCAGTAACTCCCTCAAATAAAGAGGACCCATAGAGTGTAGGCATTTAAACACAATCAATAACATTTTGAATCGCAGCCGTTATGAAATAGGAGCCAGCGCAGGTTGCACAGCACAGGCGTGACGTGCTTTTGTCTCCTAGTTTTTAAGTAAGTTAATGAAAAATGACTACTTTGCATATACAGTGGTCCCTTGCTATATCGGCGTTCAACTTTCCCGGTCTCGCTGTTTTGCAGATTTTTTTTTGCAATTTTCCATGCCTTTTCTACAGCGTAGGAACATGCATTTTCCATGCGTCCTTTTCTACAGCGTACTGAACATGCATTGTGTTCTGCGTCCTGATTGGCTAAGGGACTGTAGAACATTGTCCATCAGATCGCAGTGTGACTCTGAAGTGCTGTATGCTTGCAAGTTTTCTCCCCGACAAAACCCACTGTGTCAATGAAATATTCTGCACACAATTTCAGAAACGAGTGTTTCTGTGCACGGAGAGGTGCCTCTGTGGATACCGCTGGAGCAGAGGCACGTGCACCAACACATTTAAGGCATCATTGAGGAAGAGGGATGTAATATACGAAGGTTTGACCTTTGAGAGTGTTTGAACGAGAGAGACATGTGAGAAAATTTTAATGGCTGTCTGAGAAAAGTGTATAAAGTGTGTGGTGAGGCGTTTTACAGCCTTAAAACATATATCATGATTGTAAAAAATAAAGCTGACTACTTTGAGGATTTTGCTTGTTGCAGGTTATTTTTAGAACGTAACCCCTGCGATAAACAAGGAACCACTGTGTAAACTTGCAGTCTCATATAGGGAAAAATAACTTCAAATTCTTCTTTTTAACTTGTCCTATATTGTGCATGTTGTGAAGCTACAGAGCAACAATCCCAGCAGTGAGCAGTTGCTACAAACAGCATTTAGCATAGCCCGGAGCAAAAACAGATCTTGCCAAACAATTAGTCTCCTTCCTTTCCTGAAATGCCTCAAGTGCTTCCTCTTCTCTCCTCCTCCTTCTCCTCCTCCTCCTCCTCCTCCTCTTCAACCTTTTCAACCACTTCCACACCTGAAACCCACACATCTCCAGATTGTGCTGTCTAGTCTGAGCAGATAACTCTTGGTTTCCTGTCTGTGAATTAAGCCTGGGACGTGGGTGGCCTCTTTGTATTGAAAGATGTGTTGTTTGAATCCAAAATTGCCACTATATGATGCATCTTAAAGTGAGAGGCATATCGAAAAATTGATAATATTGCAATAGTTGGAGATGGGGAGATGGAAATTGGAGATGTGCAAAATTTGAAAATTGAGAGTATTGTTTATAATACAAACTATTAAGAAAAATCAAATGTAATCTTTTAGGGTACAGTTACTGACATTTCTGCACTTCACAGCACATTTTTACAACAGTTGAAACTCAAACAAGATTCACAGACATGCTGAAGCAAGTTTTTTGATGGATTGCAATAATCTCTTCTGAATGTTGTCATCAGGATAATCCCAAAAATATGAGTTGAGGTGTAATTTATCTTCTTTATTTGGATGGTAAATTGAAGATAAAATTGTCTTATTTGTTTAAATCTGTCTCTCAGCTGCTGTGGTCTTTGGTTGTTTGGTTTGTAGAGTGATAAGGAATGATTCATACAAGAGTTCATTTGCCTTACTTTCACTGGGCGCTCTAGATTTGCATAGAGATAGCTCTGTGTGTGTTGGTACTTTCAGTTTTAGTTTCACCTCTAGATTGGCCTGGAATCATTGCAAATTGAATTGGTTGTATGGAGAGTGCATATTCTGAGTTCATCCAGAAGCATTTAATGGTTGAGAACGCCTAATACTTGTATAAGACGCGTATTGTTTATTGTGTTGCTGGTAGATGGCAAGACAACACATATTCTAATTTTAATTGTTGTCTTGCAGCCTTTACCATTAGGCAAGGCAAGTTTATTTGTATTGCACATTCATACACAAAGTAATTCAGTGCTTTACAGAATATGAAAGACATTAATATCACAATATAAACAAATAAAAACAAAAATAATAATCAGAACATTAACATTAAAAGAGAAGAAGAATTAAAAACCTTTCAGTCATATGCATAGCTAAACAGAACCATTTTGAGCCTGGATTTAAACATTGTCAAACCAGAGGCTTGTCTCACATCTTCAGGAAGACTGTTCCAGCTGCATAAAACTGAAATGCTGATTCCCTATGTTTAGTCCTGACTCTGAGGACCTCAGGAGCCGACCTGCTGCTGGTGCCGAAAGTGTGAGATGGTTTATATGGCACTAACATGTCAGAGATGTACTTTAGTGCTAGGCCATGGAGAGACTTGTTCACAAGCAGAGCTGCTTTAAAGTCTATTCTCTGAGCCACAGAAGTCAGTGCAGAGACCCGAGCGCAGGACTTATGTGCTCGTACTTCCTGGTTCTAGTCTGGACCTGAGCAGCAGCGTTCTGGATGTACTGCAGCTGTCTTAACGCTTGTTTGGAGAGGCCAGTGAGCAGGCCGAGACAAACGCATGGATAAGTCTCTCCACGTCTGGTTTGGGAAAATCGAAGGTATACTGTCAAAACCAATCAAACCATTACCAAATTTACAGTTCAAATTACAAGTTTTGTTTGATTTTGATTCATCTTATAATGCTACTTGTAGTTGGTCCAACATTCAAACATCGTCCTCTCATCTTCTGCTCTTTTTGTGTTTCATTATTTTCTTTATTACCTTACAACTTAATGTTTAATCCCACCACTTTTGTTTCTAATGCCACATAGTCATACTACCACTACATAACCTCTTCCTATACCACTGCAGAACCCAGCCTTCTAATCTGATGTTTTATTTAATCTGCTCTAGTCTAGGATTTTTTTCTGTCTCTTTCTAAATTAATCTTTAAATCCAGTCGCACACCATCTGTTTTAAAAAAAAATTAGCAATCCATCAGCACTTGACTTTCTTGAATCACGAGTTTGCCCTATAACTATTTGAATTTGAAAATCTATGTAATCCTATTGTAATTAAGTATCCAGCAGATGGTGAGAGAAGATAGGCTTGCCTTTTACAGTTGATGTAGTCATTTACCACACAGTGAGAGATAAATGAAGGGTTGGTGGCTCCTATCAACTGCACATGAGCTGGCACAGGCTAATTGCTGAAAGATTTTCAACAATGGATAAGTTTGTTGCTAGAAAAGACAGCTGGAGCATAATTTTTCCGCAGAGGTTTGTGTATCAAGTGGGTAATCTAATACAAGCACTGTAGGGCCAACCCAAACAAGTGAAAGTGGTAATATGAGTAAGCAGTAGTTGATGCGTATACTTCTCATAAGAAAAGCTATCTCCAAAGAAGCTATTTAGGGTAATACAGTGCATGACTTTTTAGCCAATGGTAGGGTCCCTAATGGGAGACTTGACTTGATTTTAGCCCCCCAAATTAACAAAATATATTCAAAATTTGCCACTTATTATTCATATTTTTGTATCATAAAAAACATAAAAAGCTTATCTGTTGTAGTGTTAACTTTAATTGTAAACCTGACTTAGAGCAGCATTACAGTAAAGTTAGGGAGCAACGAGTTAGCCTATTTGAAGGTATTTACAACCACTAACTGCTAACCCCCAGCAGCTAATTGCAAGCAGTATTTTTTGAGTAGTGTTTCAAAACCACTGATTTAACTATAGTTACCACTAATCTTTTTATGTGTTTATTTTTTGTGGCAGGTTTGCCTTGTGCTACCCTCACAAATGTAAACAATTGCGTTCTTTTTCTTGTTTTTTGCCAACTATCATCACATGGTGGGCGGTGCTAGCGGTCGTTGCTATTGGTCGGTGCTAGCGGTCGGTGCTATATTGGTTCTATTTCTATGTCTTATATTTCTCTTGCTTCACAGACTTTAACAGGAAGAGATGCCAGTTATTAGTCCAAGAATTTATACCTCAAAATGACCTAAAGATTGTATTTTAATTTTATATTTTTGGCCAGTTTTTTCATCTTTGCTTTGGAGTTTACATTTATTTACATTAGCAAGTGGCAAAAAACGATAAACGCATAAAATGTATTGGGCTACTTTCACTGATTCAGACGCTTACAGGTAGAATATGTGAAACTTTTTTTAAGAGTAAGGGTTACATAACATGAGTAGGTAAAAAGTCAAGTAAAAACGATATTAGAACGGCACAATTTGTCTTTGAAGTGTGTTGAACTCTTCTCCTTGCTCTTACATAAGCAGAATAATCAACATGGCGGCAGGGGTTTTACAGGAGAGAGAATACAAGGATTACTTTATACTGTGGATCTGAGCTGTGAGCTTTTGCTGTGTTTGTGAGAAAAGCGACCTGCAGGCATCGATCAGCTGAATATCACTAGGCTTTTTTTTGACACATGAACATAATTGAGCAATAATAAACAGTAAAAGCACATAATTATGCTTCACAAACAGAAATTTGTCATCATTAAATAACACCAGTGCATTTCTGTTACCGAGGTGGTAGTGGTGGAGTAGATTAAGCATTTATCTATAAACAAAAGGGTAGCTGGTTTGATTCTCTGTCTTGTGGTGAAAGGAAGGGCGTCTGATATATAAAAAAAAATGGCAACATAGCATAATAACATCCAAGAATTTAATCTAGAGGATCCATCCCACCCAGCACATGAACTGCTCACTGTTTGAACTTTTATTTATACAACGCTGTAGTTACATGAGCGATAAATAACAGCTGCATTACACATTTGGATCAGTTTTGTCTTATTTTATTTTTGTTTTAAGGATTGCCAGATACTTAAAACAATAGTTTCGAACACGGTGTCAGAACTGAAAAAGCTGGATCGATGCATCTGTAGTCCTAGATAGTGTAGTAGTGAACAAGTCGGCTCCTTTCAACGGTTCCTTAACATGAGCAGTTGTAACCAAATCTCACTTTTTTAAAAGAACCGAATCGTTTTGTTTCTAATTTGTATTCATTTTTACACTGATTAACGCTGAACCAACACAAGAATCAGAATCAGCGCAGAACCAGAGCAGGTGACACAAGTAAGAGCTTTGTGCACAAAAAAAAAACATCTTAACAGTTTTTAAATTATTATTATTGTAGTGCAATGTTTCATTTAGATTTTGCACAATCTCAAAGGGTAAATACTTTCACACTCTCAGGTCATTTCTCTCTGGGATTAGTTTGTAGATAAAATGAGTGCTCACATTGGCTTCTGTCATAAATAATAAAAGAGGCAGTTGTTTGAATGGCTCTTTGACACGAACTGACCCAAAAGATTGGAATCCCACAAAGGAGTCGAAAGTCCCATCACTATCCACGAGTCATATACTAGCTGCCTTTTATGCGGCAAACTAGTTCACGTCCTTCACAGCAGATAAGAGCGCACCTCTCCATAACAGCCATTACAAAAGATTACATAATAGATTACACATAGGCCTTTCCTGAGGTGACACTGCCCTCTGCAAATGACAAGACTTTTCTTTTGTTTATTGTTTTAGGAAATGCCTGAAATTACTGTAAGACAGAAAATCTGAACTGAATAGGAAATGCTTTCGTATATTCATAACATAAACTATTTTAATTTTTAAAAACTAAAAGGGCAACAAGCAACTTTATGGAGAAGTGTGACATTAAACACTGTTCAAATTAATGCAGTTGTATGCTTGTTACAGCACATGACTCTGCACTCTAATTTATATACCCACTAAATTTCATGAATCTACCCGCTGGACATCACACTGCTAGTTGTCTCTCAAAAATTGCTGGTACAAGTAAATGTTTGTAAAACCTAATGGATTGTTTAATTAAGCTAGGTTCATAGTCTCCTTTTTTTCCACTGCTGCGTCATAAAGAGCTCCTGAATGTCAGCCAACCCGACTGTAATATTTCCCTGACTAACCAGGCACTTATCCATTCTGATCGAATCCAGAAGGGTCTGGGAACCGGACAATAGAGGGTGAAAATCCTCCATCCTAACTCGAGACGATCCAATCAAACGGACCAGGCAGCCCTCTGAAATCAGGGAGACATTATATGGCTCCAGATCTACTTGTCTTTTTCAAGTTTTGTCAAAATGTGTGGTTCTGGCTGGCCAGGTAACCGAAATACTGAAATAATTAACTCCTTTTAGTTATAATCTTTTGAAATACAGTTTCACTTGGGGCTTAGGCATTTCTAGAAAATACAATATCACAGTAAATATAGCACCTTCTGTAAATATTCTCAATTGTGAATAGATGTTAGCGCTAGCATGTTTCTTTGACTAAGCACATTTCTACATAGGGATTGTCTGTACATGTCAGCCTGTCAGCAGCAGCGGTGTAGTCCTACATCTACTACAAAGGGAGTTTTCAGGTTCAGTCTTTTGATCAGCCTGCATCATGTCATTCCCCATGTGGGCCGTGCACAGCGCTAACAGCCATATCGTGTTATCACTGTGGCCATTCGCTGTACTGAGTCAGCACAGCCCAGGAAGGAAGCTCACCGGATTATCTCCTCCTTCACAGACTATAATGGGTTCAGACGGAGGGCTGGTGTCATGTGGTGTTTCTGCAAAATGACAATATTCGACCAAATCAAGCATTTTTACTGAATTTGTATACCACGTGTATAGCTATGAAAATTAGCTTTTAAAATGAATGGTGATTTTTCTATTTTTCCAAAGTAGTGTATATTTATGTGCATGGGATCTGCCTACCTGCATATCAGGTACACTTGAGAATAGTTCTTAAAAAATCGATACCCTATTTTAAATGACGTTATATCAAAATGTTGTCTACTACTTGTATGTTTCTTGTAAGGCTGGCTCTACGCAGGCCTTGTGTGTGGTAAAAATGCTTTGGATGAGTGACAGTAACCACAGGGGTTATGGGACACCTCTCTATCTCAACAGTGAGTCTTAAATTTCAGCTTGAAAGTCTTTTACAAGTTGTTAAAAGTTTGTGTCTGTATTAAAACTGGGGGATTTTCCTTGAAATTAAAATTGGAAAATCCATTTTCATGATGGAAATTCAAATTGATTTTTTATTTTTTTCCCCTCTCCACAAATTTTTTTTTGCAAACTACAGAAAATGGTCAAAAATAAAACATTTTTTTTCAGTGATCATATTTAACCTATTTAGGGAAATATTTTATTGCTGAGATAAAACAATCTATTGCAGTAAACAAGCAGCAGCAACATTTAATTTTACATCACTGATTTCAAAGCCGTCAGTGCTCAACTTTGGTTCTTTTAACTGCTGTGAGGAGCCTTTCTTATATTTTCAAAGCCATTTTCAATGCAAGAAAATACGGAAAAATAGGGATTTGATCAAATTTGAAGATCAAATCTCTGTCTGTGTAGTCTGGTTAATCCTTCAACCGTCCAGGTATGATCCGTAGCAAAGGCGACGGTGTTCGCACATAAGAGAATACAAACACCGTTGCAAGAGCAGCTCGGGGCCCCAATCTACTGTACATTTCCATCTCAAAGCCACCTTTGAATATAGTGATAGTAAGGAGGCCGTTTTTGTTAGGAAAGACAATCCATCTTTGAATAAGAAAGGGGGGCTTAGACATAATTTATTTCCTATTTATAACTCCATCCTTGACCTAAATCAAAACAAGGAAAACAATAGTGATAGCTAGTTTGCTAACTGGTGCGGGAGCACCTGTTAGGGGTCTGAACGATTATTCAAAATATGACTCGAGCATATGAGATAGATATAAGGCAGTGTCCACCAACATTCTTACCAGAACTGAAGAAGCTGCTTGGATGAGTGGCGAAATGTCTTCACTCAAATGTTTTACCAGTTCAGTTCATAAAATTTAGATTTTGCAATTGTTAGGTCTATGTTAAAGCAGTCAGCCTTGTTTCAAATAATATTCTGGGCCTCTTGTCTTGACTTTGTATTGCATTTATATTACCCCAAAACGCTGCCAACATGTCTTTTTTCTATCAAACTATTGTAGCATAGAATTCATTTGAAATGACAAATGGTTGGTTCTTTGATATATTAATCACAGTAATTCTGACTTCTTCTGCCACAATGATGTCTGACATTTAGCTTTTATTTATTTATTTTTACAAATCTTTATCTACATTATCTCTGTGTTGTATATAGCACCCCTGTATTCAATTGAGAAATCAAAGTAATGACTGGACTGGACTTACTAATTACCACAATCCTCATTAACTTTTGAAGACTTGTGTGTGTGTGTCAGGTGGTCACTGTTGCAGACCTGTTAGTCCTCTTATGTAACCTGACCCCGCTGCGACGACCTTTCCTAACGTGAGCCACCTTCACTTTCTATCTTGGCGTGCATAAGCATTTTAACCATGGCCCTCCTGACTCAGCTGTCCGTTCGTTTCAGTGTCCACTCCCCTGTTCACTCGCTTCTGTAGTCTCATCTGTGCACTGATGTCTCTCTGTATCTCTTTTAGCAGGTGCCCCAGAGATGTGTACAGAGTTTGGGGACAGCAAGGCACTAAGTTGGGTACTGTTAAGTACAAGCCTAGCAAAACATTTTTGTAAGGTGTGGCACTAGGCTAAAATGGTTTGGCCTTGTCCTGTCCTCGAACTCCTAGAGGCATATTTTGTAAATATGAGTTATGGACGACTATTTCTTTTAATACTGATTCTAGGAAGACATAATAGCTCCTATTTTTTTTTGTTTTTTTATGATATTATTGAGACCACAATGTGCGTATGTGCTTCTAATTATGAAGTGTTTCTATAATCCACAAATCAAGATGTTAGGCTGGTGCCCTATTAGCATTCTAGTTGTTGTTAGCATTACTGTGACAGCAAAACTCTATGATGGCCTCTGAAAGTAGTGAAAAGTACTGATAGACTTATTACGACTAATGTTTGAGATGCTAGGAGTGACGTGTAACGTACGCTTTGTTTAGCCCCCTGCAAACTGTTTGAAATTCACTAGTTTGTTTTTTTACATTTTAAGATATTAAAGATCAGGTATAGCACATTTTAATGCATTTGTCTTAAAGGACAGGAAGTGCGACAAGCTTTTGGTAACATCGGGTGATAATGGTTTTTCAAGCATTTTTAAATTTATTTTGCTGTTTGGAATATTTCGGAAAGACTACATGGACTATTGTTACTGCATGAGCAAATATCCAAACATAAAATGCCACATATCTCGAATGCGACTGAAATTGGGTCAACAAAGTCATAGTGACATAGATTTTGTGATAGCAACTTGAAGTTAATTTCACTTAATGTTGGTCCATGAGACGGTAAACCTTGTACAAATTTGTGTTTCTGTATACTACCTTTACCTACTTATCAGGAAACCTTGAAATATTTGCTTTATAAAGCATCATAAAGCATCATAAATTTCATTATTTGTTTACTTATTATTCTGTTCCTTTTTGTCCCTCGCTGTTTTTAGCAGGCTGAGCTCATGGCCAAGGGAAGCTATTAGCGTCAGTGGCTGGTCCCATGCTTGCTGCCTGATAGACTGTGTCCTTACCTCTAGGATACTGCTGCTGTTGGAAATTAAATAAGGTGATTTATAACTTAACACAAATTATAGCAACAGCTGCAAGTGTTGGTCCACTTTAATGAGTTTGATAGTTAGCATCTGCTCCAGACTAGCTACAAGTTATTTTCGGTTGTGGGTCGGACATGTTTTTGGCATTTAGAGTGTTCCATAAGCCCAGATAAAAGCCGCTGAGTATACGAGATTGTACCATTAATTAATAAAGTAATAATAAACATGAAGACAATGTAGGCAATATTAGTATCATGTAGTATTACAGTGTTTTTTATGTTGCCCTTTTATGTTGCCCTACCATTTACTAAAATGATTAAGTAGGGAAAGTAGGTGAAGTGTCTTGCTCAAAGATACATAAAAGAATCACTGGGCTGAAATTTGAACCTGTAGTCACTTAAAAATGGCTATCGTGTTTTGCCATTCTCATGCACTTCAGATCATAGTAGCAGCTCTTGTATTAAGTAAGTTTTGGGGGAAATCTATTGACCTGTTTTGGCTAATTAGAGGTTACAGTAAAGTGCATCTTTGGATTAGCCTTCAGTGGTTTGTCTGCAATACTTCCTGTCTGTGAAGCTACTTACCTTTTCCCCAACATTTCTATAGAACTATGCATCCAATCCTAAGCATCCACTGTCCTCTGTGTTTGTTCTTGGAATTGGTGTACATTGCATTTGAGTAATTACACAGCGAACTGTTGACATCTTCACAGAAAGAAGCAGGTCAGTAAATGTTTATCAAAGACGGGAAGAATCAAGTGTACTTGGAAAATTAAGATATTTTTGTAGATAGGGACCTCATTTATCAGTGCTATATGTTTATGTATGTGATTCACAATAAAAAAAAAAAAAATCATGGCTTGCTTTTCTATTAAAAAAATATACAAGTTTTCATAATCTATTGACATACAGAAAATGGCTAATGATGCTATGCTACTTGCTAAATTTGTATCTTCCAAAACTAAATATGTTGAACTTCGCAAACATTTGTAATTGTTATCAGCGGGTGAAAAATGCTAGCTCATATTTTGTTAGCATAATTACGTTGAAGTTTTTAATCGATTTTTCTTGCTATCCTAGCTAACAATACATGCTAATTTTGCCCTCTACTCCCCTTACTGTTGGTTGGTTTTACATATTAAATAATCAAGCAATTTCTGTTATAAAGACATATCATGCCGCCTCACCAGCCACAGAAAAAATGCATATTAGTATCACTGGCAATTTGACTGGAGGAAATACTGCTCTGCTTTCTATGTTTTCACTGTAGCTAGCCAAGCGCAAAACATCGTCAGCATGTGAAATGAACCGGAAGAGACTAAACCAGTGGTGCGTTTTGTCTTGCACCACTGGTTTAGTCTATATGTTGGCTGTAAAAATCTAAATAAGATGTTGTACTAGTGGGTATTTCCATAATGCCTAGGGGTCGGTCCTAGCTCCTGACTCATGGTTTGGTCACTGGCTAATCATACCTCAACGATATGCTAACCCCACTGTCCCTGCTTTTCCCTAGCGCTGCCATGACTGTAGCATTACTCATCACAGTGGCGCTAGCTAACAGATCCAAGTTAGAAGTGCTTTCAAAAGTGCCCATCCCTTCTAGGCATAGCTTGCGGTTTGGTGTTTTGTCCTGTTTTGGTAAAAGCACTTAAAATATTTCCATGGAAAATGTAATGTAACTTGATCTAAACAGACAGGTGTGCAAGACGTGCCAACAAAATAACAATACAAATGCTAAATAAATGTTGATATGACTGTATATTTTATTATTGACCCAAACCTGACATTGCATTTTGGCTGTGGTTGTATGAAAAACTAAGAACTGTATTGAAAAAATCTCAGTGTTTAGTAGAAACACCAAAAAAATGGTTGCAGGCTACAACAAAATGCAAGTATGTAAAACCTGTCCACTTACATTCATCAAAATGAAACTGTAATACTCCCGATCATAATAATGTGCTAGCTGATATTTGACAGTGTTGATCTCATAACTTAAATGGTGTCTACTAAGTGTCTACAAAGGATTATCTTGTTATAACACGATACTCTTTGCAACCTTGTTTTGAGTCGGTCTGACAATGATTCACCCAACATTGTGTTATTAGATTTCGGTAAAGATTTGTTTTTATTTTTAAATGTTTCATGGGTAGTTCACATTTCTGTGTTCAGTTAGTTTGCCTTAAATTATAACTTGTACTCTTCACGCTGGTAGGATTACTTGCTACAGTGGTCAGCCGCAGTCATCTGACGGACAAAGCTCCATTCTTCCGAGATTGCATGCTAGATGAATAACGCTCATTAGCTAGCATTGGAACAGTTTAAAGAGCCGCACTACAAAGATGACCATCCATCATTCCTCACTGCAGGCTGACAAGAGCTCCAGGTACTCTGTTTAATCACAAGGCACACACAACAGCTGTCGGTTCAGACCAGCTCCTAAGTTATTGTCTTTTAATATTTCACTTAATAGTTACGGTAGTTAAAATAAAAAAAAAAACTGTCACAACGGGTTTTAATTGTTGAAAATTTGCCCCGTGTCCTTCCTTGTGGTTATAGACAGCTGCTTCAGCAATATCTGGAGTTGATTATCTACTTTTTGATTTCAGTGGTAATGAGATGACAGGCCTGAAGTGAAGGAGGGAGCTAGAGGCATATTTCATTTATTTTTAAAGCTCCTCCACATCAGAGAGATAGTAGAAGTGATGATGTGGTTGGTTGTTTTTACATCTGCAAACACGAACCAGCAGATGTTTACAAGGACAGATGTACTGGGGTGGGAAATTCTGTTTTGATTTGACTATCTTGATGTCAAGTGGTACAAAATATATACCATTGCATAATATTTTCTAGTGTGGTTTTATTCACTAATATAACATAACAGTAGTACTAGTCAGGAGATTCAGATGTGTGTTTGCAAAGTCCTGAAAATGCATTGTTTTGTTACATCAAGATGTTAAACAGCAGAGACTAAGACCACAGTCATTCGTGCTGATTCACTACAGCTAACATGGAAAAGCATTTATTTAGGTGTGTGCGCGTGTGTGTGTGTGTGTGTCTTGTATGTTAATGTTGGCTATACTTTTTGTTTTGAGATCCAAATCTGTGCTGCAGGTAAATAACAATATGCAAATCATGCCTGATTGTGTAGACTTCAGTTCACCAGGGGATCCAGCCGGTTTATAATGCTGCAGTTGAAATGTGGGTTCAGAGAGGATTTAAAGAGGATGATCTCTGGGAGATTTAGATGGAAATTTAAGAGGAGACGGGGTGGGTGATTGCTCTTTAAGTTTCAGGTGGGGGTTGGTGCTACTTATTTACACTAGACACAGTTTGCATATGCTAAGATGTCAGAGTGCTACCATGGCAATATAAAACAAATTGTAAAATTGTATAGTTGAATGTATTTTTTCTTACATTGAAATTGGTTTTGTAAAATAGCTCTTTTTGAACTTTAAGCATTTTTCTTTTGTTCAGGTTTGGCTCTGTGTCTGTTTCAGGCCTGTCATCACACTAATTACTATAATCCCCTTCATTCTGAGAACAAAAGTAATACGCTAGGGCTACAACCAGTCAGTAGACCTCTGGTGAGAACAAAGAGTAAATGTATCTGGAATTTGCAGTAGCTGTACTTCAAATACTCTAGTGTAGATTGCATTACTTTGCACTGGGCCTGAGTTTAAAACCATAATAAACAAGCTAGTGTGTGCTAGGATCCTCTTCATTTTACCTGTTGACCTGCAGTTACCTCTGTCATGCTAATCTAGTGCTAAAGAGATTATTCATAGTAATCATGCATTCTAGCACATGTGAATGGATAGTCCTTGAGAAGCGTTGTGACCCAAAGTTTTAGCTAGACTGAATGTTTTGACCCTAATGGCACACATTCTGCTGATAAGAAATGTTAGTATTTTATCCCTGAATGTGCAATTTGAATAGTATAGTAGTATAGTAACATATCGTATAAATAATAAGCATTTTTTCAAACAGGTGTTCTCATTGTTCAAAAATACTTGTAGATTCTTGCAGTAAGTAGGACTGACTCTTCACAGTTCTGACCTGTAACTTGGTCTGGTGGCCGTTTGTCTCGATGGGAATTTAGAAGTTTAATGCCATACTGTGGAACGTTCCAGGCAAAACAATAACATCTCTAGGGAGACAAGCAGGTAGCAAACAGCCCACCAGAAATGTTACATAGCACACCTTTAGCAGCTGGCATTTTTTAGGTAAATAATTGAAAAAATATGCAAATCATAGGATTGGCTAGGTGAGGATAAGTTACAGAACATAAAGAAAACTACTAAATAACTAACTGTTCTGTAATGAATTAGAAATGATGAATGTTTTGTAATGAAATGGTCTGCTAAAATCGCAGCAGTTCCTCCTTCAACCATTAGATGTCATTATTTTCTTTTATTCACACGTCGCTTCCTTTATTATATTATTTTTTTCACGTATTTGTAGGGTTCCAAAAATTGCACCATTATCCAGACCGAAGTCCAGGTGATGCGCAAGTGTTGATATGGTGTCAGCAGGGCTACTCTCACTATACGTTCATTGAGCAGCTCACTCACCCCAAGACAAGGAAAGTTGAAGTGGGAGGAGCTTCCGGGTTTCTATCACTGCTCTGTGCCATGCTCCTCGGTCACGGTGCAGATGTTGTGAATTTAAAATATGATGTAACCATTTTATATGTCTCCAAACTAAACATGCTACACTGCTGTTGAGATTGTATAAACAGGTTTCTTGCCTATTTTTTGAAAAAAGCTAGAAATGGTAAAATAGTATGTCTACCCATAATCCTTTGCAAACACATATTAAAAAATGGGACTAGCATCAAATACCAAAAGCTTGGAGTTTACCTTATCATTGTTTTTGATTTAGTTAGACATTGTTTTATTTTAGAAATGATTTTTGTGACGATTTTAAATTATTTTGAATGTTTAAAAATGTGTAACTAATATGCATTTCTCTTATGTGTCCACCAGGTGGCTCTGTTGGGATTGGATCTTTTATCTGCCTTAGTAACCAGATTACAGGACCGGTTTAGGGCCCAAATAGGAACAGGTGAGAATTGTTTATGGTAAATTATCTTTGCAAAAGTATATATCGTTGACATATATGTAATTTACCCCAATGCAATCTGTAGTAACTTCTAGATTTGATTCCCCCCCCCTCTATTATTTATCATAATTACATCCTCCTCATTTTACTATTTCTCATCTAAACTATAGCAAAGGTTTTATCTTGTGAATGTCCTTTATATTAATTTAATATTTGTTGAATAAATAATGTTTAATTCTACTGTCTTATTTCTGTTCCAGTCCTCCCTAGCCTTATTGATCGATTGGGAGACTCCAAAGATCAAGTACGGGATCAAGATCAAACACTGCTGCTAAAAATAATGGAACAAGCTGCAACGCCTCAGGTATTAGATTTATACAATTTTATAAAGGTTAGATCTATATATTTGTTTGCAGTTTTGTTTGTTTGGTGAAACTACAATGTAATAATGTTCAAAAATGTTAAATAATTGTTGTGTTAAATGTTCCCCAATGTTGTGTTTTGTTTTGCAGTACGTGTGGGACAGGATGCTGGGAGGTTTCAAACACAAGAACAACAGAACTAGAGAAGGAGTGTGCCTTTGTTTAATCGCAACACTTAACACGTGAGTTCTGCATTTCTATTTTCAAATCAGCAAACTATTTTTTTTCGTATTTCAGTTTTATATGTAAATAAAGACTATTGTTATGAACGCACAATCTGTTAACCTTGATTTATTTGATCTGTTCTGTCTGCTGTTTCTTTCAGATATGGAGCTCAAGGTCTCACTCTTAGTAAAATAGTCCCTCATATATGTAACCTTTTGGGGGATCCCACAAGTCAGGTATGTCCTTTTTATTATAAATTTAAATTTCCATTCATCAAAAAGCCTTTATTTTCTGTGTTGGTGTCTTATATTAGCTAAGTAAGACACCAACATGTATTTTATTTTACAACATAAAGTTTCAATTTATATTTTATTCGTTTACAATATATTAATAATGCACATCATTGCAAATAGATTTGGTTCTCTTTTAAGTATACATCTATACAATACTGTGCACATTTTTTGATTGTGTAATTAAATTATGAAGTTTATGTACTTGTTAAAAAGTTAATTCAACCAAACTGAGTAAGCTTTCTATAGGACAAACTAAAGGAAAATTATTCAGGTATTCTTCAGGAGCAAGTAGCTCAGTTGGTAGTGTATTGTGATTCCAGCTCCCACAGATGAATGCTGTTGTTGTGTCCTTGGGCAAGACACTAAATCCACCTCACCCCTAGTGTCTATGTACACTGTTGTATGAGCTATATACAAATGTGACCATTTACCAAGACATTTTTAGGTATGGTAGTCTTCCTCTCATTACCTTTATATAACAACATGTACATTATGTAGTAAAGTAGAATCCTGGTATATTTGGTATTTGATGGAGAGATGGATTTAATAGCAGACCTTAATGCATGCTTCCTCTGTCACAGTTTGATGTAGCCTTGTTTTTTTCCCCCTAGGTTCGTGATGGTGCCATGAGCTGTCTAGTGGAGATCTACAGACATGTGGGGGAGAGAGTCAGACTGGACCTCAGCAAAAAGGGCCTTCCACAATCACGGTACAACCCAACCTCAACCATTTCAAATCTCGCATGTTGGTCCAGCTCAGTGATTTACATTGCAGACATGTACCATTTACATACATTTACATTTTGTAAAGGTAAATTGAAAAGAGAAGTCTGTTTCTTTGGTGAGACAAACTCTATACTTGAGCTCCCTCTAGTGGCTAGACTTATCAGCTAAAAATTCCCAACCATTTTTATTGGTTGCAATGTACTGTTTGCATAAAATATAGAGTAAAATGCTGTCTTCTCAACAAATATAATAAAAAAAAAAATAGAGCAAATGCATTCTACTGTTCTTAAATTAGTTGTGTAGATATAATTACATCCAAGTACAGTAGAAACTAGAACTGCAGCTGCGCTAATTATTTTAACTTTCGTAATAAGTGTAATTTGGATATACGCATGATATGGGCTTACTGAGTACTGTTATTTAGTTTATAGTATTACTGTTTCCTTCTCTTTAGTCTATAGGCTGCTAATTTTGGCCACTCTTTTAAGTGTATACTTATAAGGTTTCTAAAAATTGCACCAGAGCCAGGATTAAAATCCAAGTGATGCATATGTGTTGATACAGTGTCAGCAAAACTGACACAACAAAAATGGTTGCTCTCAAAGGGCCAGATGTAACTGTCAGATAAATGTAACTAAATGTAATGTAAAATAAATGCAACTACTTTTTAATCTTGTTAATTAACTGTTTCTATATTTATTACTTATTCAAGTTACAAATATTGCATATGGATTTGCATAGTTATGAAAAAAATGACTGTGTAGCTGCGTATCTCCTAATAAACTGATATTTCAAGACAGTTGTGCCTTTTAATTTACTTTGTCACAGACCACATTTGGCCCACGGGCCTTGAGTTTGACACATGTGCACTAGACGTTTATTGAGCAGTTCACTCTCCCCAAGACAAGGAAAGCTGAAGTAGGAGGGACTTCTGGGTTTCTATCGCTGCTCGGTGCTATGGTTCTTGGTCATGGTGTTCACTGATCTAACTTATATACTTGTATATTTATCTTTCCTATATTTCTAATTAGGACCTTTCTGACTAGCATTGCAATCAGATTTATGTTTTTACATTTTGTTCAAAAACGGAGCAGATTGAAAAAGATCCGCTAAACTAAGAATAACATACACATTAAAAAACATAGTCCATTGATGTCTTACTACAAGTTTTTTTTTTTTTTTTTTTTTTTTTTTTTTTTTTTTTTTTTATAGAATAGGTCATATGCTGTTGCTTTCAGAGGAATTTATACTTATATTTAAATATAAATATTTGTGATTTAACCTCACCAACCCTCGCCATGCAAATTATGTTTTAGGGCCGTTCACTATTTCTCTTGCAGCCCTGCAGATTCACCATTTCCAAAAAGCAATAGTCTTTAGCACTTAGCATCACTGTAGCATCTCTTCTGACCAAAATCATGTTTCACACTGGGCCATATGCTCCCCCTGTGAACGCCTCTCCCTCCCACACTGGTGCCAGCTTCTCACCAGTGGACACTGTTTATTTTAGTCTTGGCCATCTATGCAGCTAAGATCAGATTTTCTTTCATTTGCCTATCTTATATAAAATTTTGACTATTTTTTTCTTCTTCTTTTGTCTCCAGGTTGAATGTAATCTTCAGCAAATTTGATGAAGTCCAAAGATCGGGAAACATGATCTCCTCATCTGGCTCAGGTCAGTAGGTCTTCTAACCATCTGCTGCTTCTGTTTTGGAGATTGGTGCACCGGTAAAGTGTGAACAAGTGACGTTTGCTTCAAGGACCCATATTATTAGCTTATAAAATGAATTGTAGTTATTTAATTAGATCTTTACAGTTTGCGAAACCACTTTTTCATTGTGCTAACAGTAGCAGCCTAAATGCTTGAGTCACTGGTTAAACCTTGCTAAATTAGTTGACACTTACCTAATTTCAGCTTTTTGTTATATGCAACATTTTGAGGATTTTTTCCCCATTGAGAAGATGTAATATTTAGATTTAAATAATGGCAATGGTCCTAATTTTGCATTTGGTATATTTCTGTCAAAATGAACTGTTATTCCAATGCTCCGTATTAAATTGTTGCTTTGCTTGTGATACAGTTCTAGTTTTTACATTCTTGGATGTTTTGGTACAGTTATTTCCATATATCTATCTTTATTATTATGAGTCATACACGAATCATTTTGTCAGCTCATTTATCTTAAAGGGAGCGGCTTGAATGACAGACCTGGGGTTAGAGTGGATGAGTTTGCACTGCAGGAGACGGGCATCAACTAGGCATCCCAGAGTGCAGCCAGACAGCCAAGAACTGTGCAGCTTTATCAGTAAATAAGGAAACAGAAATGCTAAGTTTTTTTCACTCATTTTGACAAGGAAACATGTGTGTAAGACATTTTAGATATAAAAATATATGTGTGCACGGATAGAGTAGTAGAACACATACGGAAATGACATTGAATTTGGCAAAAGAGGGAGGCTGTGCATATAGTCAGTTAATTTTATTTCTCAAAGCAAAACTGCCTGTAATTGTAGCCAGATAGTGCTAGATATTATTTTCTGTACTGGTTCAGAGCTAGTTTAATGTCTTTCAGCATATAGCCTTTAGATCGTAGTTTAAAGTCTTGAAGTATGATATATTGTTGAAGAAAGTATAGACAATTAACGATAATATTGAAACTAATTTATGCCACTAACAAAATATGGCTAAAAAACACAAGCGGCACTAAATAAATAGCAGAATGAAACACCTAAGCAGTTAGTTTGTATCTATAATGAGTCATAGAAGTTATTTATTCAACCGTCCACAGCTCAAATCTAATCATAGAACAGGAAAAATAACCATTTCCTGACTGCTACAAAGAAAAAGTACTCACGATAAATACTGACCCCAAAAATTATTGTTCCATCTAACATATATCGGATGATAAGTTGATATAGTTTTAATCGTGACGGGCCGAGCTTTTGGATAGATTGTTCCACAGAAATGGCACAGAACTTGGCGATCTCCATAGAAACAAAAAGATGACTCCACCAAATCACACACCACCAAGTATTTTCTGAGCTATAAAAACGCTTCTAAATGATAAAAGATTATAAAAGATAGTGTTACATCTATAACGTACCGTGGAACATTTGATAAAGCATTGACATTTTCACATAACAGGCACGTGATAGACCTTTTACCAACTTACACAGAGAACCTTTAAGTATAATCAACAGCAACAGATAAAAAAAATATTAGCTGGTTGCTATTTGCTAAATGTTCATTCAGTGATTCTTGCTGCTAAATCTAATTTGGCCATTATAATTTCTCCGCAATCTAATATAATCTATTTGAAGAGTATGACAAGGTTGGCTAGCTGGTGGGATTATATAACTACAAAAATACCCTTACTTCACATTTGCAGAGAACAGTGAAGACTAGACACAATATTTAGATATGACCCAGCATTTTCAAATCTTAAGCAGCAAAATACCAGCTCAACGGATGAGGCAGCTACATTTGTCAGGGTGCAAAATATGTTGGCGACAAGTGCTAAGCCAAAGTGCTGCTAGCTGCAAATGAGGAATATGAGAAATTTGATGCGCACTAGGGTGACAGAAGTCTGAAATGCTTTTGTAACATCAGATTTAAACAGTATTATGCATATTTTGAGATGATTGGCTAAACCAGGCATGTCCAAACTATGGTCCAAATGCAGCCCTCAGACCAATTTTTCTTGGCCCTCAGGGTTCCATGTGAATTGGTCCATATTACTTTTAAGCAGTACTTTTTTTCTGCAGGTTTTGAAAAGTCTGCCATGATAAAGCTAATATGAAATGTTTAGTGTGTCCCTTTGAGGATCTAAGCATAAATAAAGGTCTGGTGGCTCATTCTAACCTGTTATAAATGCACAATTATTCACTGTGTTGACCACGTGTCTATGGCCCTCCATCGACCCTCCGCTTTGTCTGCGTTTTCACTGCAGCCATTGATGAAAAAAGTTTTGACGCACTGGGTTAAACTTTGATACTGTCCAGTTATGGCATTAGCTCCTGACACTGCTGATTCTAACAGTACTGTCATAGCTGCTTTAATTATAAACATGGATTACACATGAAATAACATACTGAACTAAATAATGTACAGATATAGAAAAGTGAATAGATTTGGTAAGAAATAGGAATCAATTGGGAAACAAAAAAAAAGGTTTAGAATTGTTTTCAGAATTTTCTTTTGAATTTTCTTTTACTGCACATTGGATTGGATTTTCATAGAATTGTAGTTTTAAATCACCCTGTATCAGATAAACATATTTATAAGTCTTCCATGTAGGCCTATCTTTCCCTGAAGATGTTATTACTTAACCTGGAATGTTCTGCAGTATGAAATTAAAATTTATATAAATTCAATCAACTTGGAGAAAAATGTGCATTCTTAAGTTACTGAGAGTGGGACCTCGCCAGTCTCCACTAATCTGATCTATAACTTGGCCTGGTGGCGCCATCACGTTGTCTCTGTAGACATGGATAATTTAAAAAAACATACTGTGGAACATTCCAGGTAACACATTAATATCCCTCCACCAGAAAAGTTATATAAAACAGCTTTAACTTGTGGCATTTGTGTTTTTGGTGATAAAAAACTAAGCATTTTATCAAGATGCTATGTAAATAAGTCATTCTGTTGTTGGCGTATGACTGATTGCGGTAGTCACATTTGTAGCCCTTGGGTGGTCACAGTGTAGATGAGGTGTTAACCATGACATAACACTTTTCTGTCAACAAGCGATGTGAAAAGGACAAGCCTGGCACAAAGTCTGGCATTCTGCTCCGTGTGCCTTTTTTAAAGTGAAAGCTGACGAACTTACAGCAGTTTGAAGGTCTGTTTAAAGGTCATATGGTCTAACCAGAATTTTTTCCCCGATTTGTTGTTGATCAGAATCGTACCAGGAGTTGATTTTTCTTGTGTTTGTGCATGTTTGAAGAGTCCAGTATAATGGACTATGGTTTGTTCCCACCTTGTGACATCATTAAGTGCTAAACCAGGAAGTGCTTCTCCATATTTTTTTTAATCCTTTCATTGTGGTGATTATTTGTTACGAATAAGGTTGGTCCTGGCAGGTTGGTGTCACAAAAAGAAAACCTATTTGCAGACATTATTTACAGAGACTATATACAGCCAATTTTTATTGTATTCATTTAGTTCCATTTACAGCCTTTTGTGTGTCTACCCCAACGTTTAAACTTTAATGATTTGCAAACTTAACTTAAAAATACACTGTGTAACTTTCCTACCATCCGCTTGTTTCTATCGAGATGTTACTTGTTTGTCTAGAATGTTGTCTGTGCAGCAATTTTGGCAATAAAAATACCACTAATTTAGTCCATACACCTTCCCCATACTTTCAACTAGCATGCTAACAGCTGTTGTTTCTAGCTTGGTTTTAACTACTTTACTTCTCAGTGTACTAGCAAACGCAGTCCTTTTGCCCTCTGCTGGTGGTTTGCATGTAAAAATCAGGAAATGTACAGTGTTTAAGTATTGCAATATATTGTTCTTCTCTTTACAACTTATAATGGCAAGAATGTCACTATTCTGAATCATGTAGGTTAACATTTACATAATATTATTGTATATTCAGTATATGCCTGAAAATAAACTGAAAACAAAATACGATACTGCTCTGTTTGCTTAATACTTTACAGAGAAGATATTTACTTTGTAGGAGGAGTAAATGTTTCCAAAAGTTACTTCGAGAGACAAGGGTGTAGATAATCTCTAATGTCTATTAGCAAGAGAATACGAAGCGTTTCCCTTTAAGCTTGCACCGACTGAATTCATCCCTTCTTCTTAAGCGTGGGTGCGGACGGAGGGAGAAAACAGGGCACATGCTGTGGGAGGGTGCTGCAGGAGAGAGGGAGAGCGAGAAAGAAGAGAGAGAAGGAGAGATAGAGGGGAGAGACCAAAACAAATGCGCTGGTAGCAGCGGCAGTAGCAGTTCTTACAGTCAGAAGAACCTTGTGCTAGTCTGTTTATCGAGTGGAAGGCAGCTCTGCACCATGACGGCTGGAGAAGGTACGACGTATTCAAATTTGCTTATGGAGTTAAATTGGGAAGAGGATGCAGTAGAATTATGCAATGTTTAGTACTTTGAGTAGTGTTGTTTTGATATGGGATATACGTTTGCAGCTATGTAAGGGTTTTAGCTGTATTATGTAATCAGCAATTTGCAATACATTTTTTTCTCCATTCTGGAGATTTGCAGCAATAGAAATTTGTACAGTTTCTATAGTAGGAATGACAGTGAATAATTAGATAGACTGCCGTTCTTGAATGCTGTTTACAATTGTTTAGCTGGGTTTTAACTAGCTTCTCTCTAGTTGGTGGGTAAACACTGAACCCACTGTACCACTGTCATTACTATTCACCTATTTACCATAGTGTATGGAAGAAGAATGCAAAATAATACAAAAACAAAACAAACAAATATTGCTATAGAGATGCAAAGTTTGTTCTGATACTGATTTCACTTTCATTCGAACTTGTCAAAATTTTATAAATATATATTTTTAATCACTAACTCTGCAACAACATTGTTTAAAGTACAAATACTATAAGATGATGATCAGTCAATGGTTTGTAAAGTCACCTTTTTAGTACATGAAGTGACTGGGCTAGACCTTAACTTATAACTGTATCAGTGCAAAAACATCTTTATAATAACTACGCCTTAATTAGCCTTAATAAAGCATGAACAAAGACTTATATGGAGCGATAATACCATAATGACTGAACCTGAGGCAGAACACATACAAGTTTTTATGTTAGTCTTAACAGGCCATGCATCATGTAAAAGCTCAGAACCTCCAGAAGTCACTCACTGAGCTGCAGAGACTGCACTAGCACTGGTTCATGATTGGCTGCAGGTCCTGGAGTTTAGGGAATGACCATTCAGCTCAGAGAGAGTCCTTTTAGGTTTAAACCAACAGGATTTCAGCATTGAACCAAAAGAGCAAATTGAAACATAAATAAATAGGACATCATGTCCAATGTTTTTGTAATTGAGAATAAATCAGCATTAGAATAGTTTTCAGTAAGAGCTACATTTGATTTGAACGTGTTTACTTCGTATCTGGGGACACATTCATTCTTTATTAAAGGTTCTATATTACCCAAAATTGACTCTTTTGAGTGTTAAGCCATGTTAGAATGTTGTTACCTCTTTAAAACCCCAGAGTTGTGCTTTCTTTCATGCACACATTTTTATTTATTTATTTATTTGATTGGGGCAATGCATGTTAATGAACAGACATGATTCAACATGAATGCAAACATACCAGATTAGAGCCAAAGGCCAATTTCCATTTGTTGTCACACATGATTGCAAAATCCTTTATTATTAGTCTGTCTACGTCTTCAAAGCTCAAAATGCTCTGTTCCACCTTGTGATGTCATGCAGTGGTTGTTTTCAAGTGAACATCTACTTTTTACATTTTTATAAGTAGAGATTGGCCATTCCAGGGCTGAAATTGTCCAATTGATTCTAGTGAAGGTGTATGGAGTTTGGAATACCACTTCCTGTATTACCACATGACATCACAAGGTGGAACCGAGTGTTTCAGTTTGAGAGAAGAACTCAGCCTAAATATGGAGGGTTTGTGTGTTAAACATGTGAATGAAACAAAACACAACTCCAGCTATGTTTGTGAGGAGGAAAGACCATTATAATTTGTAATAATTACATCTTAAATAGCCTTAAAGTGTTGCCAAAACATCAATGATACCAATTTAGTCTAAGAATTTTTCAACTAAACTTGGTAAACACCAGTCTTTGTAAATACTAAATAGCTCTGGTTTCATGGAATCCTCCAGTCCACAAAAAGTCTACAGTCTCCACGCCAGCTGACTCTTTGTGTTGTTGCGTGAGGGCAGTCAGGTGTCTTTGGCATGGGGGCACCGTGTACTCTGAGCCACCATTTATAGCAGGTCAATGCATAATGCAAGAGTCTACACTGAGTCCCAGGATTTAGCTTGTACCCACATACTTTTGTAGCGCTGAACGATTGGGAAAAGTATTGAATTGTGATTTTTCTAACAAGCATTGCGATTGTGTTTAGTTTTGCAATTTATGTTCACATTTTAAACGCTTCCAGAAGAATTCACAAAAAGACTGAAATAGGAACTGAAAAACTAATACAAGAGTCACATCTCAGAACATGTGTGCACATATCTAAACTACAAGGTGGCAGTTTTTAGGCCGAATAAAACAGGGATATTTTGTTTTTTTGGTGGAGAAAATGATGGTACTTGCTAATTGCGTCGTTCAAATTGTAGTTTTTGTACTAAAAAATAGTGGAATTAAATGGTGCCCCAAAGTTCCCAATATCTTTGTAATTGGTTGAGTCCCAGAGGTTTTATGTCCTAAGCCGTCAGATCTGCGGTTACATAAACTGATGCAGTGCACTCCTCCTTTAGAAGAAAAGAGGGTGCAAACAGGCCACGCTCTGTTCACATTCACACCATTCATGTAACTGGGTTTTGTGTTTTCTGTACCACTGGCTAACATGCATTCATTGTGGTGATAATTTGTAGTAAACAAGGACTGCACAAATGTTGATACAAGTTGATATTGCATTCATGACTGCTAGCCATAGCTTTTTTTTTTTATACAAATACCACAAATTGAAATTCAAAATGACATAATTATTGCAGTATTGTCAGTCATAATAATCCTGACTGACTACAAAACATACAGTTTGCTAATTTAACTCAAAGGAACATTATGTAACTTTTCTGGTGATTATTTCTTAGCCTGGAATGTTCCGAATTATGGCTGTAAATTTACGTGTCTCCACTTACACGACATACCGTATATATAAACTGACATAGCTAACCGGACATAGCTGGTCGCTGTGTTCCAACTAGGAAGTGAGCATGGACGCTCCTCTGGCTTCATCGACTCTGGCCCCAATTCACTTTCTACTGAAAAACTGTCGCCCCTGTAACTGTCTGTAACTGCTGTTGTCAGGCTAGTCATTTTGCTCTTAAAATGTCCAAATTGACTCACTCTACACGATCCTGGTGTTTTTATTTCACTATTGTGTCCATAAATAGAGATATGAACATTAGTAACAGACAAATCAACCACCTTCTTTCCCTGAGGTTGATCTCATTAGCGTTAGCAACAGCTTTAATTGACAACGTTGCTAAGGACTCGCTCCCTGCTAAACCAGTGATGCGGGCCGTAAGGGGCACTACTTTGAACAGCCTTGCTCTGGATTGGCTCTTTGGTTGCTATGATACTCGCAGTCGGAATTCCAAATATAAAAACTCGCCTCCAAATTCGCCCTTAGCTAGCCTCGATGAGCTTCATTTGACTGGAGCTGAACACTGTGGATGACGTCACACTCCCGTAGTCCACTTTTTTTATACAGTCTATGGTGTCTGTAAGCATGTGATGTCAGCAGGCCAAGGTAAAGGTCAGATCTATGGAAGGGCAACCTGGTCTGAGTAAGAATGCATGCTGCAAGCTGTTCTGTATTTATCTATTTCAGCAGTGACAACACCTGCAACTGAATAAATGCAAGAAAGATATTTTTTTTAGTCTAATGTTTGGAACATTCTTGACAATGCAACATCTCCATGGAGACAAGCATGTGCACCAGCAAAGTTACATAGTGCACCTTTAAGAACCATACATTTGATATTGAATAGAATTGTATTCAGTAAAACCTAGAGATTCAAGGATGTCTACATTTCCTGCTATTTATAATTTTACAATTTAAAACATGTTAAAGGGCCCATACTATGCCATTTTCTGATCTATATTGTTGTTTTTTCATCAAAAACTCTCTGCATATTTAGGCTGTGTTCTTCTCTCAAACAGAAAACACTCTGTTCCACCTTGTGATGACATTAGATAATACAGGAATAGTTTTAAACTCCATACACCTTCACTAGAATCAGTTGGATTATTTCAGCCCTGGAAGTAACAATCTCTACTGAACTAAAGGTAAAAGGTAGCTGTTAACCTGAAAACTACCGCTTCATGACTTCACAAGGCGGAACAGAGGATTTTGAGCTTTGGAGATAGTAGACAGAGTAATAATAAATGGTTACTCAAACATGTGTGAATGAAACACAACTCCAGGTATGTTTTGAGGCTTAACATGGCTTAAAGCTCACAAGAGTCAATATTGCATAATCAAAGATCTTTAAACAGCACCAAGTTTGTGATGTGTGTAGCACCACATCATGGGTTTTGTCGTCTTTCTCTTCTAAAGTTGCTGAACTGTTCCTGCAGCTATATTAATATTCTGCGAGTTTCTTTACATAATTTGCCGATTTCACTATTTGGACCATATATCTATTTCTGTGCCTTGCTCTCTCTGGGGCATGGTTAACCGCAGTGGGAGGGCAGCGGAGAGGAGGATGGGTACAGAGGAGTAGAGCCAGCGGTCTTCTTTTGATCAGTTCCACACAGTCTGACTGAATAGAGGCTCTGCTGGAGATTAGCGGGTTTATATGCATAGTGCTGGTGTGACTGCGGTGAATGTGTAGGAGGAGATGAATTATAAATAAAATACTATCTGAGTTGCGGGTGTCACTGCAGTATATTATGTGCGTGATGGTGAAAATGACTAACATAGAATTTAATAATAGTAATACTCATAAAAGTAATATGTTTTTTTTTAAAGCAGACCTATTATGTAAAATCGACTTTTAGAACTTTTAATCATGTTGTAGTTGTTTCCCCTTCTCATTTACCCATCTCGAAGTTGCTTTTGGAGTGATTCATGCATGTTTGAGCAATTTTTAATCTTATTTTCAAGACGCCATATTGCCGTTTTATTTTATTTTCTTAATCAATGATGCGTGTAGGATTCAGCAGTGTAAGATTCTGCAGCGTAGGATTCGGCAGTGTAGGATTCAGCAGACTTGTTTCTTTTATTAAGTAGTTTTAAATTAATATTGCGATTTAAAATTTGCTAATTATAACATAATGATCCACGTGTGTCATAGATTACAACTACAGAGCAAATACAAGCACAATAGGTCAAATTTGGCCAATTTTAGGAAAAAATATTATATAATAAAATATGCACGAGTAACAAACATCTACCCTCTTCCTGTTTAGGGCTGCAAGATCGATCACAATCAAAACAAAATTGCAAAATGCAATTAGCTAATCACAAAGGCTGCACTTTTTGAAGTACCATAAATAATAATAATAATAATGATAATAATGCCTTACACTTGTAATGCGCTTTACAGGCTTGTCAGAACCTCTCGAAGCGCTACACTATAGTCATTATTCATTCACTCCATACTTGGTGATGGTAAGCTACTGTTGTAGCCACAGCTGCCCTGGGGCAGACTGACGGAAGTGAGGCTGCCAGTTTGTGCCATCGGCCCCTCCGACCACCACCGATCATTCACGCACACACCACTTCCATACACAGTTTTTTCATACACATACACAATCTTAATCTGAATAAAAACTGCTAACCCTGTGGTTTAGATCTGTACAGACATGTTCTGAAATGTGCTTCATGTATTAGTTTGTCAGTTCATATTTCAGTGTTTTTGCCAATTCTTGTGGACGCTGAAAATGTGAACTTTGAACAAAATCCTATTATTAAAACATTAATCACAAATCAAATGGCAATTGCGACGCTTGTCAGAAAATTTCACAATTAGATATTTTTCCCAAATTGTTCAACCCTATTTCCGTTTCTGAACTAGACATTATGTAATTTATAAATGGTGTTTAGCTAATTTATCTTGGATTGCGTACTGTTATTGATTAAACTGAAAAATGAGAAAACTCAACATTGCAAATTTTATTGCCTGACTCTTGGCTCGCTCAGAAACTACATTCCATTGAACAAAGTCGTATATAATGCTATAACTTACAAGTCCAATATTGTACGCACACAGTTGGAGAGTTGATTGAGAGTTTGAGACAAGTGGATGAACTGTGTCGGACTCTGTCAATGATGTGATTGTCTTCCCAGAATGCTTTGCCAAGTGCGCTGGACTGTTTTCTTTGTGGCCATGTGACCGAGGGTGAAAAGGCTTACTGACACAGCAATTGTTAAAGCTGCTATTTGGGTTAAATCTCAGAATTGGAACTCATGTTTGGGTTATATGGCAGAAGAACTCTCTCCATTTTTCTTATTTAGCAGAATTGTCGTGGCAGTTGGCATTTTATAATGTTCTATTATTTTTTTTTTTCTGAATAATGGACAGTATAGTATATTTTTTTTAGTGTTAACCGTCCCCTTAAGGTCTTATAAGTGGTCCAAAAGACAAAATAAATATTGCAAATAGTCTGTCCTCAAGTCTGTGTTTATAGTATTTGTTTAAGTTTGTATAAGTTTAATTATATATATTTTGTATAGTTCTGCATTCTGCTTTAAAACTATTGAGATGAGTGACCCTGTTGCAGTTGGTTAAGGTTTTACCCACCAACCAGATGGTGACAGGTTTTCAATATATCTGTGTTGGGGGCCTGTGGCAAGACACATTTTACTGGAGTTAAAATCGTGTACAAACCCCTTAACTCAACTTTGATAAAATTATGACTTGTTTTCTATTGCCAGTCACCTGGGTAACCCTGAGTCGTTAAGGTCCTTATGGTGAAGTTAAGCAGAAGTGTATGCTGTGACATAACTGATCCGCAGTCATCTGTCTCTTATGTAATGTTCCTGTAGGCTGCTGGGGGGAGCTAGAGTGTGACCACTCGCCTAAAGCACCACACTAATACAAGGCCAGAGATAGAGATATTTTTGACACAAATATTACATATATATTAGATTACCAATATTACTGTTACTATTACTATGACTATTACTACTACTATTACTACTACCATAACTTTGATGATGAGTTTACTACAACTTTACCAATGCTGCTACTATGGCTACTACCATTATAAATTTGAACCTAATATTACAGATTTTTGGAATCAAAACTAATTCTAAAATCTATTAATCCTGTGACCGTTATTATTCCTCAGTAAAAAAGCAGATGTTCCTTTATCTTTCAATGCAGTTTGATGGATTTGGTGCCCCTGGCATGTTCTTTTCTGTCCTTTAATGAAAACACTTTGCTTAAAGCAGCGTATTTCTCATAACTTTGTAGAACTTTACTCTGAATCCTTCATCCCTTTGGGCTTGTATTGTCTCTCTGCAGTAGGAGAGAAAATCCTCTATTATATAAAAGTGCTTTAGGAGGAACAGACACATTTGTCTATGTAGCTTACATTAACACTGGCATCAGTGTATGAGGCACCTGCAGTTACACTGCTAGCTTCACTAGTTTAGTTTAAGTCTTTAGTCTTTAGTTTAGTTTTTTTAGGAGACATTATGAAAAACTGACTTTTGAAAGCTTTTAAGGGAATTTAAAAAACTGTAATTGTGAGTTGGAGATTTAGTCCCTTTAATTGTCAATGTTATGGTTTGTTTTTAATCAAGAGGTCTATAAAGAGTCCTCTGAGTAAAAGCATTTGGCTTTGGAGTTCAGACTTTAGAGAAATAAATTTGACTTTTTAAATGTTAAATGTCGATACTGACATTTTTATTTTGTTTTTTTTAAAGTAAAATAATGTATTGACAATCAAGATTGGGGTCGCGAGTATTTGTTGTTATGATGTTTACGTTGCTGCACCGTAAAGGGGCAGGTGGAAATCAGCTTCACAGTTTCACTCAGGAGAGAAGAAGTTTAAATGAGACTATTAACAATAGATTTTGGTTAAAAGTTGAGATGAATCTTAGTCAAGGGAATTTGAGTCCAGTAAAGGTGTATGTCAAAACACGGAGCAGCACATGAAGATAACGTGGGTTAGAGAAATTGACTACATATTTAAGATTACTCAAAATTATACTTTTTACTTCTTTATTGATCAGAGGCATACATTATATTATTCATGGTATGTTGACAAATCCTCTAAGCTAGCACACATTTGCTAACCTCCAGTTATTTCTTAAGCAAATAGCTGTTTCTATTGACAGAGATTGTGCGGAGGGAACAATAGACCCCTCCCATAGTTGTTCATTCCTCTCTAAGGACCAGGGAGCGTCATGCTAGCATCTGACACACACACTTATGCTTCCCCTCTACGCTAAAGGCTCTCCTGTCTGCATTCGAGCCACATAACCGCACAGAGATGCCATTGGAAACGCATCATGCTGAAGAGATTGGTGTGCAAGAAAATCTGCGCTTGTAAGATGGACTAGCTTAAACCTTTTATGTCTGGGGTCTGGCTACTGTTTTGTTTTCTGAATATACTAAAGCTAAATGGGTGATCAAGCTGACCTGTTGCATGCTGCTTGTTGCTTGTCGCTTGTTGCTAGCTCCCATATTGTTTAGCCTTAACTAGTTAGCAGTGGTGTTTGCAGTGTCATTGTGATAAATGGTTAGCTAGCAGTTTGACAGGAGGGGTTGCTAAGATGGTACAGACGGTGGTAGCTAGGTCAGGGGTCCCCAACGTGTAGTTCGGGAGGTACCAGTGGCTCTCCACCCCCTTCCAAGTCGCTCACCAAGGGATTTCTGAATTATATGGTGAATATTTTCTGAAAACTAAAATTTGATGTAGCTCAGCAGAGGAAAAAATGTTGGAGACACTTGAACTAGGAGGAGTCTATAGCAAAAAGTCATCAATGGAGTTATGTGTTAGAGCTATAGATGTTATAGTCTATTTATTTTATTTATCAAATTGTTTATATTTGCCTACCATATCTGTAACTTGGGCATGGATAAAGTAAATACTATAAATGTGTATTTGAGTAAACATCAAATTGTAGCAGAATGAACAAAAAGTTGAGTGTTCTGTTATTGTTGCTACTAGTAATGCTGATATCACTACTTCTAGTTTTTCTACTAGTATCCATTGATACCTTTACTCAGATTATACTGCTACTGCCACTACTACTGCAATAATTAGTACTTGTGTAACTTCATTTTTACTACCTAGATTTGTCATCCAAAAGACAAGTTGGCTATAACAATATTTTCTCAAAATTTGTAATGTGTTTGTTTCAAAACCATGTTTTTTGAAATCACATTTTTGTATTATTAGCCAATTAGTATTTACTGAGGCATTGTATTTTGAAATACCAGTGAACTACATACTGTCAAGTTTTGAGTTAGGTCTGCTTTAAATTGATTGTATTTACATTTAATATATACTGTATGGATATCTATAGCGCTTGAGTAAGGTCAAATTTATATTTAAAATTATATTGATAAGGATAACTATAGAGCAGTGTAGCTTTTTTGTACATCAGACATTGAGTACTTGATTTATTTTTCAATTAAGGCTAGATTATCTGTCAGAAAAATGCATTTTTTATCCATTCGAATTGTGCATGTTCAAGTAATATCCGCCCAGTGCTAATCCCTGCTGCGCCTGGTGGTCACATGGGCAGGTGAAAGCAGCACATGTCATGGCCTCTGCCAAACCAGATTATAACCCAGTGTCCGATAGATGAATGTTGTAACTGCACCCAGCTCACAGAGGTGTTTTAGTGCGCAGATGAGTCAAAGGCGACTGGAATGAGAGGGATGATGCGTTTCACTGTGGACTCAGAGTTAGCTAATGGTCAGCTGGTTTCCCAAACTGTTTTAATGATTTATTGATTATGACCGGGAACTCCTGTCACAGCAATTGACTGTTATTTTTTTTACTAAATGTTCATGTTCTCTGTCTCTTTTCAATTACAGATAAAAATTTCGAGGATGAAGAGTCAGTGGATGGGGGCCGGTCCTCCTCCTCTTCCTCCTCCAAAGCACCCCCCAGTGGTAGAAGAACTGTTGTGAGCTCAGTAAGGAGGCCCAGCTCTGCCACAACCACCAAAGTACCAGGTAACACCAAAACAGCAGTATGAATTGAACGGTTATTTTTGTTTTTGTTTTAATATCGTCTAGTTGTTGATGAGTTTTGTTTAATGCCATTTTCCAGGTAAAGAGGCAGGTGCTGGTGCTGTTGATGAAGAAGACTTTATTAAAGCCTTTGAGGATGTCCCTGCTATTCAGGTGGGTTAGACGGATATTAAAATCATATTGGATGGTATAAGATCTATTTAATATGGAGACAAAATAATCATGGCTTTGCATTGTTGAGTATTGCTGTGACTTCTCAAAACTGTGTCACTCTCATTCATTCATTCATTCATCTATCAATATTCAATTCCAGATGTTCTTGCTAAAAAAACACGTAACTTGGCTTCAATTCCCTGTCTCTGTGGAGATAAATAAGTTTATTCTATAGTACTGTGGAACATTCCAGGCAAAGCAATACCATCTCCTAAAAACATGACTCAGAATGGGGAAAATTATATGCTGATTGTTGTCCAAGTTTCTGGCAGTTACAATATGGTTGGAATTGGCTATAAATACATGCAGACATGTTAGATTTGAAGCAAGCAAAAGTGATGTTGATTTGAAGTCCATAGAATAAACATAATATACATTTTCTCCAGATCTTCTCCAACAGAGAGCTTGAAGACCAGCTAACCAAGATCCGAGAAGTGCTATCAGATGACAAACACGACTGGGAGCACAGGGTTGTCGCAGTAAGCCTAATTCTTCTTTTATAAATGATTGTACATTCAAAATAGTTTATCTTTATTAATTAAATATTTGTGTTCTTGTTCCGTGTGCAGTTGAAGAAAGTGCGCTCGCTGATCTTGGCCGGAGCACTTGACTATGAGGGCTTCTTCCAGCAGCTCAGGCTCCTGGAAGCTCCATTCAAACTGTCGGCTAAAGACCTGCGCTCTCAGGTGGTCCGGGAGGCCTGCATCACTCTGGGGTGAGCAACAAACCAATAGGAAAAGTACATTTCATAGTAATCTGCACAGCAATTATAATTATTACAAACTGGGAAAATTTCAATTTTCAAGGGTTTAACTATTTTTTGTGTATTCATTTGAATTCATTAATTTTGTTTTATTTCTTTTTTTCTGATTTTTGAGAGAAAAAATGATTATGGAGTGAGAATTTTTTAGACTGATATTTACTGTCAAATCCGGATTATATTCCTAATTCAAGTGACTTTAGACTTTCAGTTTCTCCAGTGCAACTTTTAGTCCTTCTTATCAGTTTAATGTGCTTTTTTTTTTTTTTTTTTTTTTCAAATTATACTCTTTTATTCAATCTCCCCCTTCATAGCTCAAAATGCTGGGTGCTACTTTGTGATGTCATTAGGTGATAATCTTGGAAATGCTTGTTTTTGTTGTTAAATGTCCACGCAACTTAAATGAAATTACCCATTTTACCTTAATTAGCTGTTATTACGTGTAGCCCCATTTATATATTCTATGCATGTTTTCAGTATTTTTATTTTTCATTTATTTTTAAACCTGTGGTATGACGTTCAACTTTTAACCTCAGTAATTTTCATGCTAGTAAAAGTCAAACACTGTGTCACAATTCAGCCTATTCATTCACATATCCTCAGTGGCTCTTCTGTCAGCCCGCACGTGTAATTCTTTGGTAAAGGTTCATTATCTTAATTATGTGGGCCTTCAGTGACACACATAATTCATTACAGATCAATGAGATTGTGTCTGAAAATTTACTAGCTGTCATAAATTATTTACACACAGTTAAGCTAATGCAAATAAAAGTTCTTCAGGCACAAAATGAGCAAGAACTACGTCCACAGTAAAACATCCATCCTTGAAATATTTAATTACTTTCCTGATGAGGTGGAACTAGACAGAAACGTGTCCAAATTGGGTTTTATTTTGATGCTTTTTAAAACTCTGTGCTTGCAGGCATCTGTCATCAGTGCTGGGAAACAAGTTTGACCATGGAGCAGAGAGCGTGATGCCCACTCTGCTCAACCTGGTGCCCAACAGTGCCAAAGTCATGGCCACGTCAGGAATGGCTGCCATTCGACTCATCCTCAGGGTACGGCTTTGTTACGCTTATATTTTTAAATACCTTTTTTCAATAATGATAACGATAAAAACAATCATCTACACACAATATAAAATGACTCAGTATACAAATACATAATAAAATAAGTAAAGAAATCAAAATAAAATTAGTCAAAATAAAATAAATCTCAATAAAATCAAGAAACAAATATGTAATAACATATAATTAGATGAAACCAAATGGTGAAATACAATAAAAAGAAACATAGCTGGGTTTTAATAGCGTCACCATTTCCTGATTTGAAAAGACTGTCTAACATCTTTTCGATATAACGTTTAAATTTAAATTGATTCCTTTGATAAACGGTATGTGTTAAATAATCCTTGAAAATGCAGTTCTATTATTTAACCATTTTTGGGTATTTTTTTCTCTTGCAGCATACACATTACCCACGTCTCATCCCCATCATCACCAGTAACTGCACCTCCAAATCAGTCGCTGTTAGAAGGTAAAAGAATAATTTTAAGTTACTATCTGTAAGTTTATTTGTTGTGGAATAAAAAAACAGACTTTTTATCTATTATTTTGACTAAAAAGTTGCACGGTGCTACTTTAAAACAATGTTACTTTGGTGTTTTTTATTAATTTACACAATATAACTGAAATATATCGAGATGCAACTGAATTATCTGAAAGATTGATTTCATACAAAGTAGTTGGCTCTTCCACCTCACAATAACGGGTTGCTGGGTTCAGTCCCTGCTTGGAAAATAAAGTATGAACAATGAGCTAATTGTCGTGATATGATTTACACAGACATATCCTTTAAAGGGCCTATATTACTATCTTAAAATGTTGTTTCCTCATCACAAACAAGACAAATACAAGAAGTGCTCTACACTTTAAAAAAAAAAAAATCCATTCACATTCACTAGAATCATTTGGATTATTTCAACCCTGGAATGACCAGTCTTTACTGAACTAAAGGTAAAACTACCATGTCCTGATAAGGAACAGAAATTTTGAGCTTTGGAGATTTAGACAATAAACAAGCACTACTCAAACATGCGTGAATGAAACAAAACACAACTTCAGGTATGTTTTTGATGAGGTAAAAACATTATGGCTCAAAGCTCACAAGAATCCATTTTGTGTAATAGAGGACCTTTATCAGTAGAAGACAGTGATTTTTGTAATGCAGTTATTTACCTTGATTTCTTTACAGACGCTGTTATGAGTTCTTAGACCTTATGTTGCAAGAATGGCACACTAACACGTTGGAAAGGTAAGAAAATTTTATTATCATAGTCATCAACCACTCACTACATACTAGATACACAGAACTTCTCCATACGGCCCTGTATAGTGTTGCCCTTCAGAGATGTATTGGCATTAAAGTTATAGAATATGTAACTTAGCCGAGACCTGGACGGCTGCGTGCCTAATGATTCCAAGAAAATAAATGAATCTTAAAAATCGTCATTATCAAATCATCCAGTCATAAACCGACCTAACGTCTCCATGACAACCACATCTGAGGCTTTATATAGCGTGGGTGTGACGCTGTGGGTAGACTCTTTCCCTGTGGATATTTAGAGGTAGAGCAGATCAGCTGATAATGTTTCCTTACAACCCCAGACATGTGGCCGTGCTGACTGAGACCATCAGGAAAGGAATACATGATGCAGACTCCGAAGCTAGGTCCATCGCAAGGAAGTAAGTACCATTTTCTATGAGTAAAATTAATGCACAAAAACATAGGTGGATAGAGTAGCCCTATTCCAGAAGGAGTGCATAGTTAGTGACCTGAATAATTTCTTAAGTAAAAGTAAAAAAAAAAAGTAGTTGTTGTTGAAAATATTGCTCTAGTATTGAATCTCTCATTGTACATGTATAATATCTCATTAATATTTAGGGTAAAAATTATCTGGTAGAAAAAAACCTTTGCAGATACTTGTGTATATATTATTTTGTACCTAAATATATATGTGTAGTGACCTGAATAATTACTCAAGTAAGAGTAATAAAAATAAAAAAAAGTTAAGTATTTGGTGAAGACACTAGTCAAGTACCGAGTGACTCATTGTACATAATATCTGGTTTATGAATTATGAATTAGTGTGAATGAAAACTTGCATAAATAAATAAATACACATTCTAGTATTTAAAAAAAAAATTTAACACAAATTAAGAAACAACAACAAAAACAAAACAAATCTTATCCGAAGGTAAGTTACAAGAAAAGAAAATTGAAAATTGTTCAAGTTTCAGTATTTTGTCAACATAATTTTTCTGTCACTTACTCATGGTGTAAAAAACAAAAATATTTATTAAAGTTAGTGAGGTAACTTAAAATAATACTGAATATGCACTGTGTGAAAACTACTGTCGGTTTATTTAAACTATTGTAAGTTTATTTCCTCAAAAAGTAAATGTGCTAATGTGACTACTCCTCTCGATCCTGGTAAATCTATCTTAAATAATACAATAAATAAGTATATAGTAAGTAGTTCTAATAACCTTTTTATGCTATTCCAGGTGTTACTGGGGCTTCCACGGGCACTACAGCAGAGAGGCAGAGCACCTGTTCCAGGCGTTGGAGTCCACGTATCAGAAGGCTCTGCAATCCCACTTCAAGAGCTCTGATAGTATAGTGTCTCTGCCACAGTCCGACCGCTCGTCCTCCTCTTCACAGGAGAGCCTCAAGTAAGCAACAAAATGTTTTACTCACATGTGAAGGAGGATTTGGGAGGTACTTTGAAAATTAGTGCAATTACTTGATGAAAAAAAAGTGGGAATTTGTATGTAGTAGGTTGGTCAAAGAGAATGCACTTTTTATGTTTAAATATGTTGATAATTATTCAGAATGTTCTGTTTAGGACACAGTTTTCTGTTTATAGCACAATTGTACATGTTTTTGCTAACAAACTTTAGCAAATTTTAAATATTCATATCAGTGTAACTAGAAATGTTTGATTACATCACATGATATTGGAAAAAAAAAAAAAGAACGTTAACAACTTTTGGATTATCAAGTATCGTACAGTTAAAGGAAGGAAGCATACCAAACCTTACAGCATGAGTGCATTGTTAAAGGGACTGGACCCATTTTTTCATATAATAAAGTAAAAATTTGTATTGCCCCTGTATTGTGAAAACAGTTCTTAGAATCAAAATAAGACCTCTGTGTGCTTTCTGCATTTTTATTCTGTGCAAACCAGGAAGTAATACTACTGTTGTTGTTGTTGATGGCAAAACTCTGCTCTGAAAGTAGTGAAATGAGCTAATAAACTCATCATGGTGAATAATTAGGAGCCTATTAAATAAAATCAACTACAGTCCCTTTAATATAGTCGTTTTAGAGTTTGATGGAAATATTTTGTTTTGTTTTTCAGTCGTCCACTTTCTGTGAAAAGTGTAATTGGAGGGAGCATGACCAGAAGTAAGTCACTTATTAAAATTCACTTTTTAATTTCATTTTAGGTGTGTAGCAATCTCACATTACATTACAATGGTATTATCATAAACCTTAAATTTAGATTCATATTTATTATATTATGTAGAAATCTGTAGAAATGCAAATGCCAAAATTATTAGTTAATAATGACATTTATTCAGTCACAAATATATATTCACAAAAAATTGCCTTGCCTATTGCCTTGCACTAATTGTACAACTGCTGTTTCAGGTAAACTGGTGAGCGCACGGGTGCCCTCTCAGTCTGGCTCTCTCCAGCGCTCTCGCAGTGACATCGACGTGAACGCAGCAACCACCGCCAAATCTCGCCTGACCACTGTCCCTGCCCCCTCGCCATTCAGCTCAGCGGCTGCGCTACCTCCCGGCTCCTACGCCTCTTTAGGTAATACAAATAAAATATTTACGTCTCTGAACAATTATTAGAAGTTATTATTAGAAGAAGAAGTGTCAGCTACTGCAGTTGTTTTTTTCGGTTCAAAATAGATGAATGCACCAACCTAAGCATCCCAAAATGTGCAGCCAATCAATAAGATTTATTTGTATGGCACAATTTGTACACAAAGTAACTTGAAGTACTTTATGGGATAAGAAAGACATTAAAATCACAATACAACAAATCAAAACATAAACAATCCTCATAAAATTAACATCAACAGAGAAAAGTGCAGAATTTTGTTTTGTTGTTGGCTGTCAGTAGTATCAGTAGTCTCTGTAGTAGCTAAAAAAATTCATATTTGACAAGGGAAGTTATTGTGCCATTAGCAAGCTTTACACATTTTATCAGTCTTCTAATGACTGCTCTAACCAGAAACCTGACAAATGAACTTAAATCTGAATTTATGTCTTGATTGTTTTTACTCATTTTCTGTTTCTAATGTTCCAAAAATATTGACAAACCTCTTCCCTTTTCATTCTGATGATACGGCTGATGTCACTAATGACGATACATTCCCCTGCTCTCCTGATTTACTCCAATTACTACTAACATATTCCTCTGCACCTCTGCTTCCCCTCACTGCTGCACTGCCTCTTTTATACCACCAGATGGCACTCCCGGTAAAGCGGATGGTAAGGCTAGACTGGTCTACATCTCCCTATGTGTGTCTCATATGATATTGTTTCCAACGTCTTGTTTCTCTTCTCAAGTCCAAGTGGCTTCTGTAGACCTCTGCATGGGCTCTCTCTGCATGGACTGTAACCCTAATGTTCATTCTTCATTCTCTAGGACTGTGTCTAGATCTGATGTTTGTCTCGTTACAGGAAAGTGGAGCGTAAATCTAAAATGGTGCAATATTTGTTTGAGGTCTTAAAGGCGCTGTACCTGATTTTTGCCGTCTTAAAGATGTGAAAATCAGAATTACTTCATTTTGAACGGTTCGCAGTGGTCCAGAGTTCCTCAATTACCTTATGCATTCTAAGCATCATAATTATTCACTGCAATTAATTTGTAAGAGCTTTTCACATCTCTGAAAGACCAGAGCGGTCTTTGAGAGTTGTGAACGGTAAAGCCAGCAACAACTATCATGCTAACAGTCCACTTCCTGATTGTCAGATCATAAAACGCTTTATGATTAGATGCAGACAGCAGCGGACATGCTAAGACAATTTTTGTTCAAATATGGGAGCAAAACGGGTACAGGGTCTTTAAGTAAAGTTGTATATAACTCCAGGCTTATACACTAGGGCAGTTGGGCCAAAATATTGTATTTATTTATTTTTAATATTAATTGCTTTTAGTCTTCCATATTGAAAGTGCACTATGAAAATTTTGCTGGTGTATTCTGACTCTGAAACATTGCAGGCAAAGCAATACCATCTCTCTGGAGACAAGATGGTGAAATGTTACCAAGTGCACCTTTAAAAGAAAAAATGAAAGATTGTCAATAATTTTGTAAGAGGAAATATAGGAAAAAATTTGAACCATGAGCCATATGTTTGTTTGTTTTTTTTCATCCTCAAAAATCAGGATATGAGGCTGATCACTTGATAATGATTGATACAGTAGTTTTGTCCAATCAATAGAATTAAATACTTGAACAGCGCAGTTTTTCTAATGCAAGAGTAGACTTTATTTCTTTATAATACACAGGATCCTCACACAACCACAAGAAGTGCTAGAGCGACATCCTGAAATGACTGGCCTGATTTGATCTCTTCACATTTACCACTGCCATTGTCATGACGGCTGCTGTTTAAAGACTTGTCAAAGGATTCGCAAAGTTGTTAAAGTTTGTTTTATGAATGGGCGTCAGTATAAGTGTCAGAGGGCACTTATTTTTAACTCTCTGTACAGGTCTTATCAGTGACACCATATATTGTAGTGTGTTGAGTAACAGGTTTATGATATTTATGATGTGAACACAATGACCTTTTTAATATAGTTCATAATATTTGTACATTATATAAAATGTGTTTTTGATACATTACTCTAGTTAGTTTCACACTCCCAGTTCCCCCTAACTTGTGTAATGGCAATTTCTAGTGAGAATCTGTTTACTATTATATTGTAATTTATTCTCATTATATGTTCCTGTTTTAATGATAGTTAATTTATTTTATTTATTTTAAAACCTGAAATCATTCCGTACCTCTGGTTGGGAAGCACTTTTGTATGGCACCAATTGATGGTGTATTTGACTAGCTAAAATCAAATACTATCAAAAACTATAGAACCCTTAGGTCCTCAAATCTTTCAGACCAGGCCCACCAAGATTACCATGCACACAGCCCAGAACATGCTACTGTAATTGAAATAAATTAAAACCTATAATAATTTCAAGTGACCTTATGAATAGAATTGAAAGATACTGTCTTTGATGAAGTTAAATACAGTGTAATCATTTTTCATCACACAGCTCAGTGTCTCCCTGCGTCCATTTTGGGAACTCAAGGTATAAGACAGAATAGGAAAACATACTACATTATGAGTATATAACATTTATTGAGTGTTTGTCTGTCTTTCTTCTAAACTGGGTTGGATATAGTAGCTTGCCATTCATAACCATGTGCACGGTGGGTACTAGCCAAATTTAACAGTGAAATATTTTGTTAAAATTTCAAATATTACAATATAATATAAATATTCCCATCACTATTTTGATTCACCGTACTCCGCCATATACGCACATTTTTGGCAGACACTATAGACCCCAGCTGTCTGTTCCCCCTCTCTTTTCAGGAGCTCTCTCTCCTCACCTGGATCATTCTGTCTCCCCAGACTATTTCTTCATCCACAGATATGTTAAGGCCTCAAGCTAACCATTATTTATTTTAACATTTTTGTCATTATTATTTCCATATAGGTCGCGTTCGCACCAGGAGAACCAGCTCTGGCAGCGTAGGCGGAGCCAGTCCCTCAGTGGTGGATAGTAGGGGGCGCAGTCGAGCCAAAGTGGTCTCCCAATCCCAGCGTATGTACTCAGAATCCACCCACAACACACATGATGAACAGTGTAGAATGTCTTTTTCATATTTCATACGTGTCTGAGTATGATCGAGTAATTCTAGTGGTCATACTAGATTTTCCACTAAATGTTTGCGTGACGTTTCTCAGCAGAAAAAAGTCACTAAAACAAATAAGATGCTAAGAAACTGTCGCAAACTTCATGTAGTTGTTCTTACCTGCATGTGTAGTGTGTGCGATAGATTCTGTTCAGACCTGGCATTAAAACTGAAAAAGTATCTTAGTAGTAGTATCTTTTATCTTTACTGTTACCAAATTCACTTTAACATACCTGTAGCTTATCAACAGTCTGATAGTAGTAGCATTAGTAGTAGGAACAGTGGGAGTGATAGCAGTAGTAATAAAAAAAAGTTGTAGTAGTTGAAGCTGCTGTAGCAAACAACTGTAGTAGTAGTTTCAGTAATGGCAGCGTACAGGCGGTAGTAACAATTGTAGTAGTGGCAGTAGTAATATGGGTAGTAGTAACAAATGTAGCGTTGCAGCAGCAGGGGCACTATTAACGATTATTAATAGAAACAATAGCAGTAAAGCTACTAACAATTGTAATAGCAGCTGCAGTAGAGATAGTAGTAACAATTGCAGTAGTAGCAGTAATAGTAGTGACAGTTGTAGTAGTAGTAGCAGCAGGGGTAATACCACCTCTAGTAGCAGTAGCAGCAGCAGGGGTAGTAGCACTCTAGTAGTAGAAGCAGCAGTATCAGCAGCAGCAGTAGTAGTAGTAGTAGTAGTAGTAAACTCACTCTAGCACTACTTTACTAGAATTGATTGATCTTTATTGATCTTTCAAATGCCACGTCTGGACTGAATTTTAGCCAGAGTCACTGACCACCTGTGACTTGACTTAACACCGTTACTAATGATACAAACTATAATAATACTCGATCTAAGGCTTTCACAGGCGCTCAGTGCATGCAACTACATATACATAACCCTGTGTCTCATATTCTCCACCTGTCCTGCCTACTGCTTCTACCATTCAGGATCCAGATCAGCCAATCCCATCAGTGGTAAGGCCCCATACACCCCTCATCACCCAGTAGCAGAGAAACAGAGCTTTGCACGGCCACGTTTTTGGTGTTTTTTTTTTTTTTTTTTTTTTTTTATTTTAGCGGCACTATCTCACACCGTCATCCCTACATGATGTATTTGTTGGATATTCATTTTGTGTTTGGTTAAAGTTGTGCTGCGTAACCTTTCTGGTGGGGTGTAAGAAACCTGGAAGTATCCATGAAGATTTTTTTTTTTTTTTGCTGAAAATGTTCTACAATATGGCATTGCATCAGCACAGTGGCTAACTGGAGCCTTCTTGCCTCTTAGCAAAACGATTCCTGTTAGCCCAATTAGCCAGAAGGCATGTTTCTCCCCTTGTCTGCAGGGTTTGTCCCGGGCACTCTGATTTCCCCCGTCAACCCAGAACATGCACAGTAGGTAAAATCCTTGAGCTAAGTTAGTCCTGAGCTATTGTGGTGCTCACTGCTCCTGATTGCCCCCCGGCAACGTTGAAGGATGGGTCTGATAATCCTTCAAATTCAAGTGCACCTTAACCTTGCACACATATCTCCATTGAGACAAAACAGGTGGTCACATTGTTTAATGCCATACTGTGGAACATTCCAGAAACATCAAAAACATTGTAGGTGGTATACCCTTTGAAAAGTTACATAGTTCAGCTTATATTTGGTGTTTTGTTAAAGGGTTTGTCACTGCGCTGTCTAGCACCATCTTGTTGGCTGTTGTCTTGTTTTTCATCATTCACATATTTGTCATGGTGTTTTGTGTTTGTTACGATGGGATTTAAGGTTCATTCACTGTAAAGGCAATATGTGGGACCACGTTGGGGGCAGCACCTCACAGCTTTATTTGAACACAGATTTATTTGTGTTGACAGAGTTAAACTTACTTTAGGCCCTGGTTTCACAAATTTGATTAATATTTTCTGTTTTTTATTTAAGTGTTAGTGTTATATTATTCACAATATCAAAAGTGTCACACCATTACTGTGTGATGTAACTATACTTGTACTGTACAACTGTACAATACATTTTACCATTTCCTCTTATTGACAACCTTCATGCAAATAGACCTTTTACAACAATTGCTATCAGATCATTATCGTTCAGTATATAATAAAAAGACCCATGCTTGGCTCAATATTTATCGTGTTAATTTTCTTTGCAATTGTTTTGTGTGTAGTACGGTAAATTTGAGGAACTGAAAGTGGAAAAACTTCTGTGGCTTCAGAGATTGCCTATGAGCACTCAAGCAACGTGACCTCATAAATCTCAGTATATTTCCAAATGATAAAAAAGGCTTGGGTCTATCCAAAAGATGAAGACTGTATGAATGGCATGAATTTGAGATCATGGAACCGTTACGCAAAACCAACTTCAGATACTACCAACAATTGGATCACCCGAATCTGAGGAACTGAATATAATTAAAGATTAAGATCTATATGGAGACACTTCTGCTTCCTGAAGTAAATAAGGCACAAAATGGCAATCTAGTGATATTAATAACACAAAGGGAAGTACTACAAAGCCTAGAAAAAGCAAAAAATGTGACACCTGGAATTGATGGACTAACATTTGAATTTTACAAAGAACTTCAAGAATTGTTTTCTATTACTCTATGCAGAGTTTACAATGAAATTCTGAATACTGGAAAATGGACGAATACATGCAACTTGGCTATCATTACAGTTATTGCTCAAGAAGGGAAGAACCCATAAATGACCCTCTTACCACCCTGTATCATTGTTAAACATGCGCAAAATATTGAAATGTAACCAGGGCCTTATTTTGTTTCATTTAGTGTCTCTGTGTTCCAAACTCTTCCTTATAACTTTCTTTCTTTTTCCATCTCTCTCCATCTTTCCCTTCTCATAGCCGGGAGCCGTTCCAGTTCTCCGGGCAAACTGTTGAGCAGCTATGGGCGTATCCCCCGTGCCACTGGCTCCGCCTCCTCCACGCCGGCGACAAGCGCAGCAGGATCCCACGCAGCCAGGGATGCAGTCGTGAGACCAGCCCCAGCAGGATGGGACTGGGTAAGGCCACGCACAGCCCCATCGTAGTAGCCTGGTGAACCAACTGGCTTTCTCAGTGAGGAAGTCCTTTTGACTGGCCAGGCAACCCTCATAGTGCCTCATAGATCATTATGCAAATATAAGCACCATCAATTATGGCTTTTAGTGAGGTAGAAAAGCAGATGACATTGATATGATATTAATTGCAGTCATTTCAGAAGCAACTACTTGGCATGAATTACGGATTTATTTATTCAATAGTTGACTTTTTAAAATGTAAAATAACAAATTATTTTATTTTTATTATCTCTAAAGAAAATTAATGCAGGTTGTGACATTATTTTAATATGTTTTATGCCTCCAAATTAGCATGAGCATTAGCATTGAGACACATTAAGCATGGTCTGTCTAATCACCGAAGTGTCCCCCTGAAGTTTTCACCAGATTGACAATTTTAGCACAGCTCTGCAAAACTGTCATAGAAATAGAATTGGGCGGGAAGTTGTGACGTTAAGAGTGAGCTAGCCAGGCGCCGTTGTGCACAGAGCCAACTGTTTTGTGAGAAGAATTTCTTTTTTTAAGCAACAATGTTTTCACGGTTCTTCACTGTACAGTTCCTTATCTCCTTGCTATCTCAATTTCCAGATGGAGAGATAAACAGGTTCTAGCCCTGCTTTACAGTGGAATGTTCATATGAGATAACGTGGTATTCTGGAGACAACAACTTTTGATCCTCAGTTGAAATGCAATTTTAAATCTGGTTGTGCCTTGACAATAAGTAGAACCTTAAGAAAAAATGAAACATATTCAAATAGTCCCTTATGCTATTTCTCTGCATGCATTTTTCCGAATGTCTTGCAGTGTCTAACATTTATCAGACTGATGTTTGAATCCAGCTTTTTAACATGTATTGTGTATGCACTCATCTTGCCAGCTGCTACCAATGCTTAATGTCATGTCTAATCTCATGTCATATCTTTGAAATTATTCTCCTTGTTCCCCTCATTTTCATTATTGTACACACATTTGATTTGATTTGAATAAACTTATATATATACAGTATAGTGTACAGTTACATAATAGATAATAAGGTATTTTACAGTAATAGAAATAAAATAAAATAAATATAAATGTTTCAAACAACAGCCAATATTTGACGACCAACTTCTAAACATTCTTTTTTGTTTGGGCAAAATGGAGACAGTTTACATCTGAGGCAAATCTATCCATACTAAAGCTTTTTTCCAAGCCTAAATATAGTTTATTTACAAACCCACAATCATGCAATATAACTTATGTTAATTTCATGAACAAAACATTTACTACATCTGCATCTAAACATTTCAAAATAGTTCATATTTTGGTGTTTCTTTTCTTGAAATGTTACCTTTCTCCAATAATATTTTTTGTACTATTTAATGCACTATTATAAGTTATTAGTATTATTGAGATTAGCAAAATAACTGATTAAATAGTTTGCATTCAAACCAAATTCACACACAATTTTAAAAGTTGTTTTAAGTATTCCCAGCCTTCCCTCTATCCCACTCTACATCTGTCCTCCCCATCCTGCTCCATAACCGCTCACTGACATGGCCGCCTCACTTGTTGCCCTACAGCCAGCCTGTGTGGTAAAAGTCTTGTCCCTTCCTACCGCACGCTAGCCCGGAGCCGCATCCCCCGCCCCAGCATGAGCCAGGGCTGTAGTCGTGACACCAGCAGGGAGAGCAGCCGCGACACCAGCCCTGCGCGGGGTTTCACTCCTCTGGGTGAGTAAGGCTAATACTAAAACCAGTGCTAACACCAATGCTAACCAGGACACATGGCTGACTAGTGCTGAAAATATCTCAATGTCTTTCTCTTCAGGAATTTTATGCATGTAATACTAACTGTATTTGAAAGCCACGGTGTGGTGTTATGCAATTTGCTGTTTTCAATGCCCACCTAATGAGAATTGCAGTATCATTTTAAGATCAGGAAGAAGCAAAACAAATAAACAAATTGATATTATATAGACTATGGAAACAATTTAGATGTATCACTATTTCATATTCTGTTGGTTGAAATGCAGTTTTGTGTGACAGTTTTTGATGATAGTGGCTCCTGTTGAGCTTTACAGGTCAGTTTGAATAAAAGGGGCTCTGGTATTTGAGTAATTGTTGCATTCACCTTATTCAGGAAATTATCATTCTGGTTGTATGATTTTGCATAGGGCTGCCCATCTCAACAGCAAAGTTCTGCAAAGCCATTTTGGACAATAGAGTGTCATTTTCAACATTAAATCACAGTACTTCCCTTTATGTTATATATGGCCTTATATTTCAGTAATCGTCCAGGTAGGTTCCATAGTGGTTTATGGGCGTTTACTAGTCCATGTGGTCTTATACTTTTTCTGATACAGCTCAAGATCATTCTAATAGCTTTAGGAAAGGTTCGTTCCTGTCCTGTGAATGTATCTTTTTTTTAGTATCGACACTTGCTCAAATGAGTATCTAGTTTTGATACTAGTTTTAATATCGATTAGTATCTGATTTTCAACCTTTGCCAACCCTAATGTTCCTTTTTCAGTAATTAAATTATAAGGTATTAACACAAAAACACTGTCTAACATGGATTTTACACTTGGGTAAAGAATGCCATGTTGACAGTGGTGTTTTGTGACTTTTACATGACCCTTTGGTGAATCCTTATACTAACTGCCCATATTATGGATGTACCCCTCTCCTCCTTCTGCAGCCTCTCGACGTCATTCCCGTTCCACCAGCGCTCTGTCCTCAGCTGACCCCCACGGCCCGTCAGGTGACCTGCATGACCCACACCCCTCCCATCAGCCCCCCACAACCCCCAGTGTCCAGTGCCCACTTTATTAGACTATATAGAAATCCTCTGGCATGCTCTTGTTGTTTAGTAATAGAAACATCCTACATCGTATTCAGAATTCTGCAATTTTTTTTGTCTGAAAATGTGCTCATGTTGCCTTGATTTGAGTCGTATTGTGAAACTCAATTTAGTGGGTAGTGGAAGTAAAATACTTCAGTTTATACTTTTTATTAGTTTATACTGTGTCTTTGGTTCGCACAACTGTGGATTATGCTGTGATTATGTTTAATTTTGCATTGTGTTCTATGTCCATTGAATTGCATCATGGGATACAAAATCATTTGGGGTAAAAATTTAACAGTGAACAAACATTTGAAATGATTTGAAATGATTTATTTACTTGTTTCTTACTTTTGGACTTGTTGGTGTTTTCTGTAGTTATTTTCTTGATTGAAGATTAAAAATTTTCTGCCAGTGGAGAAATTTGCACTCTGATTAAGATAGCTCACACCACTGTCACAAAATTTTGTTCAAAAAAGAAAAAAACTCAAACACCCCTTACGCATTATATAATCAAAGCCATTCAAATCAAGAAGCTCTTAAAATCCCAGTGTCTTTATTATTATATTTTCTTTTTGCTTAACATATCCCCTTCAAACATTACAAATTGTTAAAACTAAATATTTTCTTAATATCTAAATCAGGTAAGTTGGGTTAACTCTATTAGTCAACAGATAACCTTCTCACACATTGTTCTCTATCTTGTTTCTTTTAGACCGGTATGGCTTCATAAACCAGGCTCGTATCTCTGCCTCTGTGAACGCCATGAGGGTCTTGAACACGGGCACTGAGGTGGAGGCTGCAGTCGCTGATGCTCTGGTCAGTACTAAGAAATATAGCCATTTGATTGTGCCTGTTGACTATACTAGTAGTGTCTGCCTGTACTAATAATAATGCTACATAGAGATCATAGTAATTGGGATTTAAACAGACTCTAGTAAGTTCATGTGTATTAAACTTAAAGGGCTTATGCAAGATTTAATCTACTGAACCATATGCACCTTGCCTGGGTATTTCATGTTATATAGTTATAATCCATCTTTGATTTTGTGACACAACATAATTTATTACCTTATTAGGCTAAAAACAGTAGCTGCTGACTTCAATGTTTTTGTATAGACAATTTGTCTCATGTTTTCATTGAGAAAACAATCTGCTAACATTTAAATGTAATGTATGTTTACTTTGGATTTTCTTTAGAAGTGGATTGTCTATGCATGTTAACGTAGCAATAGACATCTTTACATAACTTTCCATAACTTTGTCTTACATATTTGACAGTCTATAGTCAGCACTGTTATAGTGTTATAGTTTTACTTGCCAATTCATTGGATGTAAGCTGTGTATTGCGTTGAAATTACAATAGTGTTTTTGTAAGTGCACCCTCAAACTGTTCTTTCTCCCTGTTAAACCCTCCCTCTCCTCCTCTGTCCCTTTTGTCGTTGCCCTTTCAGCTGTTAGGAGACTCCAGGAATAAGGTAGTTTTCCCTTTTTAAGTGTGCACATATTCTCCATACCATCTCATATTTAACGCAACCAGCAAGATTTTGAGTGGTTTGAGCTTTACTTTTTTGAATGTTTTCATTTGCTTCTCTCACATGCTTCTAAACTCAATCAGCTTATTTCATAGTGATATTGTGCTCTCCATTGGTGTTCTGTGCATTGAAAATGATCATGAATAATAGTGCACTGCTTAAAACTGTAGTTGACTAGTTTGCTTGACTGGCTTTGGAGGCTTATTTAAGAGTGGAGTGATATTTTTCAGTTGTGCTTGTTTTTTGTGCCCAAGAATTGGGCAAATTGTTTAGCTATGCTCCCATTTATACAACTCAATAAATGTAATTTAGGGGTGGGTAGTATCATCAAAATTTCCCCCAAAAAATGTCTTTTTAAAAAAGTCTGAAATCAAATGTTGATATGACTATCTGGCAATTTGGTAATGTGGATAGATTATATTTGAATTCAAGGATAGTTGGTTCTATGTGTGCACCACCCACCTAAGGGCTATTGGTTACCCCACGGCAGTGCCGGGTCACAGCCCCCTGAGGATGACTCGCTTACCACTCCAGCTCCTTTGGACTGGGCTGAGGCTAGTGAAGATGATGAGAGCTAACGGGGCTCCTTGGATTCTGTGAAAGGGATGAACCACCAACCAGGATGAACCTCTGCTTCGCCCCAGACCAGTAGACTTGCATTCAGGGTTGTTTGCTGCCATCTGGACCCAGATCCCGCTTCCTCCCCAGCCTGCAGAACCGGCGCAGAGAGAGCTCTTCCTTGGGTTTGCATCACAGGCTCAGTCTGGGGCACGACGCTCTGTCCAACTGTAACGCCCCTCACCCAGCTACCTAAGCGGGAATGGGGTAAGATGGAGGTGGCAATGGTGGCTGCTTGTAAGCTCCCAAAGCTCATTAACCCGCCTACTGCAAGGCGCAGGGAGTACAACAGCCTCTGTGGGTAACCAATAGTGAATCCCGTAGGTGGGCAGAGTACACATAAAATAGACATTACAGTTATAGTTCTATGAGTGTGTGCGAGCCCACCTACATTCAGGCCCAGCTGGATTGTCATGGAAAGGAGTTATATGGCTAGCGGCCTGGTATATATAGGGCTACAACAGGCAGGCATGTGTCAGGCTGTGGGCATGATTGGTGCGGTGACTGCATTGATGTTCTCAGAGGCTGGCGCCAGAGAGAGGTAACCAATAGCGAAGCCCATAAGTGGGCTCGCACACACTCATAGAGCTATAATTACATCAAGTAACTGTATTTACTATATTTATATATTATATATACTATATAAGTGGATGTTACTGATCAATCATGTTAGAGTGAGTTACCTACATTGCTTGTAGAAAATCTTGCTGTATCGCCCACCCTATTTGCACCCATCCTCAAATAACCATGAATTACCTAAGGTCGTGACATGGTTTTTGATATCATAATGAATGAATAATACAATACCAAAGAGTGGAGTGGAATTGCATGGCTTTCTATTATAACAATTCCCACAGGTTTATACAAGACTATGGTGGCACAGACAATGCTTATTTAAATAATTCTATTGAATACAATTGTTGGAATAAATATTGCTTATCGTTTCAAATTTTTAAAAGAATAATTAGATAAAGTTCTACACATTTATGTTAATACAACCAGCTAAAGGTATATTTTTTCATACCAGATTTATTGCTCAGCTTGTTTTAGACCACAGGGACAGACATCAGACTATGGGCCACCATAGCCTCAAACACTGCATTTCCATGCTCCCACTGTATTCATTTGAACTCTTTTGCCTTTCCACAGCGAAAGCCTATGAGGAGAAGATACGAGTCCCCAGGCATGTACTCGGACGATGATGCTAACAGTGATGCGTCTAGTGCCTGTTCAGAGCGCTCTTACAGCTCGAGAAATGGCGGGATCCCACATTATCTCAGGCAGACAGAGGACGTGGCCGAAGTGCTCAATCACTGCGCTAGCTCCAACTGGTCTGAGAGGAAAGAGGGCCTGTTGGGGCTGCAGAATCTGCTGAAGAGCCAGAGGATACTCAGGTGGGATGTGGGACAGTATTTTTCATGGGATTAAGTAAAATAAGTTTTACCTTAGTACAGATATATTATAAAAGCAGCTCTTAAGGTCAAAATGAGACTGCAGTGTGCTGTCTGCGTCTAATTGTACAGAGATTTTTAGCTGTTGGCATGCTAGTTGTAGTTAACATTACGGTGACTGCAAAACTCTGGCCTTGGTAAGTTGGGAAACACGCAAATGTTGTGTTGGCTAATACTGTAATAGACTTTGCAGTAGCATTGTAGCTTGTTCAAAAGACAAAAGTTAACATTTCTTAAGTGACTGTAGGTCTACAATAAAAGCAACTTTGACTTTGTACACTGAGGATGTGCAACAAACTTTTTGTTGATTAACAAATCTTTTCAAATTTGTTTTTATACTTTAGGAAAATCTTTAGGAAATTGAAGTCAGTAGAAAACTGACTGGACAACAGTACATGTATATAGACTTTAGCAAATTAACGTGAGAAAGGGGTACACCAACTTATTACCTTGTCAAAAATTCTATAATTTGACTTGTAATTCTGAACTCACTTGCTGTTATGCTCCTTCCCTGCAGCCGAGTGGAGCTAAAGAGGCTTTGCGAGATCTTCACCCGAATGTTTGCAGATCCCCACAGCAAGGTACACCACTCAACCAATATGACCAGCATGAGTTATACATGTGTATCTGCAGTGCATTTTAAAAACTAACAATGTATTTTACCGCATGCTCTGCCTTGGTGTGGATCTAACTACAGAGAGTAAGTGTGATTTCAACATGCATTTATGATTATCAGGGCTAAAATTAACAATAAGATTTTTATTTTTATTTTTTTTGTAGGTCTTTAGTATGTTTCTGGAGACGTTGGTGGACTTCATCACGGTGCACAGGGAGGACCTCCAGGACTGGCTCTTCGTGTTGCTAACTCAGCTGCTCAAGAAGATGGGAGCTGACCTGCTAGGCTCTGTGCAGGCCAAAGTGCAAAAGGCGCTAGATGTTACCAGGTTCGTTTCATCGCTGGGTTCTGTCCTGCAAATAATTTTTACTTATATTTAAAGGAGCTGTACCCAATTTTTTCACGTAATATAGTCAAATCTACCCCAGTAAAGATATAGTGTAGAAGCAGTTCTTGAAAATTAGTGTGAAAATTGACCACTGTGTGCTGTCTGCATCTAATTATTATAGTTTTATTCTTCGCAAAACAGTGTAAGTGCATTGTTAGCATGCTGATCTTAAGTTTACTGTGATGGTCAACTGTGCTCTGGCACTCTGTAAACCTCTACCATGTATCCAAATCTCAATGTGGATGTCATCGCATTTCAAATAATCTATATAATATTGGAAAAGGGACCTGCTGCAGCAAGTTTTAATCTCAACCCTTTTTTGCAATTTTTATGTAACTATTCTAGTGGAGGGCACATCGTGTCACTGGTCTCCATGGAAAGATGTTATTGCTTTGCCCAGAATGCTCCAACGTATGGCATTAAAGTTATCTATCTCCATGGAGACAAGAAGATGTTGCAGGTCAAGCTACAGGTCAGATCTGGAGAGAGTCAAGCCGATTTAGGACTAATGTATGTTTTTCAAGGTATTTGTCGTATATGTGTAATGCTATACTCTGGAACATTCCAAGTAAATAACATCTCTACATGGAGACTAGCAGGTCACAGACATTACATCAGAAAAATTACATAGTGCACCTTTGTATGGCTGGTCTCATAACGATGGCACACTTCATCATTGTCAAACATAGCTCTTAAAGATTAGATAAAAACTGTTGGTTTCTGACGGCTGGACAAATATACACTTTGGCTGTTAGTCCGTTCCAGTAATGTATGATATAGAGTAGACCAGTGGAGCAATGAGGTCATGCTAAAAGTGCACAAAGGAACAACTTTCACCCCAAAAATATTAGGTACATCAAAGTCCACCCAATGTCAAACTATTTCTTCTGAGCTTTTCAGTACAGATCTCTATCAAGTCACGCTAAGACATATATTAACCTCTTTTGTCTTGTCTTTTTCAGAGAATCATTTCCATTTGACCAGCAGTTCAATATTCTAATGCGGTTTATTGTTGATCAGACACAGACACCAAACCTAAAGGTAACAATAACACAACTTAAATTATACAGTATTTTTTTTTACATTCATTCACTCATTACAGCATGTTTCTTGTGCGTAGGTGAAGGTAGCCATCTTGAAGTATATTGAGTCTCTAGCACGACAAATGGACCCGACAGATTTTGGGAATTCTAGCGAAACTCGCCTGGCTGTGTCCCGCATCATCACCTGGACCACAGAACCCAAGAGCTCTGATGTCAGAAAGGTATGTCCGCTTCCATACAGGACTACAATAAAGCTATATCAGTACTATGATATAAAACTGTTACTGTGCAATGTACTCTAAAACACACTATGGTATCATTCACCCAAACCCAAAGCTTTATTATTTTACATTGCACAAGGAAAGGAATAATGAAATTTCTGTTGTTAAACAGTTAATCTTTTTTGTTATTGAATCAAATCACAATACAGTAAGGAAATAATTTATCAAATCTGATCAAAACTACTCAAATTAAAATTATTATGACATTTTACTTTCATTTCCAATATATTTTCTACTTGAATATTCTATAAATTACTGTAATAACGAGAAAAACAACAGCAGTCTCAACTCAGAGTCTCAGAGCGAGTCACCAAACAGACCAGTATCTCACAAATATAACCTTCGCATGAACTTGTCGGCATAGCAGGTGTCAAATTCAAAAGCAGTTACATTAACAACAACACACAAACAGTTACAAGAACCACAAAATGTGTCAACTCTGGACTAAATTCAAAATATCATATCATTACAGTATATAACTTTAAAGGGTATCTAATCACAACTTCTGTTACAGTTTAGTTGGGTTCGCCGTGCTCATATACTTTGAAATGAAGGGCAAAATACAACAACATATCATAAATGTATATAGGATTCCTAATATGTAGCAGCTTTTATGCTCATGTGAAAATCTGTAATAGAAGCAATGAAGCCATGTATTGTTGCATATAGCTCATCCTCAGTGGAATACATAGCCTACTAAATAAAAAATAACCACTTCACTGATGTCATACTAATAAAAGCCTTACATATTATTATCAAGTAGCATTAAATGTTATCATATACTCAATTAAGAACCCAGTACCTGCAGCTAGCCTGTCTAATTCATTTGAAAAGTAACTGTTTGCTTTGCTGCAGTTGTAAACTCGATAATAGGCTCGGTTGTGTGGATGGCCTTGGTTCAACGGCCCCATTATCTTAGTATGAAACACGTCACATGTTCTGCCTCTGTGTCCACCTGCACTGTTTGTTTTTCCAGCAGAGCTCGTCCAAGTGAACTTCCAGCCTAGATTCATACAGATTCCTGTTCAATATGAAGCAAGCTGTAGATTTTCATTCATAGGATTTTGTTCTATAGAAAAATTGTAACATTTTTGAGCATTTGCATATGACCTAGAATCTGAATTTTTCAAGTAAGAACAAGCCTGTGGGCGGAGATAGAGGGTAGGTCAAAACATAAAAAAACTAACATTTTCTGAGCACTCAAGCCTTAAATGTTGGACAAAACAGGATTTCTCAAACAAATCAATCAAAATGAAACTATGTGAAATGTAATGATGAGGGGAAATATAGGGTAATCTAACTACTAAAGACGTTCTAAATGGGGCTTGGATTTAGCAAAAGCTCTCAAAGCTATGATCCAGCCATTTATTTGAGCCAAAATGCACAGACAATACAAAAGAAAAGGACCATTACTTTGCACATTTTTGTATAAAAAGGCAGAAAAAATAAATTCACAATTCATTCCTAAATCTCTAGTTCACGTGTCTTCTCTTTTCTGTCGTTGTCCATTTGCCTAATAGAAATGACTAAGGCCACTCACCAATAAATCGATTAAACAATTAAAGGCTCTCAGTCCTAGAGGGAATTGAAAATAGAGTAAAACCAACTTTAAAGAGCTTTAATTACAATATGTCTACTTTAATTGTGTTATTGATGAAGAAAAGAAAGAAGAGAAAAAATCACAAAATGTGTGCATTTATCTAGACTTTTTAATGGCTTTGTCCTGCAAGATGGCTTAGTGGCGTGGTTATAACACTTTCCCAGTTTAAGAGTCTAAGTAACAGTTGTCCTGACTCTTATCCAAATACAGTTAGACACTTGGTCAATGGAGCTGTTATTCAAAACTAACATGTGTCTACAGATGATGGTGAGCAATGATTCATGCTTGATTTCAAACTCTACCAGTCCAGAGGTGCTGCTTTCAGCTGTATCTCAGGTTTGAATTGTAGTAGTTGAAGTACAGTGCTCGTAGTGGTAAGGCTGTAGTCGTGAAGTAAACGTTTTTTGGGTAGTTGTTGTTTCCTTGTTGTTGCACAAGACACTTCTCCCACCTCACCCATGCAAATATGATTCTTTGATTTAAAACACAATTTGTCACTTTTGCACCGTATAAGACAAAGTTAACTCTTGATTACTGCCGTATTATGTACCAGCCCCATGTAAAAAGACGCTCATCAGTACTTGGCAAATTTTTCTGAATAAAAGTTTATGCAAATACTGTCGCAAGGCAGCGTAAAGGCATCAAAGAGGTGAAACAAATCTAGTTTTGTTTCTTTTAACGTCTCTTAAGTGAGTATTTAAGTTGCTTTGGGCATCTTCCTTTAGAAAAATGCAGTTTCAGATGGTATCGGAACCAGAATCACCACAGAAATGAGTGATTCACTTGTCAGCTGAAGGTGTAAGCAATTTAAAAACATGGAGGAGCACTTCTAGATTGTCTTTGGATGACATCAAGCAGTTGGGGGTAAAGGTTTTGAGCACTAGAGAGAAAGCCTAAATATGCAATGCAGGCCTATTCATGCTTATGGACAAATGAATTTAAATACACAAATCTCAACAGGCAATGTTTTTTAACCTAGTTACACTAAAAATATACTGTATAATTTTGCTCAAATCTCCCACTCTTGCCTTACCTTACCGCAGACCCTCCAAAGCTGGGTGTGCGAGGAGCTAGCTGGCAGGTCCAGTGCTGCAGCCTTATTGTCCGCAGAGTGCAACCTGGAGGAGAGGTGTAAGCAGGTAGAGCCGAACAACCAATCACAGAGCAAGAAGCACGTTTAAACCCCGCCTGCTCCGGTCTCTAACCTACCACCGTAACCGCGGCGACGAAGAGTGACATCTCTCTGACTCACCCTGCTAATGATGCTATAGCTAACTGTAGATGCTAGCTTTGCAATGAAATTTTTAACCTTATTTTTAAGCTAAGAAAGGCTTGTGTGAATTTATTTTTGAATTGACGCTACTGTGTGTTTTTCTCACTCTAACAACTTTTTATTAACTTAAACAATGCATGGGGTTGTTCTCATTCTAATTTAGTACAAAATTGTACAGAAAATATGGCTACCCGTTTTTGGCCATTTGCAAAGTGGCTATTGTTGATCTGAGAAAATCGTGGTGGTAATTAAATGTATATATATATATATATACATATCGGAAAGGAATGACTTTTTACCAGTAAATACTCACTTGCATGCATATATACAAAACAACACATTTGAAAAATTGTAATTGCACTTTGAAAACTCACCCTTGTAACCCTAATAGTTTCTTTCTTGCAGGTTAATGTAGTTTTGTGAAGTCAAATGTCAAAGTGAAACATAAAAACAAGGTTCAACGGCTAAACTCTTCTTTGGTTGAGTTTGAACGTCTGTTTTTAGTTTCACGCCAAACATTTTGGTTTGATCTTCTAAAAGTTTAGCTTCAAAAGCAATGTAGAGCTGACTGATTATCATTGACATTTAAATATTGTATTTACTGAATGCAAGTTTCAGACTATTTAAGCTTACTGAATGAATTTGATTTGATGATGATTCATCTTGATGAGTCATCTTGGCTATGACAATGCTAGCATACCACTGTTAGCTGAAATTCTGCTTAGCCTTATGGGAGGTTTTGACATTGTTCAGTGTTTTAAACTAGTTATCATCACCCAGCACATGAACAGATTAAATAGTTTTACAAAGAATGTGAAAAAATTTAAATCAGTGGTGGTGGCTTTACTTCAGTAATGGTTTGAACAAATTCTAGTATTTGAGAGTTTTCACACATCCTGCATTTTACTTGTATTTAAATTATATTTTTTTTATATAACAGCACTTTAACTTTATAAAAGAACACCTTTGATGAAAGATGTTGACACCTGAAAAAATGTGAACATGTTCATATTTTATACATTTAATGGATTTTGTTTTGAAACACAAAACAACAAAATTTGCATTATTTTTGTCAGGAAAATTCTTCTGTCTTGTTTTTCACTCTTCTCTCATTTGCCATGTCCTGTCCAGGCGGCCCAGGTGGTGCTGATCTCCCTGTTTGAGCTCAACACTCCAGAGTTCACCATGCTTCTGGGAGCTCTGCCCAAGACCTTCCAGGACGGAGCCACCAAACTGCTCCACAACCACCTCAAGAACTCCAGCAACACCAGCAGCACTGTGGTATACTACTACACTACACTCAACCTTTTAGGGTCAGACTAGTAAGATATGTTGTATTATGTTGTGAGGGCTTTACAGAAATATACAAACAATCTTTCTGTTCAGTCCCAAGTCAAAGGAACATTATCAATTTCTGATATTTGTTCAAAGCTATGGATTGTGGTCTACGTAATTCCCTTAACTTTTTTTTACATTAAAGGCGTTCGTCCATGATTTGAACCGTGCCACAGTTCAGTTGCCATAGCGCTGTTTGGTTACATGTCGTGCAGCAATGCTATCGCTTTAGCGGCGAAAATAAGACCAGCTGCATGAAATACCTCTTAAATAGCCAGGCAGATATGCATCCTACTGTGATATGCCCCTCTGTGAGTTTGTGTGGAGGAGCTAAGAGAGTTTTATTTAGGTCTACGCTCTACATTAGCTAATATAAGATGCTTTCAGCGAGATGTTTCCTGGATTTGACTTGTATCTTTCTTTCCAGGGCTCACCGAGTAACACAATTGGCCGAACACAGCCACGCCACACTCCCAGCAGAACCAGCCCTCTCACCTCTCCCACCAACTGCTCACATGGAGGCCTGTCTCCAAGGTAACGGTCTATAAAATCACTATATTCTAAAGCATGTGCAAATATTCAACTGCTGCTACTGCCATCGTAGTACTCATAACTAACAAGCTAACGTGAGGATGGCACTGAATAAGTTGCTCTGACAGAGAACACGCATTTTACTTACATTTAGTCTATAGGAAACCAAAGTCATTCATAGTAGGCACATGTGGAACAATAAAAAACACAGTAGATTAGCTGCTCTTTGATGCTTGCAATTTGATATTGTCTGTATCTGATTAGACCGTTCAGTTAATAGTATTATTGCCCATAAACCTTGAACACAAATTGTCGAGTCAAGCAATTAAATTTAATTTAATGCCTTGCCAAAACAATACCACCTGGAAGTAAATGGGTAATGAGTAAACTTACCGAAGATGAATGAATGCACACTTTCCTGTTTGCTGTAGCTAAGGATCATTAACTTGGCAAGAAAATTCCAGTTATCAGTATAATATTGAATATAATTATGATTAAAATGTATGATTTATATTATACAATTTGTTTTGCTTTTGGGATGTGTTGACGTAGAATGTTGCATCCTGGACAAAGTAACACTGATCACACTTCTTCACTGAGGCTAAGATATTTTGTACCACACTTATAAGGTCTGGGCCTAAGACTGAGTGGCAATACTGAACATGTATGGAGTAGGATTTATTACAGTTTTTTCCCTCACTGATGATTAGTCATACAAAAAGCCCCATTGTTGTTTGACAAATAATTAAAACAGCCCACGTGTGTCCTCTCTAACACACACCTACTTATCAGTAGGGACTCTGATACATGAATGCTGAACCCATTGTGGTAGCATTGTCCATTCAAGTCTACCCATTCTTCTATTGTAGTAAGTATTATACCCTGTGTGATGACAGATAACAAGGACCAACCAGGTGGCATCCTTGGTACAGCAATGCAATCCCTATTATTTGTGAAATTTTATTTGTCAGAATAATTTTTTTGATCACCATGGATACAAGTTCGGATAATCTTCTCGGCCAGAGCAGCTCATTCATATGTAGAACACCATCAGCTAACGCAGACGTTCCATTATAGTCCGAGTAGCAACATCAAGCAAATACTAAAACCTGCTAGTGCTGCTTGAGTGTACAGTTGTGGGACCTGTGCTTCCTTCTCTTTTTCCTCCAAGCTCAGACTGCTCTTTTGTCTTCTCTCTCTCCTTCCTGCATACTGTTGTTCACTCTCTCTCGTCCGTGTCCGCTGTCTCGCTCTCTTGTCTCGTTCTCATCCTCTTCACCTCCATTCTTTTCCCTGTTCCATCCATCCGCACCTCGCCAAACCCACAGTCGGTTATGGGGTTGGGGTGTGGACGGACTAAAGCACCCCCCTGCCCCCCCTCCTCCTCCTCTTCCTCCGCCTCAGTCCCACCCTGCCGCTCCCTCCCTCAGGGTCCTGCGCAGAGCGTACTCTCCCAGGTAACCACCAGGGGGGTCGGACACTCCAAACAGGGCGGACACAGATTTGCATAAACCAATGTGTCTTCAGTACACATACACATGCAACAAGTGTTAGGTTTTGTATCTAATTTCTATAGCTGTCTGCAGCCAAATATAATATGATGCATTTTCATTGTCTGCGAACCAGGAAGTAGTGAAAGATTTCTCAATTGTGCTATACACATAATTCAGGTGGTTTTAAAAAGGAATTTGCTAATTTGAAAAGTAAGGATGAATTTAAATTTTTTTGTTTCATTTTCTAGCCAAATACCATAATCTCATATTCCATTATACTATTTTGTCTTTATTATATACTATAAATAACCCATTTTTCAACATTGTATCTGCTGTCTTGCTTGCTATTACAAAACTAAATGAATACTAACACTACTACATCCACTACTGCATCCACTAGCTCATTTTACTGAACAATTACAGCATGTAGCACAAATACCTCACTATACCCAGGCTCTGTGCTAAAACGTGTTGTGTTTATGTGTGCGCTTGTGTTAGCATGATGGAGTACGACACAGAGAACATGAACTCAGAGGAGATCTACAGCTCTCTGCGCGGAGTCACCGAGGCCATCCAGAGCTTCAGCTACAGGAGCCAGGAGGACCTCAATGAGCCAATCAGACGCGACAGCAAGAAGGACGACGCTGTGAGTGTTTCTACATATGTGTATAATTATGAAAGGAGCAGGGCATGTTGTATAACATAGATAACATCATGTTCATTGAGGATGATTTTTAAACGGTGTTTGCGTAATCCCTCAGTCATCCAGGTACAGTCCATATTCTGTCAACAAAAGTTTTGAGAGTAAATATGTTTCACCATGCTTCGATCCTTCTTTTCTGAACTGAAGAAGTTATGCCAATGTAGAGGCATCATCCCTGGCTCATAGAACTATAGTTATATACGTGACTCTCAGTTTCAGTTTTTCCAAAGCTAAGGTTTTCCACCTGTCCTCTTAGGCGGGGCGAGAAGGACTGGCCTCCTCCCCAGGCTCTGATGCTCGGCTCGGGTTGGATGTGGTGGAGGGTGGTCGTACGGCTCTGGACAATAAAACCTCTCTCCTCAACACTCCGTCCCCACGCTCCTTTGCTGGGCCACGCACTCGTGAGTTCTCCCCTTACGGATACGGAGACACCATCTGCACCTACGACAAGAGCGCCCTGAAGGAGGCTGTGTTCGACGATGATGTGGAGCAGTTCAGAGACTGTGAGTGTCCCATAAGAATCAGACTCATTCAGAATGTGATGAGAGTTACAGTATACATTATTTCAAAATAGGGAAAAAAATGTAATCGTTAGCAGTTCAATGGTGAAAAATATGTTAAAAAACAGGAAGCCTTGGCATTACTAAAATGAAGCATTTAAATTGCCTAAAGGGTTAGAATAAGGTTTAATTCAAGTACATAGCAAAACAGTCTGAGTTTACTTATTATTTAATTCTATTGATGTGAGATTCATTGTATGTAGGGCTGCACAGTAAATCACAAAATTCTAGATATCTGGACCAAAACTAAACCGCTACACCAAGTTTAAAATAAGTACTATCAGAACATGCAGTGCTGTGAAAAAATATTTGCCCCCTTCCTGATTTCTTACATTTTTGCATGTGTGTCACACTTAACTGTTGCAGATCATCAGACTAATTTAAATATTAAACAAAGATAACCCAAAACAAAACATTAAATGCAGCTTAATAAATAAAATCAGCACTTAAGACTGCATTTTGTGTTTACTTGTGAGTTATATTGGTCTAATATTTAAGTTTGCTTGATCTGAAAAGGCTAAGAGTAACAAAGGTGCAGAAAAAGTATGAAATGTGTAAGGGGGCAAATACTTTTCCACAGCACTGTACCAACATACCACCATAATAGAAATTGTAGAACGTAGCAAGCATTATCTTAACAATGTTTTTTGTAAAGATCTTAAAAAAAGATTTAAAATCGACCTTATTTCAAACTCAATCCACTACCGCTGCGACTTCAAACATGCTAATGCTAATCACAAATTTTGCAAATGTTCTGTTTTTAGCCTGTGTCTGTTGTTTAAACATCATTTGGAGATGCAGGTCGCCTCATTTACCATAAACAACGACCTCCTTGTGTAGTGTTGTCATCACATTCTGCATTTTCCTCCTCTGTCCCTGCATCCTTCCATACTCCCTCCCTCTCTCTCTCTCTCTCCCTTCCTCCCCGCCTCTCTCTCACCCCTCCCTCCTTCTCTCCTCTCCAGCCCGGCGTCAGGAAAGTGCGGAGAACAAGATGACCCTCCCCAAGTCGTATGCTCCCGGTAAAGTGCCCCCTCCAGCCCCCGTTCACTCACTCACTCACCCACCCATATTTCACTTTCTTATTCCACCCGCATTCCTGTGTTGACATGACTGACCTCTCACTAACATCCCACTTCCTCCTTCAAAATATTTATTCAAAAACTGTGTGTTGCTACTACCACCACTACTACCATCTTCATTTAGAAACACTCAATATTTGTGAACCTTTGTTTTTTACTAATGTGCGTACATGTGTGTATTTGCAGTCATGTGACATAGGGCTTTTTGGCTTGCAGCAAAAGCAGCGTTAAGGCCACTCGTTCAATTCTTAGGGTTATTATAGCTATATATTTTCTTTCTCCAACGCCGGACAAGGTGCAGAGAATTATATCAGCATTCACACAGCATTCTTGGATAATGTCTGGAGAAGTTTTTTGTAGAGTGTGTGTGAAAATGGCTTAAATTCTGCTTTATATTATTGCAAACTGAATTGTTATCATTGTTATTGCCTAATTAAACTTTCAGCTTTCTCAAGGAAAACAGTCAGCCAGTAAATGTAGTCAAATTATGATTGTGCAGTTATAATTTTGACCCCTCAAGGCTATGGTAGTGTTCTTTATTGCATTCCATTGAGGATTTTTTGGTAGCATAATTAAAATAAACCTAAAAGATTTTGTATGTAATGTAGCAAAAGGTGTAGTCTAGATTCCAAATATTTTTACACATGATGCTATTTGCACTGTAGGGGAAAAAGGCAGTGGTTTGGTGCTCTTCTGATTTTGCCCTCATCTGTTCTATCTGAGGGTTTCCTGCTGCACATACGGGTTGTGTGTTTTCACCTGTTGACACTGACTAACTGTAAATTACCATACAAGTACCATACAGTGGAAACAGATCTAAAAACATGACCAGATTTAAAAAAAAACACAAATGTATCTATACTTGGAGATTCCATGGTAACTCAAAACGAAACTAGAGTTGTGGTTTTATTTTCCACCACTTAAACCGCCCTGCATATTGTGGTTTCCTGTCTAGAGCTGAAAACACTTGTACCCTCTGATATGGGGCCGCAAGTTCTAATTGAAAATGCTATTCCATGATTGTAAAGTTCATATGCTTACATTTCAAATTACCAGTTATGTCGACTAAGTTCATGCCTACTGCTGCTTTAAGGTAGCTACATACGTTAAGTCATAATTGGAATAACCATGACTAACAGCTAAAGTAGAATTAAAAATCTGCATAGGACCAGTAACTAAATAACATTTCAAACTCTGGCTCCCACTGTATTGTTGCACACATTTTAACAGCACAGTCTTTAAATTTGTCACTGTTTATTTCAGTTTTAACACAAATTGTCTAACAGTGTTGTATCCTCTCCAGTTGGCCAGGACCACTCAGACATGGTGGCAGATCTGCTGAAGGAGCTGTCCAATCACAACGAGCGTTCAGAGGAGAGGAAAGGGGCCCTGGTGGAGCTGTTAAAGATCACCCGAGAGGACAGTGTGGCTGTGTGGGACGAGCATTTTAAGACCATCCTCTTGCTGCTGCTGGAGACTCTGGGGGACAAAGATGTAAGACTATATAAGCTTTAGATTATATGTGTTGGTAATGGTATGCTCTATTATATGGTATTTGTATTAATGGAAGAGGGAACGAGAGCATTAAATAAGAGATGAATGGTTCAGGGAAAAAGTTTCATATTTATAACAGGTAAAAAATTAGCAACATAAATGTTTTGTTCAATTTCAAAGTCCATGTGTTCAAACGCCACCATGTTTGTTTTGACACATGCTGCACCAAGCATTTCTGCGACTGCTTAACCTGCCTATCCACCCTGCCCAACTGCCAGGGTTGACATTGCCTTGAAACAAGAATTCAGACTGTACAGGATAAATTTCACTTATTCGCTATATTTAATTTTTAAATAATTATTCATTTTTGGCCAGTGTCTCTTTTATTTATGTTTATGATAATACAATGAGCAACAAAGTCTAATTTTGTTATGCCAGTGTATAGTCCAGTTTATTTTCGACTATGGGGGACTATTTTAGGATACGGGGGGGCCGCTATTTTCTGCTGTATTATTGGGAAACACTGGCTAATAGCTATCCATCTAATAATCCTGATTATATAGTATGTGCAGGTTTGACAGCTAATGCAGATTTGTGTCATCAATGTTGTTTAGACGCATAGACAGCTTTTAGAATAATTGCATATGTCTTGCACAGCACACCATCAGGGCTATGGCTCTGCGAGTGCTGAAGGAGATTTTGAGAAACCAGCCGGCTCGCTTCAAGAACTACGCTGAGCTGACCATCATGAAGACACTGGAGGCCCACAAAGACTCACACAAAGAGGTAAAGTGCAAATGCCCTTTTCTTATTAATCCTTATTTTTAAAGTGCGCGATGCAGCTTCTGCTGCAGGGTCTCCCACCTGCTTGGTCCATGGAAATATTATCAGTTTGCCTGGAATGGTCCACTGTATGGCATTAAACATCAATCTTGCATGCATTAAATTACAGATTGTTTTTATTACCAAGAACTAATTAACGGATTAACTTATTTCTTGAAAAACATGGATGCCTACTGTGAGCGGGGTTTCCTCTTCACAAATCTGGAGTATAACTTGGCCGGGGGGTCAACTGCTTGTCTCCATGGAGAGAGAAGTATAATGCCATACTGTGAAACATTCCGGGTAAAGCGATAATATTTGCAGGAGGAGAGGTTGTGAAAGATTTTAATTCTCAAATTTTGCCATTGCCTATTAAACCAACAATTTTCACACTACTATTCCCATATGTGTTGTAGGTGGTGCGTGCGGCGGAGGAGGCAGCAGCCACCCTGGCGGGCTCCATCCACCCGGAGCAGTGCATAAAGGTGCTGTGTCCCATTGTACAGACTGCAGACTACCCCATCAACCTGGCCGCCATCAAGATGCAGACCAAAGTCATCGAGCGCATCGGCAAGGAGTCTCTAATACAGCTGCTACCAGATATCATCCCGGGGCTCCTACAGGTAACCATGGTGACCGAAGCAAGAGTCAAATGGATGGTTTTTACAATGATGTCATACTCTAAGATGGGGGGCAAGAGTCAGTTTTTTCTCTCAGCTTTCATTAGAAATATCCAAAAGGTAAATTTACAAATGTTGAACCTGATCATTTGTATTAGTTACTAGACTCTAGAAGTTGCTATATTACAACACAACTTTCATTTTTGTTGCCCCCCTCTTGTATTAAATATTATTGGCCTTTTGAATGATGTGATTAGCAATAATATAGAAAATACTGTAATTGTTCTCAATATGTATCAGCCTACCCCCAGATATAGCAGATAAAGACTCTAAAGACTTAAAAAAAAAAAAAAAAGAAACAATGAAAATAATCATAATCATGATCATAATTTTTTTTTCATGTTACACATAACAAAGAAAAACATGTTTGCATTTGCAAAATTAACATATAAAGACTTTTTTTTACATTTCAACATATATACAGTTGCAGACACATATAAACAAAACTGTCTCGTTGCTCAGTCACTACTGTATGCCTTACATTTACCTTCTCCATAATTGAAATCTATTAATCAGTCAAATTACAAAATACAGTAGAGACCTGGAAGCAATTATATTTTTCTATCATTTGAAGTTTTTATTACATAATGAATACTTTTTGAAAGAATAGATGGTCCAAAGACTGTTTCAAACAAAATCAAGTCTTAAAACTTTTTGCACAACTTAAAAAGCTGCTTTGTTTTCAAATTGACAATTGAAAATGCTAATATTTATATATATATATATATATTTTTTTTTAACATTATAGCGTTATACAAAGTGTTTACACAGCGCGGTTTAATCTTTTGCTTGTTTTCCTTGAAAGCACGGGACACACTATCGCCGGATCCAAAAGGGCTTATTTGGACAATGTGCTTATTTGGTCCCTGGAAACCTTTGCCTTATTTGTAACTTGTAACTGTTACATACCTTGATCCATGTAAAATTTCAAAGTATAGTCAAAGAACTGCTGAAACAAAAAAAACATTAAAACTATTACATAACGTGAAATGTATGTATGTACTTTAGTGTTAAATTTTCACTTTTTGTCATATTAGAACATCAACCAGGACATTTCTGGACACATTTTTGTATTTTTTTTTTCCAAATTGCAAAGTTATGACGTGATTAGTGTCATTGGGAGAATACACAAATGCACACAAACACAAATATTAGTTTTGCGTGAATTTTGCTTTCACTTTACGTAATCATAAATCAAGCTAAAATTGCTATGAAACCTATCTGGGGTTACACAGAGAAGCTAAAATATTTTTTAAAATGCTGCAGAATTATGGTAATATTTATTTTGTACTTTTCTGTAGTTTACTGTACTTGAAAAATTACATAAAAAATGTAAGAAAAAAGCAGGTCTTTGGGTACATCTGTAACTCCAAAAGGGCTTATTTGGACAATGTGCTTATTTGGACAGTGGGAATTATTAGCCTTATTTGTCCCTGGAAATGTTTGCGCGTACTCTGCACAGTTCCAACTCCTCCCCCCTCCCTCACCACTCCGCTCCTCTCCTCACAGGGCTACGACAATACCGAGAGCAGCGTCCGAAAGGCCAGCGTATTTTGCCTGGTCGCCATCTACTCTGTGATTGGTGAAGACCTCAAACCCCACCTGGCACAGCTAACGGGAAGCAAGGTACCACAACATTTTAAGACTTTCCACCCGTGAAAAAAGCAGGCGTTAGTGCTTATCGACTTCTCATGTGTCCCCACTGGTTTGGACCGGTTGGTCAATTATGTTTGGACTAATTTAGTGCGTGACTTTTGTCCTTGGGTTGCATAAGGGTCGGAGGGCGGGAGTGTACAGGTCAGGCTCACCTCCAAGCACAGGGCTGTCCAGTTGTGGTGGTTGTAGTGGACATTGAGTCGTTTTAGTGTTAGGTAAATGGAAATTTCCAGCTTTTGATTATTGATAGCTAATGCTAGCCTTGAAAACTAGCTATTAGGCTATAATCTGGTGCAAAACATCTCCTGTCTTTGCACATGGTCTCTTCAAATAAAAACTAAACTAATATGCTATTAATTGACTTAAAAATAATTCAATTGGTTTATTTAAATTCATGTTCTTATTCTTCATTTTTTGCAATTAATGAGACAGATTATTTTTTGAATGTTGACTTTTTCTTTTTTTTTTTTTTAGGTCAGTTTAGATTGAACAGTAAGCTGCTTAAAATAGGGGTTCAGAGTTCGGAGAGACATTCAGAAAGTTCTTGGAGCCAATAATCAATTTCACAACACACAGCATAACGCATATGCCTCAACCCAACCCCTTGACCATAGTTCCTTAAACAAAAAATAAAACTGACTGTTATTTAGCCTGGCGGAGAAGCTTTTCCTGCTTGTTTTTTATATGAATAGTGTTCCTTTGTCTATAGTATTCCACAGAATGACATAAAAATAAGATTATGATGCTTGGATAACTATATAATAAGTAAAATAAAATAAATGTCTATTTGTTCTCCTCAGATGAAACTTCTCAACCTGTACATCAAGCGAGCGCAAACGACCAACAGCAACAGCAGTAGCTCCTCGGACGTCTCCTCGCACAGCTAATGAACCGGAGGAGAGTCAACGGGAGCCTATGGGTGCCTGTCTCCTTTACAATCACCCACCCGACACTTCAGAGGGAACCCTATGTCCTTCCCCTCACTTTTCCTTCTCTCCACTCGTCTAGAATCGTCTGAATGTAACTCTGAAATGGCTCTACTTGAGGGAGGATGACGACGATGATGATAGTGAAGATGTGCAATTCCTCATGAAACGCCGTTCACCAACACATCCCCAATGCCTTTCTTTTAAGTGCTGGAATGAAGAATGGTTGTCACTGATTTTATGAATGGGGCTATTTGGGATCAATTGTCATATGGCTGGACCAGTGAGGGTATATATGTACAACGCATTGACGTGAGAGCATAAAACCAAAAATGTCAAGGGATCAATGTGAAAATGACATTATTGTACGAGCGGTTTTGTTTAAGTTCAGTATATATCAGAAGCCTGTGCATTGATTGCAGTCAAGGTTGGGTCGCGGCCAATCTGCTAAAATTTGTCTTGCAGCTTCTAAATTGACAATCCTACAACTTTGTGAAAAAATATTGCGTAAAGCTGCACCTTAACTCAAACCAATCAACGAAACGTACGCGCTCTTGGACTTAAGCTTGAAAAATTCTCTCCACGATGCTTCTAGTCAACAGCGTCCTTCTATTGTAAATCCGCAAAGCTGTACGTAACTATGACAACTGACTGATTTTTTTTGTTTTGTTTTGTTTTTTTGTAAATAGCTCTCTTTTTTTTTTACGCTTGGAGTTGGGAGCAAAACCAGCAATCCGAAATGAAAGACGAAAAACCTGGCCTTATTCGCATTACCGACTGGAGACTGATTATAAGGATGTACAGCACTGTTACTCTTTGCTTAAATGTGAAAAAAACACTATTCCAGTATTAGTTGCTCCCGGATTTCCTTACACAGCTTCCGCAATAACCCCACCACAAAAATATATGCGTTTTGTACATACACTTTTGGACCACGGCTACGCTAACGTTCAGAACTGTGGACTGTTAGCAGGATAGTTTGCATGTGCCCGCAGCAACAAGGTGGTAAAAGTGCACTTGTAACATCTGATTAAGTTAAGGCGTAATGTCATTTCCTGCTTGGGAACAAATTCAGAGTTTGACCAAGGTTTGGATGAAATAAGATGGTAGAATTATACTTTATGAAATGTAATAGCCTAATTTCAATGTATGAATGATAATGAATTTTAGCAGGGCAATTTGCTGAATAAAAAAGTTTGGAGGAATGTTTAGTAGCTTAAAAAATGAACACAAAATTCTGAAAAATATCACATACTACTACCTATGTAATTCAGCCTTAATTCTTGATGTATGTATCTGAAAAAAATCTTGTACTGTATATTTGGTCTTCCAGGTACTTGTATCAAAATGCCAAGTAGTTATCGTAGCATGCTAGAAACCCCAAATTAGCCTTCTTCTAGACATTGTTTGAAAGGAAAAATATAATGTCAAGACCAGCACTACTATTTTAAGATCAGATAAGCATGCTAGTTAAGCTAACGGCAACCTTTTCAATTTTATTCACAATTGAATGTCGAAAATTACAAATTGCCCTGTTAAAACTGTCTCGTTATTTACATCCTTAATGTTTAGGCGCATTTATTTTGTAGTTATAAATTATTTATTATTATTTTAAATGTCTGTTCCTTGCCATTTGCTGACTTGAAGCAAAATTACTATAATGAAAGTATTACTGTCTGTATCTCTGTTGGTTTATGTTATAAAGAAGACATTTTGGGTTTTATCTGAATAGGCCAAACTGCTTATTTAAGTTAAAGAATGTAAAAATGTATTATTTTAAAGTTGTTTTGGTCTTGGTACTGGAGTATGTTGAATTCTTGTTGCTGACTGTTTCCCTTTAAGCGTTTCACAAAGCCTTGTCTCATGAACAAAATGGACGCTTCAAACCGCTGGATCCTGGAAGCAAAAACTATGTCCACTATGCATGTCCTTCTTTTGTCTTAACCGCTCATGTAATTTTGCTCTGTATTTATATATTTTATTTGGTCTCCTCCTGATAAGACTGTACAGACGTTTTCTTTTGTTAACACCCACCCGTGGTAGGTTTGCAACAATGTAAAAATCAAATGTTTGCTCTAGAAATAAACAGACCGAGATTTGATGGTTCCCTTGTATTATTAAATTTAGCCTACTACGTTAACTTATTTAGTCACCATATAGAACCTGATGAAAGTAATAATGGTCTAATAATACAGGCACATCTTCCCTGATGGATGAGAAGATGCCAATCTGCACCATGCAACACAATTCACTAACAGTGCATTCATATAGGCAAAGTGGGTGGCAGAATGCTCCAATTTCTCTTATTATTACGTTTAATTTCCTTATCTATATTTTAGTCTTTAAACCCTGTGTCGCAAAATATGAAATATCCATGGAGATGTAATGGTTAAATAGATGTTTCACAGTATTTATTTACCACTGTCATCAGGCCACATTACAGGTCAGATCTGCGATGGTAATGGTTAACATCACAAATCAATTTTCAGATTTTTTTTTTTTTCAAGTAGGCTCTCAAAGTGCTCGTGTGTACTTGTGGTCCCTATACCGCCGCTTGGGAAACCCTAGTGTTATATAATGTCCTGAGTGTCTCTGATTGTCTGCTCTTGTGTAGGTTGACCGTTGAGCTCTGGTGCAGTGCGGGTGTCCATTTGTGTCCGAGCACATGTGTCCACAGCCAGAGGTGTCCTTATCCCTCCCACAGTAAACATTAACCACCAGCACACTGAGGAGCCGGGCTCCTCTGAGTCCCGCTGAGAAACTCCAGGGGGACATGCAGCTGCCACTGTTTAGTCAGGTGACTTCACTGTACATGCAGTTTGAACCAGGCCCCTGGGGTTCAAGTTAATACACACGAGGGTTTGTGACATAGCTGCACGAGAGTATTCAGGTTACTTTGTAAAATGAATCAAATTACTGACTACTGATTACTCCTTCTGAAACTAATCTGATTACTACTTTCATTACTTCATTTTAAAAGCAATCAGATTACTCATTACTATAAATGACTTTGAAAAATACAAAACATACAGCTCAGCAACCAACCTGTAAAAAGCACAAATTAAAAGTCTGTAATTTCAAAGAGGTGGCAGAAGTGAACAGTCCTTTATGAACTCATACCTGTATATCTTTTTACGGTTTTACAACAGTGTTCTATGGATTACACACATTTTTGGCTGGGAAAATGTAGCACAAAAGTAACTGTAATGTAATTAATCAATATTCAACTGTACATTACTGTGTTACTGAAAAAGTAATCTGATACAAGTAATTCCTTCCTGCTTCGTAACTAATCACTGCCCAACACTGTTGACTATTAACTCAGTGTTGACGTTTGACATGGTTATTGTGCTTTACATCTCTGTGCTGACTGTCCACACAAAACCAAATGTTTAATATCTTTGTCAGCACAAACAAATTAAAAAGCACAAAAGCATGATGTTTTCTTAATATGGAGATGAAATTCGTGTTTGATATTTCTTTAAAAACTGTGACATTCCCTTAGTGCTGTGTTGAGTCCTACTTTTCGTGTGAAATTATTACATCAATGTCGTGAGTGCAGCTTATAGAGTTCTTCCTGAATGAACATTTTTTGACAACAGAACTTTACACAATACTTCAGAAACATGCATCAGAATTATTTTTGCATGAATCTTAATGAATATATTTTGGTTGATTTTTAAACCCTACTCTTCAACTATACTATCGTCCATTGACACACAAGACTGCCCCCACCCGTCAGAATCCAGTAAACCTTGTTGTATTTACACTGTCTCTTGTCTTATCTCACCTCACACTCTATTGTCTAAAATCACTCCAAACATCATTATGCTTTAGAGTTTAAAGTCTAGGTTAAAGCCTGCTGTTGACAATATAAACAAGGGCTGGAGTGTGCCTACTATTAATACAAAAACCCGGTGACATGGTTGTGGTGGGCAGGGTTTCCCAAAGGTCGACTGAGGTATGCTAATTTCTGATGACATCACAGGTCCGAGTATAAAACTGGACTCCACGCGCGTTGGCTCTTCAAACCTCTCGAGATACAGCAGCAGCAAGGCCACAACCCGCCTCTCCTCGTGCTCCCGGGACTCCAGACGACTCCAAAACATGCTCTTCTGCCATTCCCAGCCGGAGTCCTTCCACCAGCACTCTGCTAGTTACATTAGGTAAAGCAGCACCCAGTTTTAGCAATCAGAACGGACAGACATGAGGCAGACACAAAATGTAGAGGTGTCAAGAAGCACATTTCTGCATTTGAAATTGTTCAGATATATTTACAGCAGAATCACTTCACTATAAATTATTTAGTTGCTTTCCAGATTTTCTTTTTTATGATTTTTTATGTGAAATTTAAAGCAAAACTGCTGTATTTCATTGATTATATTTGAATTAAAACAGAAAAATTAAATGCATTTAGAATTTTTTTGACTGAAAAATTCTCAAATATCTCATTGATGGTTTTCTTCTACATCTTTCTACATCTGGCGCTAATTTGTTGCCAAAAATCTGCTCGAAAAACATTGAAATGTGTTGAGCATTTTACTTTTCTTAAAATAACTTTCAGAACAGCTTCATTTTAGGTCGTGGCATTATCACAATCCTCAACAAAATGTCAAAAAAACGACATTTTGCTCTCTGTGGTGTGTGTCAAATTCAAAAGAAAATGATATTGTGTCAAGTGGATGAATGTTTTTTAAGTGTGTTGAAACTTTTACTTTTGTGTTGCTGACAGAATTTCATTTTTTGCCTACCTGGACCGCTGAAGACTTACACAGATGTGGACTGTTTAGGATATTTGCATAATAATTTACCATTTATGTCATTGCTCCAGGTGAACCTATTTTTACCATTACTCCAAACTATATAGAGTGAGTATATGACAACGTTATGCAACCCTAACCCTTTGTTCTCTGTATTAAATGATTAGATAAGAGCTGGACTGTCTTTTCTTCCTTGATCACTGGTTGTTAACACGTTTCTTGCGTCTTACAGGGAGGCCTTGGCACCGTTCCTAAAAAACGAGGAGGCGCGTCTTATGGCGGAGAGCGGTGGCAGTAGGAAGAGCCCGTTCCAGTACATCCTATGCGCAGCCACGTCTCCGGCCGTCAAACAGACAGAAGAAACCCTCACTTACCTCAACCAAGGTACTCCTGAGAGCCGCTGTCCCCTCGCAGCAGAGGTCGTGTTGGGGATGGATATGCACCAGCAGAATTGGAATTATTTTTGGTTTTTAGGCACAGTGATAAAAGTAAAGGTTCTATTTCACCCTTAGTGATGGCCAGAGGTGGGGCTTATTCATACAATTCTTTCCTTTCGTCAGTTTGTAGGGACAGTGATGTTTAGCAGTTGAAGTTATAGTAGTAATGGCAGCTGCAGTAGTTGTGGTAGTTGCATAGATGTGCTTGTAGTTGAAGTAATATAACGTTATGCAAATTTAACTATAGGTTGGAGCCAAAAGGTTGTGTGTTCACATGCTGGTATTTTATGATAATATATGTTCAGATCGAGGCAAGGGAAGATTTTTTTTTATTTTATGAGAGATTTACTTTTTTTGGTAGAAAAATCCAAGCGTATGATCCACAAACTTTGAACCCTATATGTCAGTAATTGCCTCTACAAACGTGTTTCCTATGACTAGGCCCTGTGATTACGGAAATGTTAACTATAAATTAGGTCAACAAATGTGTAGTCTGACAGATAAATGCAGCCTGGAAGTTTTACATGAATGGATCTGATATACCTCTGTAGGATGTAGCTCAGTGATTTCTTGGCATTAATGAGTATGAACAGTATTACTATTACTGAATCATTATTAGTAGAAGTGCTAAGAAGATGATTGCTAAACATAATTCGGTGCTGATATTTATCTCCCAACATGGCCTCTGAAACTCATTTTCCTGTCAGCTTTTTAGTCATTCTACATTTTCTCTGATTATTCCATCATGTTTCATCTGAGACAATCCATTTACACTCACTTATCTACTGTCACATGTCATATTCTCTGTCTAATTCATATTTGGGAATCACTTTAGTTTTCACTCCTGCTCCAGTTTCTTCCTGTACTTTATAAGAGACATTTGAAGCCTTTTAATCAGGTGTTTTGTTTTTAAAATGTAGGTCAGTCCTATGAAATCCGTATGCTTAACAGAAAACTAGTGGAGTATTCAGACATAAGCACCAAATATGTGAAGGTAGGTGGACAGTTTTCTGTCTCTGCTCAATTTTAAGAATCTATTTTTCTGTACCAAGTTTTACTTAATACACAAACAAGTGCATTGGCTGTTATTGTGTAAAACTCTATCTAGTATTGCAATACTTTTGTTTATTAAACAGAGTGTTGCAGAGAGAATGCAACACTAAACTCTGCTGCATATTGTATCATCAGGCTCATTAATGTCATTTTTGACAGTACAACACACTCTGCCTAGTTTAGCCTTGTCCAAGGCCCTTATCCAGGGACCTTTGTCAACACTTGGGTTAATCTTTGAAAAGTCACTCCTGCAGACATGCCTCTGCGGTCAGGGTGCTACTCATTTAAGCTTGAGCATCCCAGAAACACAAGAACGCCACAGGTGGATCTGAGCAAACACATGACGCCATTTATGAGCCCGGTCTGTGAGAGAGCTACACCACAGCAGAGTCTGTGTCGTCATCTCAAAAGTCAAACATACATTCTACCAAACCTGAGACCACTACAGGTCCTTTTTATCTGTAAACAGGACAAGTATGGATACAGCATATGGGCTTCTTCTGAAAACAGCACAGCAATTGCTAATGAAATCTTATCTTATCTTATTTATGAGTAACAACACAACAAACTACAATTCTTGTTTTGTGAACTGGGATGATAGGCTGCAGTAAGGTGACAAATAGGCAGATAACTATATGTAAACATAATAGTGGCGTGTGCTGACGTAGTGTCCCTGTGCCCAGAGCATAGTGCGGGTGGTGTTTCACGACCGCAGGCTGCAGTATATGGAGCACCAGCAGCTGGAGGGCTGGAGGTGGAGCCGGCCTGGGGATCGCATTCTCGACATTGGTGAGTTGCACGACACGCTGATTTACATACACATATTTACTTTACTCTGCATACTGTACATTCTTCTTAAACAGGCACGCTTTAACTTAACATAACTGAAATAAACACTGACCAACATGACAATAGCTCCCTACCCTAAACTGTATAGTAGAAGAATAGAAGAGCTTTCACATGTGCAACCTTTGGTCTGGACTTTCAGATTTTCCTGTTTGGTTTGGTCCAAAGTCCAAGTGTGAATGCTCCCGCGGACCATGATCCGGACCAAACAGCTGGTCCTTTGGTCTGGGAAAAAGTGGTGGTCTCGGTCTGGACCCGTCACAAAGGTTCAGACTTTTGTGTGACGCGCGTTCGATCTATGGATCTATTAATCATTTATCATGTCAGCACTAAACCAATCGAATGTTAGGTAACTCTTTGCGCCCACCTAACGCTGCTTCTGATTGTTTTTTGTTTCTTGTCGATCTGTATTTTAGTTAATCATCGTCTTGCTTCTGTTTACTTCTCAAAACAAAGGAAAAAACTTTGCAGCTCATCCACGCTCCACGTTCACAAGGCACACTCCTGTTGTCATGACGACAGGTGAGACAGCACCAGGGAGAGTGCAGTCGTTCGGATTTGAGGGCGATAGTGTGAAATCAAAAGTCTGGGGAACAAATGAAAATAACAGAACACTTTGAAAGTTCTAAGTCCGAACCTCGGTGCAGACTTGGTGTGACGTCAACCAAAGCGTTTGGTTTCAGCCAATTTAAGGTAATCGAGTGTTAAACCAAAGAGCCAATCAGGAGTGAGGTGGTTGAAGTTACATACCTCGCTTAGGAACAAGGCTGTCAGTTAAACCTGCAGTAGGAGCAACTTTGGGGAAAGCAGGCACTGGACTGGTCTGTTATTGTCCATATCTAGGGTCAAAATACCAAAATAAAAACACCAGGAGCAAAATTACAAGGCTCACTGCAGTGGTTACAGAGAGAGAAGTCACTTTTTTTTCAGTAGAAAGTGAAGTGCAATTAGAGCTCAAAGGAACCACTTCGCACCTGTGAGCACTTCCTATTTAGACTGCAGCAGCTAGTGCGTCAGCTATGTCTGTCTATGCTCTCTACTGAATACCTCATTCTGCAGAATATACAATAACCACTTTAAATGCAATATGTATGTCTTAACTCCTAGCAAAGATGAAGTTCAATCTGTCAACTGGACAAATTGTTGTAGGAGTGAAGACGTTTCGCTGCTCATCCAAGCCGCTTCTTCAGTTCTGATCAGATTACTGGAGCACACTGCCTTATATCTACCTGCACGGAGGGGCTAACTACACTGAAACTGTAAACACCTATTGTCTCCAGTTTCAGCTGAAACTACCCTATTCAGCCCTTAACGACCCTGCTATTGTTCCCATTGTTCTGGGTCTAAGGATGGAGTTGTAGATGGGGGAGAGATTATGTCTCAGGCCCCCATTTCTGTTTAAAGAAGGATTCTCTTTCCTAACAAAAATAGCTTCTTTAACTCCTCTCTCAAGATCTGAACTTCACTATCTACACAGGAGTGGTTAGTGGCTTTCAGTAGATGCACGGCGGACTGGTGTCCAGAGGAACTCTCACGCCGGTGTTGATACATCCTTGTGGAGTAGCTACTCCACAAGAGGATGTGTCACATCTTATGTTTAACTAATGTCAGAGGATGTGTCACATCTTATTTTTAACTTATGTCACAGGATGTGACAGATCCTCTTGTGGAGTAGCTACACAAGAGGATCTGTCAAGATACACCACACAGTCACTCAAACTGGCCTCAGTCATTAGACTTTATCTTGTTGAGGATTTAAATGCCCTGTAGGCCTAACGATTCTTTACAATTTAATAGTTTGTTGAATTAACAAAAGTAGGTGGGGATTCCTCACATGATTATACATGAGTGTGATGGGTTAAGTTGAAATCTCACATTGGGCCTAGACACTGGTGGTTGTGAAGAGGACGAGATTCACCAGTTTTGGAGAAAATCACTATTGTAACATATCTTGCAGACATCCCTCTGTCAGTGGGCATACTAGAGCCACGTTCACACCCGCTGCACCTCAACACTATAGAATTCCTGTGGGACCCTGCCAAGAACGCCTCCGTCTTCATCCAGGTACAGATATAAAGTGCCAATGACAGGTTAGACTTCTCATTTTACTAAAGCAGTTAACATCATTATACTTAGGTTTTTACTAACAATTGTTTTTCTAGTTTAAAAATGTTGCTAAAGTTCATTACTTCCCCCGATTGGACACAGGAAGTAGATGTGAAATGTGGGAATTTCATAACTGTTACCTAGCAACCATAATGCTAAATTGCACAATAGTTATGATTAGAGCAAAGACGAAGTTCAAATCTGTCAAGTGGACAAATCGTTTTGTCCAGTATGGTTATGACTGGAATGTTCAGTGATGATGAAATTGATGATGACCCACTTAACTGTTGCAAAACTATGATAAATATTAAACATAGGTTCTTTCCCAACAAACAAAAAAGTAATAATTACAAAAACATAAAGAAAGCTGTCATATGCACTTATTTTTACACTCTCTCTCAGGTGAACTGCATCAGCACAGAGTTCACGCCCCGGAAACATGGAGGTGAAAAGGGAGTGCCCTTTAGGATCCAAGTGGACACTTTTACCACCAACGAACAGGGAGAATATATAGAGCCTGTGCAGTCAGCCAGCTGTCAAATCAAAGTGTTTAAGGTACAGGTACTACATTCACATAACATATATTTAGTGATGTAACACAAATAAAAGTACTATACATTAGTTATTTTTTAGGTTTCTGTACTTAAAACATCAAAAAACATGCCTGAAGTGGTTTTATATGTCCTCCATGCATGTTTGAGGAATCTTGTAGTCCCTTTGGCACTATTATTTGCACAATGATATTTCAAAATAAAGATACAGAAGCAGTATACTAATAATACACTACAACTTCACAAACCTGATGCAATGTTCAGTGGTTTCTTTAGTGGAATGTATGCTAATTGTGTTGTGCAAGCGCTCTGAAAGGAGAGTGACTCAGAACAGTGAGCAAAGGGAAGGGAGAGAGTGTCAAAAACGAAACAGAAACTTACAAAATGTGTTGCTTTGGGCAAATATAGCATTTTCAAAACAATAAAAGGTAACATGGTGATTTAAAATATTATGTGTTAGCAATTTATACCACATAGAAGGGTAATACCTCCTTTTTAATGCAAGTAACAGTGGATACTTTTTACTTTTACTTCACTACGTTTGGCTTGGTTTTGCGTCTAATGACCAGAATCCAGCCAAATTCCTTGTAAAGAAGATTAATCCTCATAATAGATAAAGTACAAAAGTCACTGACAGTTAAAAAAAAAAAGAAAAAATCATGACTCTTGTTTCTAAAGAGGATCAAATAAGAGCCATTAGTCCTGAAATGCTTTCAAATGTTCTGCAGAGTGTGTTGGATCGGGCTATTCAGGGCGAAACCGAAAATGGCGGATACTTAAAAAATATGATTTTTGTAAAATTAGGTCATTTTTACTTCCCCTAGTTGAAGTAGTGATAAGTTCAAGTGTAAGTGAACAATTATAACCGTATATATTGCCAAAAATCTTGAAAGGTTCATTTTACCTACTGCTAAAATTTGGTGAGTATAACTTAAGAATTATAGGAGCTTTTGAAGATTTAAATGTCAGTGATTTTTGGACCATCCTGTAGATTGTATTATGTGATACTTTTATTTGAGTATGTTTCCCAACAAATTAGTACTTCTTCCACCACTCCATATATTACTTGTGTACTTTCAAAGCTTGGGCTGGTAGGGATTTGTGAACAATGTATTATCTTCAAATATTATGTAATTAAGTCAAATATATTTACTGCAAAGAAGTGTAATGTTGATTGATACCAGTGTTACCAAAAAAGAAAAAATAATAATTTCTTTAACATGTTTTGTCTTAAAGCCTAAAGGGGCAGACCGTAAACTGAAAACAGACCGTGAAAAGATCCACAAAAAGGACCCTCAGGACCGGGAGAAATACCAGCTCTCACACGAGACTACCGTGCTCAAAGAGGTACGGCCTGTTGTCTTATATAACAATGTAATCTTGTTTTACCAAAAATATAAGTGAAGTTGTGTGTTTCATTCATGGATGTCTCCGTAATCCCTCATAATTTATCCTCTCTGCAAAACTCAACAATCTAACCCCTCGCTGGTACACTGTACACACCAGCGTTGTATCCAAAGACTTGTTACTGGTATACTGTATTCTTTATTCTGTTTTGAACATTTCAGTACTCAAATGGAGCACAACACTGACCCTTTGAAATTAAAACAAACATGCTGTGGATATTAGTTACTACTTCTCCAATTAGTCTCCATTGTGCCTTCAGACTCTTGATATTTGAATCTTTGTAGTGTGGTCAGCGGGGTTAGCGAGCACAGCTTTAGCATCTGTGGCTTGTTTGTAGTTCTCAGCAACTTTTTCCAACATATTTTTCCATCTATCAACTGTACACAGTACTACACAGTACATGCAGAATCATTCATGTTAATATGTTGCATGAGACACTGCGTTTTCTCAAAGTTTGTTTTGCCTGTCAATGATTGGAGCTGAGAGTCACATAGGCCAAGTTAATCTGGTTGGAAATTGAACAGGATACAAAAAAAAAGTCACTCAAATGCACCCAACTAACGCTGGGTTTATGATATATAAACTTCTTACAATAAGTAAAACGTTATTATTGATTAACTGAATATTCTCTATTTAAAGCAGAACTAAGTAACATTTTGAAGTTATTTAATGTCTTTCAAAGTCCCTCTGATGTTTACAAAGGTGATTTTGGGGTGTTTGAAGGGTCCGCTGGCTCCCCCAGCATCTCTGAGCAGAGAAAACACACATGAAACTTGGTTGCTTTATAACACTAATAAACACACAGGTAACCGAGCTAGTGACACACCCCTTACGGCGCTGTCCACAGTTCTACATAAGAATAAATGTCCAGTGTTTATTTGTAAGGTGTCATAGCACAACCAGCTAAAAGACAGAGGAAACCTTTGTCTGAGGACACAAGGAAAAGAAAACATGAATCGGACAGGCCCAGAGCTCAAACGTGCGTCGATTTGGGGAAGGTGTTTGGGGAATGGAAAGAGCTCAAAGAAAGAGAAGAGTGGAAGATGCTGTTATTGATCACGCAGGTTTTCTATGCATTACTTGTGGTATCATTGTTCTAGTTATTTAATTGGATTAATTGTTTGCTTAAGTATGCTGTTACATCTGCATCCAGAACATGTGCAGCTGGTGTCAGCTGGTGCATAAACAAGAGCAATGTGCACCTTTAGCCCTGATGTGACATCTGACTATGGCTAACGTCACATCTCATTTGCATATGATCAAACCTGGTTTGATCATATGCAAATCTCAGACTGTCAGCATTGTCAGACAGTCTGTGACCAAAGCAACAAGCAACTTTAGCCCCGATGTAAAGTCAGCTTGAGGCTGTATTCACTTTTAAAAACTTAGTGTTCTGGTTTTAGTTATAAACGTTGGTAAACCCAAACCACATCTACACCACCATGATCATCAGTGTCAAGCCTCACAGAGCACGTACACAATATATTTACGAGACAGCTTATGTATAAGATAAAGTAAAATAACATTACCCACCTGAGACATTTTGTTACATACAGGGTTCACCGGCTTTGTGAAAACAAACGTGAGCGCTCAACGGAGTGGTGGGGCAGGTGGGAGCGTTTATCACAAGTCACGTGTAGAGTCACTGCTAAGAAAACTCTGAGGTAAATTGAAACTCTTGAGGTAAATTGAAGCCCCTTTGGCCCCTTTTTTTTGCTTTTGAGTTTCAAACCTCAGAGATTGAAACTCAAGCACAAGGAGACTGTGAACCAGCTAACTTGAACATGAAAAGTCAAAAGTTAAGATTAAGAGGGTCAGACAAGATTTTGAGCAACAAATGAAGGACAATGACTTCTTCCATGACGAAAAAGTTGCAAAGGTGAAGAAAGAGATAGACACTTTTAACTATAAGAATGAATAACTTAAGATTGAACATGAGGAAAGGATGAACCAGTTTACTTTAAAGATAAAGCAACTGGAGGAAACCCTCAAAAAGGCAAGTAACCGTCAACAAGAAGTTCAAATTGAGACACTGAACCAAAATAAGACTGAGGGAGAATTGGTGACAGAACAGAACAAAGCGGCTATCAGCTGAAAAACAGGAGGAAACGTATATCGCTGAAATTCATAGGCTTCAGAGGTGTCTCAATGAGAAAATCCTGTTTATCAGTGACCTCAATGGTTATGTTAAGAATGTGGAGGAGAATAGGAGACTTAAGGGTTCAAGAACAGCCAACAAGCAACAACAGGCAACCTCAGCTTCAATAAAAAGTATACTCAAGTACGAGTAAACATATGCTGCTAGAAGAGTACTATGACAAGCACAGTTTATTTAAAAGGTCTGCTCATTCTTGTGTTTGTGTCTATGTGTGTGTGTGTGTACAGTGCTCCCCGTGGCCTGACGCTGTAAACCTACCAAACCACAGCAGCAGCAGCAGTATTTCTCTGTCTCCAGGTTACCACAGCCCCCCCACCTCCTGCTCTTTCACCGAAGGGTAAGCCACTACGCTCACTGTATAGTCACAGGGGCTGTATGCAGTTTTCATGTGTTAAAGTAAAAATGGACTCAACAGGTACATTGTAAAACCAGCTCTTAGGGTCAAAATGAGCCCTCCGTGCGCTGTCTGCATCTACAGTATATTCATATCGGACTGGTCTGGCACACACGTGTAGAGTGGCTGCCCCCCAGTGTTCAAGCCATGTCAAGAAAAACACTATATCTTATATCTTTGAGCAACTGTTTCCTGGTACAGTTACTCCTCCATTTGGTTTATAACACATTTACAAATAAAAAATAAAGGAATACACTGTGTCTCTGTTATAATGCTGTTTCCTCATCACAAACAGACCTGGAGTTGTGTTTTGTTTCATTCACACCCCTGCATATTTGAGGCTGTGTTCTTCTCTCAAACAGAAAACGCTCTGTTCCACCTCGTGATGTCATGTGGTAATACAGGAAGTGCTCCGCTGTGTTCTTAAACTCCATACACTTTCATTGGAATCATTTGGGTCAATTCAGCCCTGGAATTGCCCGTTTCTACTGAACTAAAGGTAAAAAGTAGCTGTTAACTTGAAAACTACCACTTCATGACATCACAAGGTGGACCAGAGCATTTTGAGCTTTGGAGATATAGACAGGCTATTATAAAGGATTAATCAAATATGTGCAAATGAAACAAAACACAATTCCAGCTATGTTTTTGAGAAGGTAACAACATTATACTGTATCATGGCTTAAATCTCACAACAGTCCATTTTGTGTAATGTAGGACCTTTAATGATAAATACATAAATAAATCTATATCAAATGGTGCAACAAACAAAAAGTGGCAATAAATATGTTAAATATTGAGACTCTTTCTGAATTTCAAAGGGGTTGTCACGGGTCCCAGAATTTTTGGTATCCAGATTTGGATTTTTTTCCTATTAATTCATTGGACCCATGTGAGACTTGTGTTGCCATGGTTACAATAGAATGTGCAGTCTCACCCCTGGATGAAATGCCAAGCTTTTTTGTTCCTCAAATGTCGGTCTGTCTAATGTGGCATGTTGTCTCTCTCCGCATTCCTCTGTAGCAGCTGTTCCCCTGACCAGCCCACGGACCTGCTCGTGGCCGGCTGCTCGGATGTAAGTATGCTGGCAGAGTGAGGTCTAAAGCGTGCTCTCTTATTCCCTTTAGGCCAGTATTTGGAGACAGTGGATACTCATTACAAAGGGCTCTTGTTGTTTTTGACCCGTAGCACCTTCTGGCCACGTCCTCGCCACAGGACACTCAGCAGTGGCTCCTCCAACACAGGTTCACGCCTTTCTCAAAGCTCTTCTCCAGCTTCTCAGGTAACTTGGTTTACTAATGCAACACAATATGCTTTTTAATATCCGTATTTATACAGGGGTGGGTAGTACTCCTTTACTTGAGTAACTTTTTTTTAAAGAAATTGTACTTTTCTTGCAGCATTACATTGCACTCTTACTCCTACTTGAGTAATATTATCATTGAAGTAACAATACTCTTAAAAACTGTATACTCTTCCCACTGTGAGTAAGTCTCCATGTGACAAAAGCTTCATGTTGACAGCATTTGTATTTCTTGCACCGACCTTCAAATATGATGTAATATGATGTATGACATGTCCCAAAAGTTACTCTTTAAGTTACTCTTACTTAAGTAGTAAGTAAGTAGTATTCCCAAATACTTTTTTACTCTTATTTGAATAATTTCTTCAACTGCTATTTTGTACTTCTACTTGAGTAATATTATCATTGAAGTAATTTTACTCTTACTTGAGTATAATGTTTGGCTGCTCTTACTTTTTCAACTTATTACTGGTGTTGACTTTTTTCCACATCAAATTTCCATCACCTTTAAAATATCCAGCCACGTCATCACAACATAACACACAACATCACACCATGTCATTCCTTTTTTAATTACTCACTCTGATCATAATGCAAAAACAATGTCATCAGTAGGGTTCCTGTTCTTATTCATGGTTTCTCAAAATACACAGACAGATACTTAATAGACGTTCAGGTTTCCCTTTCAAAAGAGGATGTGGGCGCAGGTTTTTTGCAGAACAAAGTACCAAATGTACTAAATTATGAGTTATTATTAAGTAGAAGTAGAAATACTGAAGCAAAAAAAAAAGATGAAATCTCCATCCATCCATCCATCCATTTTCTTCCGCTTATCCGGGGCCGGGTCAGCAGTCTAAGGAGGGACTCCCAGACTTCCCTCACCCCAGACACGTCCTCCAGCTCCTCCGGTGAGACCCCAAGGCGTTAATAGAGACATAGTCCCTCCAGCGTGTCCTGGGTCTTCCTCGGGGCCTCCTCCCGATGGGACATGCCCAGAACACCTCCCTAGGGAGGCGTCCAGGAGGCATCCTGAGCAGATGCCCGAGCCACCTCAGCTGGTTCCAAGAAGTTGGGTTCCAGAGCCCAAACTGTGCGTGGAGGCGAGGCCGACTATATCTAGTCGGTAACGCTCAACCTCCCGCACAAGCTCAGGCTCTTTCCCCCCAGCGAGGTGACATTCCATGTCCCCAGAGCTAGTCTCCATGTTTTCCGGTCGTCGGGGCCCCCGCCGTCGACTGCCGCCGGATCTCTTAGCACCGGCCCCTTATGGATCCTCCCGCGGGTGGTGGGGTCCACGTGAGGACGGCCCCACGTCGCTCCTTCGGGCTGAGCCGGCCGGGCCCCGTGGGGAAAGGCCCGGCCACCAGGCGCTCGCTGTCGAGCACCCACCCCAGGCCTGGCTCCAGGGTGGGGCCCCGGTGACGCCGGTCCGGGTGACGTAACTGGCCTTTGAGTATTATTCATCATAAAGGGCTTCTGAAATGAAATCTACTTAAGTAAAAGCATTAAAGTACCCATTTATAAATGTACTTTAAGAGTAAAAACTGAAAGTATTTTGTACAGATTATGAGGTCTAATAAAACTTCAAATGTAGTGATTTTGCTAAAGTTTGGGCTGAAATTTGTAGAGAAGAAACAATTGAATTGATAGTTTTAGCTGTTTTTCTTTGTATATTCATGTTTTCTCAAACTTCAAATGTGTTAAAAAATAAACTACTCAACAGGTCCCAAACAATGATAAAAAATACTTTTACTTTCAGTCCAGTTAAAAAATGTAGAAGAAGAGATATCTAAATTTCAGCACAGTACTTTTTACTACTTTTTCTTTGTTACTTTCCAGCACTGTTAATACCCAAAGTACACACACACACTATATATAACTGCCTAAAAGTCCTTTTTAGTTTTGTTGTACCTTGTGTCTCCTTTCACCTTCAGTCCCAGAAGATGCTTAGTTCCAATAGTTTTAGACCTAGAGTTACAATATACTATTTTGTTAGATCCTAGTTATCTATCTAGATTTTCACTTGACTAACTTGTCAGAAGGTCAACTATTGAAAATACATTTGTAAACTTTGAGTGTGTTGTAGGAGCTGATCTGCTGAGGATGAGCAGAGAAGATCTGATCCAGATCTGTGGCCCGGCCGACGGCATCCGGCTCTTCAACACGATGAAAGGAAGGTCAGTTACTTGTGCACAATATTAGCATCAACTAGCATAATATGTACTCTATATAGAATAGTTTAACACTGAGCTGGAGCACAGGGCAGACCTATTCACATAAAACATGAACTGCCACAAACATCACGATGTTTTTTGTCAGCGTAGATAATGTTTTCACAATAGCTTCAGAAAGTAGCGTCATTATTTCAACACCAAATATGTGATTATTATACTGAAAGGACTTGAAATCATAAGATAGAAATGGCAAGTTTGTAGAGCCCTAACAAATTGTAGGTTTAACATTTGTAGATCAACAGTGAATATCCCATAGAAGTACTGTATATAGGCCTCTACATTCTGAGCTGAACTGGCATGTGCTACATATTGCACTAGTAAAAACAAGAAGTAAGCACCACAGCATTAAAGTGCACATGCTTGGTTTGATGCAATTTGCTGCAAAATTGTGAAATATAGACTATTTTTGTTCCTTGTAAAGGTTATGGTTTTTAGGAAACAGAAGTGGAATTAGCTCTATTTATGTTACATCTGCTGCTTATGTCCAACCAGGAAGTAAAAATATAAACTTCTCCAGAATTTAGAAAAAAAAGACACAACCAGGCAATGTTTTTAGTTAAATTTGAATGTACTTTAGTGGGAAACTACTCTAACCTTTGGTGTGTTTGAGAGATTCAATTGTTTCTTAACAGTAATGTGTTTTCCCTTTAGGACGATACTCCCGCGGCTCACCATCTATGTCTGTCAGCAGCAGAGCAGGAACCCAGCCTCACTCAAAGCTGTGGGAGGAGACAGTGAGTACAGGATATTAGCAGGTTTTTAGATAGTTACATGTTACAGGCCAAATCTCTAATGTAATATATATATATATATATATATCCTGGCCCGGCTCTGTCAAAATTTAGAATCCATTGTGGGCCTGTCAAAATGTGAATCCATTGTGGCCTGTGTGTCAGAAAAAGTTTGCCCAGCTCTGCTTTAGAATAATCTTCAGCTGTATCAGAACAAGTATAAGACACATAGACTAGTATACGCCCATGGACCACTATGGAGCCAACCTGGACGACTGAGGGGCTACACAGATCTAAGTAGTATCGAAATCGAGTTTGAAATATCAGTATCCTGACAATACTAGAATGACTGTGGAGTGGGGCTGTTGTCTTAAGAAGTGCTATATAAATGTAACTTCTTCTGGTGGAGGGTCGGTCTGCTGCTCTCCTGCTAGTCTTCCTGGAGATTTGATTTGTTTACCTACAATGTTCCACAGTATATCATTAAACTTTCAATCTCCACGACTACAAGCAGGTGACATCACCATTCCAAGTTATGAGCCAGATCTGTGGAGAGGCGACCCTGCTTATATTTTGAATGCATGTTTTTCGAGGTCTGTAATTGAATAAATGCAAGATAGACAAGTTTAATGCCATACTGTGGAATATTCTAGGCAAAGCATAAGCTCTACGGAAAGAACAAAGTACTTCCACCAGAAAAGGAAAAGATACACATTCAACGGTTTAAGTTTAGAAACCACAACCTTTTCTCTGCTCTCTTCAGTCTACCACGCTCTGTATTTGGAGGACCTCACGTTGTTGGATTTGACTGATAAACTGGCCATGCTGTTCAATATTATACCACAGAGAATTATACATGTGTACAGGCAGAAACCAGCTGGGATCCACATACTTGTCACAGATGAGGTATTTTTTCCACAGTGAACACAAAACATACTTGACTTGTGCAACTGTCCTGAGCTCTGTCACTTCCTCTTTAGTTTAGAAGCAAAGTGATTTTATTTTGATTTCAGATGGTGCAAAACTTTACAGAGGAAACTACCTTCATCATCAGCACAATCAGAGGTAAGTGACAATGAAATCTGTTGCAATACCTAATATCTATAACAGCATATAGCACCCAGACACCCAGATTCTAATCACTGCTATACTACTACCATCAAAACTAGACACTTCTTTAAGCAAGTAGCAATACAGAAAAAAATACTGAAAAAAAAATACATTTCCTGAATAGTTAACAGAACTAGACAACATTATAATAGGTGTAGTAAATGAGTTACTAATATTTTGTGTTAAGTCACATTTAATTGGCTAAAAGAAAAACAGATTTTTTGTATATGTGGTGTGGTAGTGAAATTGTTGTCAAATATTTTCCTTGGTATCGAAACTGAGGTCTATTCTGAAAACAGTAAACTAATCATTTTTATGGCCAATTTGATGTATTTCTTAAAAGCATTCATATGTGTTTAATAGGCACTAGTAATACTTTGTATGTAGTAATACTTTGGATACCCTACCCTTGATAGTGAATATATGCTATAGATATGCTAAAGAGAAACATATGAAACTATAACTATACTGTAACCAGTTACATTTTATAAATCTAATCTGATTTCTTTCTACAGATGAAAATACAGACGGTTACCATGTTGTTTTAAAATGACCACCAACTATTGTGCAGCCTGTAAATATCCTATTTTCTGTTCTTGGTTGACTTTTGAGTTTTGATTAGCCTACTCTTAAAATGCCCATTCAATTCAAGAGCAAATTG